>UFQX01000103.1:211577-348168 GCA_900497675.1 Arapaima gigas
AAAAAAAAAAAAAAAAAAAAAAAAAAAACACCTTATGGTAAAATCCACAACTTTTCTGGAAATATAGAGAAAAATGTTCAGCTTACATCAGCATAAGCAGAACACTGCAGATCTGCCTCTGATGCACAAGTGCTGGTTTCGAGATGCCAAGTGTCACATGTCTCCAAGAGTGAAACTGGAGGTTTGTTTGGTCCTGAGCAGGCAGCACTTTCAACAAGTTCCTCATTGTCCAGTGATGAATTTCAGCAGTCCAAGAAACTGCTTTATAATCTTAAAACCAATCTCCCCCCACTTGGTTACTGCCTCTCTGTACACCTACTTCTTCCTTTAGTCTCCACACAGGCCTGTATGGCGAGGTGCGACTCCAACAAGCTGCTGGAAACATTCCTCACATTTTTCACACCACAGAGCTGAGTGCTGCCAAGGTCACCTGGCCACCGGAGTAAAGTGAACCTGCTTCTGAGCTCCTGGAAACACAGATCACACAGCACACGTGATACAGTGGACTGTCCTGCCGTAAGCATCCAACGGGGGCGAAAAAAGACATAAGTTTAAGAACTTAAACATTTTATTATAACAGACTTAAATACAAACAAGTAACAAACTTTTAAAAAAAAAAAAAAAAAAAAAAAAAAAGACCAAAACAAAGTTTTTGCACACGTGCCAGGCACAGCACGTGAGGACAAAACCTGTTTACTGGAAAATGGCGCTGACACTGACACTAAAACAACTGGCTGAGTTTAGGGTACTCGCGTTTTTAGCAACACACCTTCCATTCCACTTCCCAAATTAACCTTCACTTGAGGGCAGCAGGTAGTGTAGTAGTAAACAAAATGGACCTGGATCCTGTACTAAACCTCTGCTGAACTACAGTAAAACCACCCAGCTGTATAAAGCCAAAGACTTTGGTAACCCCCCCCCCCCCACAACGTCATCATAATTCACTGCTTTCACTCCACAAAAGGCATCATCTGAATGCGGGTCTGTGGCACTTTAACCAGTCCTTAAGAAATCCAGCACTCCTGCACACATTTTCTCACCAGAGATGCACTTTCCCAAGTGCCAAAAACACAGAAGCTAATCAATTTGACAAAAGACATTTAAACGCACAACGATGCTGAGAAAAACTGCTTCCGAACACAGCAGACAGTGCAGCGTAATGGGCTGGGATCAAGCGCTGGTGCCAGCGCCACACAGACGCAGCCGAGTCAGTCAGTGACAACAACTCTGACAGCTAGCAGTGATACATTTGTAAAATTTGGCTCCTTTACGCCAAATCTTGCTCACGTCCCCCCGAAAGCAACAAGAACACTGCTTTGTCTGAATGCACTACTATAAAAACCCCACATTTGAATAGTTTATCCCCAGCTGGATTTTTACTTACATTCTGACCTAAAGTGGAACCAATGCCAGTTTGTGGCAGCTTTACGGTAGAGCCAGTAGAGGAGAAAGGAAAAGTGTCCACAATAAAATGACGCCACTAAAGCAAAGACAGGACCTGCTGCCAAACTACACCTGACAGTGCAAATGAGCATCATTACCCCCCCACCCACCCCGGCTCTCCAAGACAAGTTGCGATTGAGAAGGAACAGATTCTCCAGCCATATCCTGATATAAATTCATAGCAGAAGTCCAAGTCATTTGTTCCCAGCAACTGTCTGCCTCCAGCACAAGTACAGATGCTTTCCAAAAATTAAGTGAATGTTAAAAGCAAAGTCCTACTTTAGTGATGCTTGTAAATAGATTAAACTTTGAGTTATGACAAAACTTCCCTAAAACATCCACATCTACTGTATCCACTTCAAATAAATTTACAACCCCCCAAGAGACAGGGCTTATGTATGTGAGATACAACACAAGAACAGAGTGGGGGGGAGAAAGAAAAAAAAAAAAAAAAAAAAACTCCAGCTTTGCACCAAAATCCTACACCTTTGCGTCACTACAACTGCTCAGTTCATCAAAAATGAGGCTTCAGCCCTGTACGCAGCAATGAGAATCACTTTCTGGAAATGGAGCCCACTTGCGGCAGGCAAAATGAGCTGTAGCTTCTCACTACCCAATAAGACACAGGAGAAAACTTTAAGAAATATCTATACCTCATTGCACTGCTAAAGGCAGTAAAGCTTTACATGAAAGGGGGGGAACATGTTAAACGTCAGCAGACTGGCAGAGGTGCTGTAGAGTCTCCTGTTGGCAGCTTGGAGGGGAAAAGCACCTGAAAGCCACCAGTTACACTGCAATTTCCCTCACGGCCAAGAGAGGGCAGAACACCGGCAAACAGAGCATTGTAACCATGGCAGGAAGCTCTTTGTTAGCAGTAAACAGCATAAAACAAGGCTATTCTAGAGTCACAATTCCTCACAAAGGTCTAAGGAGGGCGGAATCACCTTCAGACGTTTGCCTCTCTCACTCCGACATGTAAACAGTGAAAGTGAGTGTGTGTGTGGCTGCAGACATGTTGTGCTTGGCTCTCTCTCTCCCTCTCTGCCACATTGTGTCTGCATGTCATTTCGAGAGAGAAAGGGAGGACTGCAGGTGTGTGCGTGTGTGAGAGAGAGAGAGAGCAAGAGAGGAAGGCCATGATGCGTTTAGGCGTCCTCGTTCATTTCCTGGCTCTCTGTTCTGGCNCTCATTTCGAGAGAGAAAGGGAGGACTGCAGGTGTGTGTGTGTGTGAGAGAGAGAGAGCAAGAGAGGAAGGCCATGATGCGTTTAGGCGTCCTCGTTCATTTCCTGGCTCTCTGTTCTGGCAACCTTGCGAGGCGGTGCAGGGCTCCCTTCCTCTCCTCGCTCCTGTTCCCTTTTCTTGGCTGCGTTCTGCAAAGGGGACAGGTGGGATTAAACAACACGTGAACAAAGGTGTAGGCAGAATACTTGAAGCAAACGGCAGCTCACAAAAGAACAGGTTCTAGAAAACGACACAGAAAACACTCACACCAATAATAACCTACTTTGATCATTTAACCTCCTTGGCCATGATACGCATTCGGAGCAAAAGAGTCAAAGTACTGGGATTTCTCACCTTTTTGTCCCACTGCTGATGAAGGTAACGCAGAAGGATGTTGGTTTTCTCTGTAACAATAACTGCCAGGGGGTGGGGTGGAAAATGTCACAAACAGCAAGCTGCCACTCGAAGATGTCTGCATCATCCTTCTCTCATCCCTCGCTACCTTATTTCACCTGTTTTGCCTCTTTCACAAGATTTCATAGTTTTATTCAATGTATTACTACACAAAGATGTGACAATTTAAAAATGAAGGGAAAAAAACTACTGTACAACTAGAAGATTCACATCGTTCTACAGAGTGACATGCAACAGGTGCATTATGGTGCAACACAGCCTACCTGGGCTTAAATACACAAAAATAAATAAAAGCCTGATATTTGGTCATTACCTTAGTACAAGATATTAAAACATTTTAACCCTAAGTCCAAGACTTGCATCTCAACAGATAACCTGAAGTGAAAAAGTTTGAATACTTATGCATAATTGTTCCTAGCATAGACATAACTGAGTCTGTTCCTTCATTAAAAAATATTTTGTGATGTAAAACCCATGTTGACTTACAAAATGCGATTTAAGTATTATCATTCTGAACTAAAGTATCACATGGAAATAAATATTTAAGCATTATTTTATCACCCAGTAAAATGAGTGCTTTTGGCAACAGCCTGGATATTTTTCCAGCCACTGTAAATCAGGCATTAATTTGTTTTAAGTGTGTTAATCTCATAAATCTGAATTTGTCTTGACTGGAGATGCAAGTCAACCAGGGCTTTTGCTCAGAGTTCCAGTGGTCCACTGGCTCACGTCCTTTTCACCAAATAAAATGTTCAATGTCACACTTATCTTTAATTTTGTAAAATGTGGCCTTTAGGCAACAGGGGCTGTTGGTTGTCATCTCTAGTGAAGTAGCAGAAATTGAGGCTATTTGTCTACTGCATTTTAGAGGCACTTACTCTGTTCAGAAGGATATTCATGAGTGGGGAGGTATACTGATGGCCTCCTGTTCTGTAATAAAACCAAACAGACCTTATTCCACTGTTTCAGCACAACTTTCACACCCTCATTCTGGCACATGTAAGACTTGGCAACTTTTACTGATTCTTCTCATTACAGAGGATACATTTATTACCAGAAATAATGTCAATAACTGCTAGAGATGGTGAAATAAAGTGATTCAGTCGACTCAGCATTTCATGCATCACATCAACACATTTTACATTAATTGCAATATGTCAATTATGTCAATATTGATGGTTTAAGAGACATCAGTGTTACTTGTATTAGATGTCAGAACTATAATAAATTTTACAATACCTGCATTTGTAATTTCAGCAAACAAAATCAAAGACAAATAGTGATGAGAAAAAATGAGTGACAGTGTGAACTCCATTTTGTATATAAACTATAGCTTTTTTTATATCAATCTATTTTTCAGATCATATTCCTAGATTACCCCAGTAAACATATACATATTTAAAGGGAATTGCCCAGAGAGAGAGAGAGATGCACTCTGGAAAGCAGAAGATAAAGCCCTGAATTTTAGTTATAAGCATCGTTTTCAAATGTTCAAGTATATTATGAAAAGAATACAAAATCACAAATACATAATTAAAATTATTCAAGAAAATCAATTAAAAATACATTTTTCAAATAATCCACACTGAGCAGAAACAGTATGAAACAGAGTAGCACTGTCACATGATCACATGATGCTTACCGATGCTTTGCAGACTGAATCAGTGTGGAATCTGCTGAAATTACTCTCGTTGTAGACCGGCAGCCCCTTCAAAAAATCTGCCTACAAACGATGCAAAGAAATATGCTTCATATATCAGTTTTCAGTGGATCCTGCTTCTGCAGACATAAAATATTGGGAAAAGAGGACCATGACAGGAATTATGGAAGCAGTGCTGTCTGCAAACATGCCTATTGAGAGAGACATCTTATTTTCATGGGAATTACCTTCAATACAGCTTCAGTGGGTGTTACTTACAACCCAAGATATTTTTAAAATAATACATTAACCACAAAACTGAGCAGCTGACACATCACAAAGCAAAAAAAACAAAGAAATATCTACACAAAGTTTTTGCTTTAGCTACATGACCAAGTAGCCTTCAACACTAGATTGTTTTATTACTTTGTACAGCAGCAGGAATAAAGCTAAGACCCCAGGACAGTGGGCCAGCTATGCAGCAGGGACATGAGCATGAGCCAGTAAAATATTTCATGTGTCAAGGGGGGGTCTCAATAATGACAGTGTATGGCAAACACAGAAAAACTGCACCAGTAAAGAGGTGGAGTGGCACCAGACACTTCACAGGATAGTCACTACATTCCATAAAAGTAAAACCTCTTAAATGAGCACAGAACTGAATCACCACATCTGTAATCCAGTCTCAAATAATTCTGTACACTGCGAGTATCACAAAGCTGGATTTTATGGCAGAGCTGCCATTCAGAAAACACCTGCATCCCAGTCCAAGGTACAAAGATGCATAAAACATGGCCCCCTGAACATCAAAAAAAGTAATATAGTCTATAATACTTGCCCCGTTCCCTACACCTGGACAAGTGAGTGTTTGGAAAAAGCCAACTGATCCTTTCAATCCACAATGTCTGTTACCAACAAGGTTGGGGGATCAGTAACGGTACAGACAGTCATCTCATCTGAGCATTTAGTTCTAAACATTGTCTGTATGGTGATACAACAGCTAAGGAAAACGCAGCCATTTCATAGAACCGGGAACATCTTACGGCACAAACACTGCTCCCTCATGATATTCCCACATTCCAAGATGATTTTGCCCCTATAAACACCGCTTAACAATTTCAAAAGTGGCTGAAGGTATATAACAACGAACTCAAACACCTTCCATGGCCTCCCCATGCAGCACATTGAAACATCACTGAACTTTTGTGTGAAGTTGCAGAGTACAGAGCGCAAAACAGATTTCTTCGTCCCTCAAAGAACTGGAAGCCTTTCTTCTAGAACAATGGTGGAATATCCCACCACATATAGCTCAGAACTTGTATATCTGCATTTCAACAAGAACTGAAGCTGTACTGAAGGCAAAAGATGACTTACTCCTTACTAGGTCCTTGATATTAATATATTAAGTGTTTCCTTTGTCCACCCCCTGTACTGTGCCACTGCAAAAGAAATGTATTGTTCCCATGTTTTTTTTAAAATCACCATAGTGTGACACCTATTTATGCCACAAGCTACACCCTCATCCATGGCGAACAGAGAAGAGTTCAACACAACAGGCTCCGGAACAACTTTGTAAACACTTCGCATTTAGCTGTATATTCTTTTAACCTTAACAGAGACGAGGCGGGCTTGAACCAAATGCATTTACTGCAAAGCAGCAGAAGCTGTCAAGAATGATAGAGCAGCTCGGCAGAAGCTAGCAATCTAGCTAGCAAATTTAGCAAGTTCACCACATCCACGTCTTTTGGAATACTTCCCAAGTATTCCTACAGCTAAAACCCCACATAGTCTTAGTCCCTGCAGTCTATATTACACTTGTAAACACACTGCGGTGATACATTACTGCTTAAATTCACAAAAGACACCCATTAGCTGGAACCCACCATCTTTAGCTGACCTCAGAGCACAACAACGTTGAAAATTCTACAACTCAGCAAGCAGTTGGTACAGCCTTTGTAGCGAGCTGCTATTGGCTAACTGTGGATTCCTCGGTATGATTGGACAAAATAAAAGACGTCACATAAGACGTTTTTTTTAATTGGACAAAGATCTGTCCACCAGCAAAACTGTTATGAAACCGCGCGAGAGGATCGATAAAGACGCCTTTTTACCACTGGTCTCGTGGGACTTGTAGTCAATTAGAGAGCGTCTGAGTTTTCGTCTGCGTGTACGTGTGAATACAGTGTTGCAATAGTGCCTCGTAGTTGGTAAACTGGCGATACTATTATCTCATGCGTAGCTCATGTTTTCTCCACTGTTCTTAGTGGTTTCAAGCATTACTTAGTACGCATCAAAATGTGCCAACAATTTTATAATAAATGTGATAATAATCTCAATGTGTGGCAAGTAAACGTCATCTAATTAACTCCCCCTTTCCTGTTTTAAAACAGCATTCTAAGCTTCAGATACTATTTACACTGGGCATCATAAATATAATCTAAAGCCTTATTTTTATTATCGGTCATCTTGTTTTTAATCAAGATTCATTTTATTATGTCTTAAGATAAATTTCCATTTAAATGAAATTAGAAAAAACCCTTGACACCCCAATTTACTATTTTTTTCTTTCCTCCATTGAAACTCTTTTGTTTTCCTCACCTTGGAGTTGTGTGTGTAGTTTGACCCAGTTGAGGAGCAGTGGTACAGTGACACTGCTGTGAACAGCATGTCAGGCCATGGTGACTTCACTGCTCCCTGGCAATCCTACCACACACTATTCAGGTGCACAGAATGGTGGCCTATTTATAGCACCATGCAGCCCTGACCTCCCTAAGAGCACAAACAAGACAGGATCAACCCAAAGAAAGCTCAGCCACACCAGTGGCATTTCCACAGCCTTCATACAACTCTGCTGCTTATCTGTATGAACACAGACCAAGCTGTCACCTTTAATTATCCATTAAATGATGCTTTTCTTCACAGCAGATTGCAAAGATTTATCAATTTATAGAGCACAGTTATAGTAATAATAATAATAATAATAATAACAAAAATTGGACAAAATAAAATATGTCACATTGTTTTACTTCTACAAAGACCTGCACATTATTATTATTATTATTATTATTAGTAGTAGTAGTAGTAGTAGTAGTAGTAGTATATCACCAAGTTATGCAATACCGCAGCTATGAATAAAATTTTTGTCATGCTAAAGAAAGGTTTTTTTGAAAATAAATGTGTTGCACTGTGAGATATCACATTGTTTTTGAAGCCATATATATCGTATAACTTTCTAAAATTTGGTTTTGATTTGCATTTTGCTGAGATTTAGTTATGTGGCACTTTTAATAATTCCAAAGTGTTGTCAGTTATTTTATTGGTATAATTTAAAGTGTTTTATTTATACTTGTTGGTAGGTGCCAAGCTTTTTTACACTGCAGTACAATTTGTCCTTTTCTGAGTAACTTGGAATTCAGTTCACTCACACACACACACACACACACACACACACACACACACACACACACACACAAGCTCTTACGTTTTTCATATGCAGCTTATTTCTTTTTATTTCCACATGTGTCATTTGTGGTTAATGTTTTTGTGAAAATGAGCAAATGGCATGTTTTGTAGACTAGCTATAGGGCTACACATACAGAAGTTACAAAAACATTTGCACTTAATCATTTAATTCAGTTTCATAATTTCACGTTAATATTCATTTGTACAGCCACAGTATCAGTAGCTTTTACCCTACATACAAGGAATCATCTAGGCCTCTGTAAATATTCCTTCTAGAATCACAACAAATTCTTCTGCTTAAGTGAACAGTAAAGCAGCCTGTACCATCCTGGAGATGGTTACTTAGCAACAGAAGCAGGGCTGTTGCTGTGATACAGTGAAAGAGGGAGGAAATCTTGCACACTTTTTCACCTCAGTGAGGGTGCTGGTGGCTTATGGGTCAGTTACATCAGACAGTGTAGGATTCTTTTAAATTTGCCTTATATTCTGCGTCATATTTTGTGACTATTAGATTAGACTTTTGTTTAGATGAGGGATAAACGATAGTCTCTTGTTTGTAGTTTGCTATTCCAGTCCTAGGTACGGAATCTATACTGAATTATACGTAGGCTACTGATTATTTCTACGGTATTTAACACATTTTAAACTTAACATGGAAAAACAGATTCGCCCTGATGTTTCTAGTAAGCGTACGCTAATACCCTCAGGGTGTTTCATACAGTAAATCACTTCGGGCTTGATTTAATTTCAGCACAAAAAAAACAAACTAAAAATGGAAGTGAAACGGACAAACTGTACAATAGATGTACTTTGAGTGGGTGTCGTTACTAGGTCGCACATTCCTATAGAAATAATCTTTCTTCCACCCAGACGAACCGCGCTTGGCATCCGGAGCGTCGGCGTCGTATTGGTGAGAGGGCTGCCGAAGGGCTCTCTTGATTGGCTGGCTCACCTGGCAGTCACACAGTACGGGACGGGTATAAGGCTGCAGCACCCACAAGGACGAGGGAAACATCAGGCTGTACACGCGCCGCGCGGGATCTGATGGAGGGGCGCGCGGACAGGTACGCTCACCTGTCACCAGACATCATGTCGGCGACCAGCCGCGCAGCGTTCAGCCCGTCTGACTTCTCTGGGTGAAGCACGGCGCCACTCTGCCCGGCGGCACCATGTGAACCACGGATGGGGACAGAGAAAGCAAGTGCAGTGGAGCAGATTCCAATTAAATTAGATTATTGGATTGGCTGCACGAGATTAAAGCGCGTCTTTTTCCACAACGACTGGTTCACTTAATCTAAGGAAGTCTGTCACCTCCACCGCGCAACAGTCAACATCAGGTGAGGGTTTTCATGTGCTGTGGAAAAATACGCTATATTTTAACCAGGCTTTCGCGTTTTAAAATGCATGCAAATGGATGCTATGTTGGAAATGGGGGGGGGGGGTCTTTACATGTATCAAACGTGCGCAGCATCTAAAAACGCAGGGGGTTCCTTTCGATGCGCCAGCATTTGTACCTTTGCAGAACAGCTACGACTGGCTGTGTTTCTCAACACTCACCTTGGAGGCGGCTGTTACTCAGGGACTGCCTCACTGAACTGTGTTACTGTGTTGTACCGTGCTGTACTGTACATGCACCCCCAGCGCTGTTGCCAAAGGGCTCAAAAACCTGCTGGCATTTGCCCACAAAGTGCTGCATCAGGCGCTCGGTCAGCTGCCCATTCAGGTAGAGCCTTTGTTGTCCGTCCTCAGGACCTGCGCTGCTTTACCACTGATTTACCGCACACGTTACATGCTGCGGACCATATTCGTGTGTGTTTTTTAATGTACACCCTGAAATACTGCAGTGACCCAGATCAGGATGGCGGACAGATGCTAATCCAGCATAAAGACATGACGGTTTATTAAATAAAAAATAATTTAAAGGACGCACTTGCAGGAATATGGAATAATCTCGTTTTTCTATCTTTTGTGAAACGATAATATTAATAACGAAACCACAGCAACAGATATGTGTTTTATTTGTCATATATATTTGTCAAGATATATTATGATGTATGAATTAAAATCTTGCTGCCATCCCTGTACAGAGAATGATTTTATGGCTACGGGGATTACAGATATATTTATTTATAGGAAAAACTGAAATTATAATAATTTCATGCATGTATAAGCCTTTGTGTTCTTCCAGTCTCAGAACTGCTTTGAAAAGAAGAATATTCACAGAGGGGTAATAACAGTGCTGAAAAGAACCCACAAGTGTTCATCAAACAAAAAATAAATCATTTGGTCTTATTGATTGTAATTACAACAGTTTACAGAATTATACTTCTGCTGCAAAACATTTTATATCGAAAAGTAACAGGTAATTTTACCCTTGTATTATAGGTCAGATAGCAGGATTTTACTAGTTAAAAATATTGCCTCCTGTTAAATGTTCAAATATTGTCAAACTTGAGTTGTAGTGTATTAAAAGTGCTTGCAGTTGATAATTTTAATAAAACTCTGATTAGCACTGTATACAGTATATTTAATATTAGTTATTGTTATTTATTGTAAGTTAAATTCCAGCATAATCATATTTTCCATGCTTGGCCCAGACACTAATCTTCGTTGAATTGTGAACAATTTATTAATAAAATCTGCAGCTGAAATAACACAAATTTGTTATAATAAACTACCTGACCATAAAATGCAATTTATATTGATAAATAGTAAAATGAACTACTGCTGGTTTAGTGTTGTGTTCATTGTATTTTCTGGGAGTGTTTCTTCAGTTATGAGTTTAGGCCTGTGCTGCGGTTGAGACAGCAAGGTGTGTGTGTGTGTGTGTGTTAAAAAATCTGCTGCAAGCCCTGATGATGTGACTCAGCGGAGTCCTGAGGAATCCCAGCCTGTAAACGCTGATTGATTTGAATGACCTTCAGCCTACTGGGTGCAGCACTGAGAAGAACAGGGCCTAGCCGAGCAGTAATGTGAAGAGCTAGAGAGCCGCCAGGAAGGAATTGGCTGCCAGGATTCTTTGCGAGATGTTTTTTGGTCCCTGAACAGTTCTCGCGTGTCAGCAGCACTCAGCAGACAAGAGGCTTTTTTTTTTTACGGTGTCCTGATGCAAGCTCTGTCTGCATAAAATGGCATTCTGCTCAGTTAAAAGAAAGTCCATTTTCTCTGTGGGCTGCATTATGAGATAATATGGGAAACGTTTTCCATACTATATTTCTTAGAATAGAAAAATAAAGGAGAATCATATTTTTACACATCCATTTAACCCTGTATATCCTTGTTGAACATGAGTATGTGTTGCAGCACATTCACATCAGATAAAATTGGTTTAGAAAGGTTTGGACTTCATGTCAAAAACAAGTCTGTTTTTGTCTCAGGAGCAGATTAAGGCTTGAATTAAAATCTGTCATACTGTGAGTTGCAGTTAAATATTAGTATGCAGTAAATTATTTATTGCTCTTCTGAACACATCATGACGGTCTGATGCTGGTTTTAAATGTAAATTTGATGAAAGGCAGGTTTGGGTTATATTTAACCCTCAGGTTTAATGTTCCTGAGGAATGTAAATGCGCCGTTATTATGATGTTTCGTTATTCCCTGTGATATTTGAAATATTGTTTTTGTATTCGTGAAAGGAAATGGCCCGCTCCATGGAAGGGCCCATTTCTCCAACAAATAGTGATATATTTTGAAAATACATAATGCCCTTTAATAAAGACATGTATTTTTAATAGATTTAATTATTCTTAGCAATGAAACATAACCTCTCCAGCCTGTTGTAATGTGTTAAAACAGGTGACCAGTTCGCTTGCTGTTGGTAAAGAACAGCAGAATTATTCACTCTAGTGACTGAATTAAAATCAAGTGTATTATTCCCTGTAAACTATCATATACTGCACTTGTATCTAACTATTTTTTGCCATTTCTGTTTTAATAGCTACACTAATTCCTTTTGACTGAGAGTCACTAAGAGGTAGTCCGCTGTAGTCATTTCATTTATTGTTTTGTTCGTGCCTTAGTGATCCGGTGAATCGACAGTAGAACAACTTTATCTCAGTGTCTTCCATACAAAAACTAATGTTTGGTAGCACTGGTGTTGTCTTTTTAAACCTTAAAATCGTGATTTTTGAAAGTAACTTCAAAATGGGGAATATTTTTTTTTATTATTCATTTGTTTAGTTGGTAACTATACCTAAAGCATTTTATAGTATTTTACCTCTTTGCACAACACTGTATTTGCAAACAGGCAACAGGTAACATAATGGTTTCAGTTCTTGCTATGCATAGAGAAGGAACCATATACTAATCCAGAGTGTACAAACTGGTGTGAATAATTATTAGTAAGTTAACTTTGTAAGTTGCTTTGGAGGAAGGTGTCAACTAAATGAATTTGTGCATCTATAAAGCTCAATATCTGTCCATCTGTTTGTTTTTTATGCATGGCTTTGTTTTTCAGGCCACAGACTTGAAATTTACCACACGGGTACTTTTCAGTCCTAGGTGAGGTTTTAGTGTAGCCAAACATTGAAACACACACACACACACACACACACACACACACACACACACAATGAATGACCAGGGGATTTGCTGGGACTTTCTTCTTTTACTCCTTTCCACTAGACGACAATTGGTGCATCAGTGTCTGTGGCGTCTGACCTCATTTGATAGGTTGTAAAAACCGTAATCTCTAAACAGCTGAGTCATACCGAATATGTCTCGAGCAATAAGAGAAGCAGATCTTGGGCAAAGAATTAGAAACAATAAATGAATAAAGTGCAGCACTGGGTTTGCTCGGGGTCTCTTTATTTTATTGGGCTAAGGAGTAACTCTTATGGGCACAGATTACTTATGCATGTCCCAGCAAGACAAACTCGAGTGGGCCAGTGGTTTATAGTGTTGAATAATTCAGGGACATCTTCCCTCTTACTTTTTGAATAATATATCAAGGTAAGATACTGAATATATGACCTTGTAGTAGAAAGAACAAAATTATTGAGGATTATAGATTAGAAAAGTTCAAAGAAGCTTCTGGTTTCATCTATAAATGTCAGTGCAGAAGGGAAAAATTAATATTTTATTTTCTTGTTTTTTTCCACAATTTTTTAAAGATTTAACTTTATTCCGTAAAACTAACTAGGTTTACATTTTCCGCATAACACCTTTAGTGTCTCTTTACTCCAAAGTAAACATTTTAATTTAAACCTGAGCTGTCAAGATTAAATTTCCCACGTCAGCAATCACAGCAAGGCAAGTCAAAGGGGGACATTTAAGTGCTGGACCTGCAAAGCAAGCTAAATTTTATTTTATTCTGTGTTCAAACGGGATTTTTTTGGCAGAGACTGACACTCCCAGAATGAAAGGGGACAAGAGAACAAACCAGCTGACTGTTGGTCTGCTGCGGGCACAGCGGCACCCATTGCCCCATTAAACCCCAAAACAAAAGACATCCAAACTGAGGGCAGATGTCTCATCGGACACATTTTCTGTACGCCAGTATCCCCCAAGATGTTCAACAGAGTTACGGTCTGTAGGAGATTTAAAGCTAAATCCAAATTGTGCCATTTATGCCACAAGAGGTAGGGAGACTCAAGCTAGACTTGTTGACTGTGACCGATTTTACGATGCATGTTGGCTGCAGTGGAAAAGGACACAGGACAGGAGAGTGGAGTCCAGAATCGTCTCTGGTTGGTTCCCCAGGCACTTTAAGATTTGGTCAGACCCCTTCAGGGGAATAAAAAAGTAAAAAGCAGAATTAAATCTCCTACTTGACGTTACTGGAAAGGATTCCTGCGCTTTGTCCGCAAAATGTGAAAATGTCTGCATGACATAAACAGTTACACTCACTGTCATCAGTATGGATCTAAAGAACAAAATATGAGTTTATCATTTTCCTGTGGTTGTATAAAATATCCTTCTATAATTTCTTGAATGAACAGCATGCCAACCCCCTCCCCCCTTTATGGTGGCAATGCTCTAGTTTCTAAAAAGCGTGTTGTCAATGTCATTCAAAGCCTTGCATGGCTGTCATGAGTAAAACGCTTCCTTTTCTACCACAGAAATCACTGCGTGTCTTAAGAATGCTGTGGTTCACGTGTGTTTGAGCCACGTCTGGGTTTAACCTGTGTAGAACCCTTTACTGAGAGCTTAGCGTGACCATATGGGTATGACTGGCTTTAAGTCAGTCATGTGCTATTACTTTCTATTAATACAAAGGAAGAGAGACTAGAGGAAGAGGCTTGTCTATTTATATTCCATGTCTGCGTGAAATGGCCAAGCTTTGGTTAAGTCCTGCCATGGACTGGTGCTCACTCTTATATAGAAGGAGACTCTTTTATTGCTGCATGAAGATGCTCAGCCAACAGGACAAGTATTTACCTTGTAAACCAGTGAAGTAAATGAGAAAACAATTGTAGTCAAGTCTTTTCGAAACAAGAGGATCATTTTCCAGTTTGCCGTTGTGCTTCAGTGTGGCGCAATTCCGATTTACCCTGTTATGTTTGCAAGATTTGGATGCTGGATCGAGCTTCTTGGTGTTCTCAAAACCCTTAAAGAAAGGGTCAGACTGACAGGGGTGGCAGTTGCTCATCAATATTGGCAGTTTCAGGAAAAGTCTGCTGTTACACCACAGCTGTGTTCAAAAAGCTCCAAAGATTTATCTGATTGACTTGCATAATATATATAGTTTATTCTAACTTTAGGTGTCAAGATGATGGTTGGGCTGAATGGCAAGGTGTGACAGGTGAGGTTCTTCAGGGAGGAGATGGTCTCATGCATAATAGAAATGGTAAATGTGGGAAAGATGACGAAATTGATATAATCTGACTTGGGCACGGTGTCGGACACGGACAGGACTGATACTCTGTGGGATGGGGTCTGGGTTCTACTCCCCATCCGCCAAGAGAACCGAAAAGGGCTATGAGAAGTGAGCGTGTTGACTGTGAGCAGCTGATGTAGACTTTGCTTTCAGCTCTTTACTGCTATGTGCTGCATTGTAAGCAGCTGTTCGGTTCTCCTGAATGAAACATATGGACAGTCACCGCATGGGTATTTATTGTGGTAAATAAAACGTGTTAATTTGACGTAACAAAAGTCCGTTGTGTGGCATATCTGCAGGCAAGCACCATGCTGACCGGCATCATGGAGGGGATTCTTTGCTGTCTGACGGGGAAGTCTGCCAACGTGGTGGTGCCCATCGAGACCTCTGAGCCAGCTGATGGCTTCGAGTTTGTGGAGGTGAAGCCAGGGAGGGTGCTGCGAGTTCGACACATCGTACCGGAGCGCCCTGCCGTAGCGGAACAGGCTGGCCATGGGGGAGTCGTGCACTGCAAACGCAAGATCACCGTCTACCGCAATGGCCAGCTGGTCATCGAGAACCTTGGGGATGTGGTTCGCTCTGAGCTCCTGCACTGTCAAAACGGCGACCCCGAGCCCAGCAGTACAGTTGAGGTGGAACTTTCCGACTTCAGCAGCTCTGCCCCCTCCACAGGGACCCCCGACCCCATCCCGGCATCCCTGTCAGGACAGCAGCAGCCATCTGCACCACCACGGCGGCGCCACCGCAAACCCAAGCGCACCGTGGTGATCGACTGCGAGCGCAAGATAACTAGCTGCAAAGGAACGCACTCGGATGTCGCTCTCTTCTTTGTGCACGGTGTGGGTGGCTCACTGGACATCTGGGGAAGCCAGCTGGATTTTTTCTCCCGCCTGGGCTATGAGGTCATCGCCCCAGACCTGGCTGGACATGGGGCCAGCTCCGCTCCCCAGATAGCAGCAGCCTATACATTCTACGCCCTGGCAGAGGACCTGCGAGCTATTTTCAAGCGTTATGCCCGGCGACGCAACATTCTTATCGGACACTCCTACGGGTCAGTGTGCTTTCATCGGACAGTGCGACCGCGCGACGAGATACAATTCTGTGAAGCATGTTTAAAACGCTGCTTCAGAAAATTCGCTTTCAAAATGCTGGGTCAAACACCTACACATTTTTACACTTTAATCCTACAAAGTAGCTGGACTGTTATCGGAAGAATTCAGACTTGACACCTAAGTCACTGTTTAATCCTGCAGCCTTTAATTGTGTTGTTACAGCTAAATACCACAGAATTTGTGGCGAGTCATGGCTAATTCCCCGTGTTGGCCGCAAGAACTAAATACTTATCTATAATGTATTGTCAGCATTTTCTTTACCTTTTCAGGGTGTCATTTTGTACCTTCCTGGCCCACGAGTACCCTGAGCAGGTGCACAAGGTGGTGATGATCAATGGCGGGGGGCCCACTGCCCTGGAGCCCAGCCTCTGTTCCATCTTCAACTTGCCCACCTGTGTGCTACACTGCCTGTCTCCCTGTCTGGCATGGAGCTTCCTTAAGTAAGAGACCCCCCATCTTGAGCTGCTAGGCCATTTTGATTTGTTGAAGTCTACTGGGATTACTTTAGAGCTAACCTTACTTTGTGATGACTTGTAGCCTCCTAAGAACATCAGGTGTCTAATACTTCTGTTTTTGCACTTACTAGGGCTGGCTTTGCTCGTCAAGGTGCCAAGGAGAAGCAGCTTTTGAAGGAGGGCAATGCCTTCAACGTGTCATCTTTTGTTCTGCGGGCCATGATGAGCGGCCAGTACTGGCCAGAGGGAGATGAGGTGTACCATGCTGAGCTCACAGTGCCCATCCTACTGGTGCATGGGATGTATGACAAGTTTGTGCCTATCGAAGAAGACCAGCGTATGGCAGAGGTACTCTAGAGATTGGGAAGTGATGGGTTACCGTAAATACAAACTGCGGCTGTATATGGGAACTTAAAATTGGCTCAGCTAGCAGTAACTCCAGGCTCTGTAAACCAAATTGACACCTTGACCCGAGACAGATGTTTTCCAAGCATCCCAGAAGTGCAGAAAATGGCTGACTCCACCTTTCCATTCTTAATCCTGACTTTCCGCATCTTAAAGTAAAATATCAGGAAGGAATCCATAACCATCACCAGGGCAAGTGGAAAGTAACCGACAAAATTTCATTGTACTGTTTGCGAATTATTAAAATGAGGCCTAGTCAAGGGTCTGAATACTTTTGCAAAGCACTGTATGAGAAGAGACTGTATATAAGCCAAATCTGAGGAAAGCTACTGCATTTGACGAGGCTTAAATGAAAGTATAATGTCATCAAGTTAATGGTCGCCTTCATTACAAAATAACTGCTAAGGTGTAGGGTTTGATGTACTGTTAACTGTGACTGACTCCCTACTGTCTCCCTATAGATACTTCTCTTGGCCTTCTTGAAAGTGATTGATGAGGGCAGCCACATGGTGATGATGGAGTGTCCAGAGACAGTCAACACCCTCCTGCACGAGTTCTTCCTTTGGGAGCCGGACAACTCATCCAACGCATCTAAACCCAAGCAGGAAACTGCCAAGTCCATAGATAAGACACAAAATGCCAATGGTGAAGCCCAGCTAGTTGCAGAAAGCAAACCCCAAACCAAGTAAGAAACAGTGGGTGTCTGTGTTTCCAAACAAAGCAAACCATTCCAATGGCTTGGTCCATGGCTGGCTGCGCTGGAGCATATAGCTCACTAGCTGAGGGCTGTTTTTAATGCGTCCACAGTTGGGGGAAGATGTGGAGGCTGCAGGTCACTCCGAGCTTGAGCTGGACCTAAATGATACGGGACTTTCCAACATAGCAAAAATGAAGGAGAAGGAGGGATGTGGGAAAGGAAAGGATGCACTGGAATGATTAGAGGGACAGGGTGTATTGTTCAGCATCAGCCACCTTCAAAGAGTGGCCTGTCCTCCTTGTTGCTCTGTTACTATGTTGTCTGACGCTAAGAGAGGCTGAGGGGACATCAACGCATGGAAGGGTTTCGAGTTGTTGAGGGGGGTCATGTGGAACTACAGCAAGGAAACATTTGCAGTGATTGATTTTTTTTTTTTGTCTTGTGGGTGGCGGTGGGGAGATAGCGCAGGATTTTCCCCATAACATTTATCGTTATTGGCTGTTGCTGTAATTGCCTCTAGGTGATGATGTATATGGCTACATTTTAGCAATCCCACTGAAACAGGCCAGTTACACACTAAAAAAAAACATAAAATGAGTGATTTTTAAATTTGAATTTACTTTTAATTTCTACATCTTAATTTAAAATGCACAATATAGCAACTCAGGCAAGTTTCCTTCATCCAAAGGATAAATTTAAAGAGATGTTTAACTGCAACTTAGTTTTATGGCATTCATTTCCATTACTTTCTATGAGAAATAAAAATGTGTGGTAAATGTACTATTGTGGTTTATAACTGTATAATTACACTTAATTGGGCTTACTTGTAGGACCACAGATTTTTAAAGCCAAAAGTTTAATGTAATATATAAAATATATTGCACAAAAGCTTTAAAAATTATTTTTGATTATTCAAAGACAGTTTCCAACAGAAATTATTAGTACTGCTACTGCATGACAAATTGAGTGGGTGTGGTTATATTAAGACATTTAAGATAAATTAAAAAGAAAAATCTAAGCAACACAACCAATGCAAGCTGTCTTACAGCTATAGGAAATTGATAGGAACTAACATGGTCTTTGTCGATCATTTTTGACAATCAAAATCCCTAGATGTATTGACCTATGAAATTTATTTAATGTGGTATTTTGCGAATGTGTGTATTCTGCCCCCATGTTGTGGTCAGTGATGAATGGAACACGACCATAGTTATGCCCCCACACCCACCTGATGGCCTTGCAAAGCGAGTTGTTTGTACACAAAGGGACGTGCAGAGGACACACACACTGACTGGCGGTGCTTTGCTGACTAAGCAGCATACAGGCAGCTATGAGAAGCGGTCAAAACACTGCAGCTGACGTGAACCCTCACACCCCCTGCACTGTGGAGCAGATGCCAGTTATATTTGATCCTTGCAGAGTTCCTTGAGGATGATCTAACTCAGATGCAGAAGTGCAGTTTGACCTGAAAATAAGGCTTTTTACAGTGTAAAGGGTGCAGAATGGAAAATGCTGATAAGCATTTTTAATTTGAATTGTACAGCCAAATGTAAAATCCAAATGTATTTTCCAGAAACTACAATATTCAAAAACCTGTGTGTGCTTTGGGTTTTGTGATTCAAAATGCTATGATTTATATCAAAAGCAAACAAATCTAATGACATGGGGGGCACCAAATGGCATTTACTTCAACATCTGTGCTCATGTGGAAATAAAGGACCATAAATATTGTGCTTGGTACCATGAAACTGGCAATCTGTTAATACATTTCAACTAATAATTAACTGTGGCAACACAGCTGCAAATTTATCAAGGTATTTGCCACTCACTGGCATTTAGGCAAAGCAGAGAACTGTGGGTCACATGTTAAACATTTGCCAACAGCTGGAGGAAATGCATCACACCTGTTCTTTCAGGTAGTTCAACGTTTGGTGCCTGTGCATGTCCTAAGCTCACATGTATGCAGTGTCAGTGTTGTGGACTCTGTATAGCTTTGCTTTTTTCCTATGTGCCGTTTTCATGGTGAAGTACTTCCTCTATCCTGCGTCACAGTCAGGTGCCACTAGTTGCTGAAGCCTCTCCTGTTTTTCCAAGACTGTTATTCCAGTAGCCCAAGGGGGTACGCAGCCACTGTAAGGGTTAGATCACAGCATCTGCAATACTTCACTGACACTAAAAACCCACTATAAGCAATCCCAGTTTGCGCAGTTATATCTCCTCTCTGTACAAAATTTGTCATATGGAACAGCGGCATTACTGTTTAGTTCTAAATCTGAATTTCTCGAAGTTATGCCTCATGATGCAATAAAAGGCCATGTTGGGTCCTAATCCATTTGTACTGCTATGCACCTGCCCGCTCTTGTCCTTATGCTTTCCAATATGACAAGAGTACAGTACGGTGCTTTGCAATGAAGTCGGTTTTGTGAGCTCAAGTGCTGTTGTGCCTCTTAAAGAGAGTTTGGAAGTGTAGAAATGACACATAAGCACGTTTCCACTGTTTTAATAGCAGTTTATTATATGGTGCTAGATACTGTAATTCCCAAAGAATAAGAGGTCTTCATATTGAAATATTAATCATGACATCATGTTCTATAATGCTGTGCAGAAAATAAGCAGTCAATTTTGAGGCTCAAAGGCAGAACTTGAACATAAAATTTGTTAAAGGTAATACAGATGAAAAATTGCCAATGCCTTTTAATTGTATTCTACAGTGCCACATCTCATTACATTTCAATACAGGAAACTACAGATTAAGCTGAATTATGAACAGAAAGACGTTGATATTTGTGCAGCTAACCTGATGTTTTCTCATTTAAGCACATAAACTTCTTTACAAAACAGATATATGAAATGGTTGGAAAATTGCTTGAGATTAGGACTTGATTTAAAAAAAAAAAAAAAAAAAAAAAAAAACAACTCAGTCTGTAACTGCGCGTTGGTTCGACTTCCATGAGCAACAGAGTGAAATATTCTACCCCTTGTTGTGTAAAAGTGAATCAACACAAACACAGGTCACTGATATTTTTTATAAGAAAATCATTAATGACAGTAATAGTTAAACAGATGAATATGTATATCTACTGGTAATCTCTATGCTACTAATAAAGTTTTAAAAAATTAAGAAGTGTATTGAACTGACCAGAAGGAAAGAATGACTATTCTATACTGGCTCAAACTGACCACTGCATACTTTTTTTTGTGAGTTCCAGGAATGACCCAGTAAACATTTTTAGATCATAAATTCCACTGTTTTTCTAAATGGGAACATTGCTGCACTGAATATACATTAAAACAATAGCCCAAAATACACCTATCTCCTGATATGTCCTCCCTATTTACATCCTCTTGATAAAAACGTGTTTTTTCTACCAAAACTTTGGTTCAAGTTGAGAGCTACGCATATATCGTTTTTAGCCCAACTACATATCCACGAGTTGTGTTCTGTGTTCCATTTCTCTGTTTAAAATAATGAGAAATAGGCTCTCCATTTACATTTTTCATTTTCAAGAATAGATTAGGGACATAAACCAGGAGATAAGAATCTCCACATCTGTAGAAACCTGGTTTAAAAAGGAAAAAAAAAGGACACCTACAGTTGCAAGAAAAACATGTTAGTCTTATGTTCCATTTATTGTCCATGTAATCCCAGTAGTTTTTTGATATTTCATGTTGCCCTCACATAAAATCTCTATACCAGTCTTAGGGGGGGAAAAAAAAAAAAAAAAAAAAAAAAAAAAAAAAANGTAGTTTTTTGATATTTCATGTTGCCCTCACATAAAATCTCTATACCAGTCTTAGGGGGGGAAAAAAAAAAAAAAAAAAAAACGCCACACAAAACTCCTTTGATACAACTGTTTTCTCTAAACTTAACATGGTGTCCAGAAAAAAAAATATCAGTGCAAAATGAAAAAATAATTCACATCATTAAAGTCAAAGTGTAGAAAAGGTATCCAGAAAATAAATCTTGGCTACAGTGATAAGAGAGGATCTTGGTCCCACTTTACCACATTCGGTGAACTATAAAGGAGATGACTGCATATACAAAAAAGTACTTCAGCTCCCAAATAAACTTAACAGTCCAGTGAGCCTATTTACATGCACTAGTGATTTTTAATTAAAACGACATTTTTGCTGCCCCTAAAAATGTGCATTATTTTACAAAGTTCTGTACAAAAGTGTGTCAAGCCAGATTGTTTTTTAAGTCCAGTTGTGCTGAAGAACATCCTCTAGTTTTAACAAAACTTAGTTTTCTTTAAGTGTGCTGGGATCATGGAAGTATTTGATAAATCTTTTGTCATCAAAACAAATTGTGGCAATTTCATTCAATGCTACATAAACTATCTAAAAATGTATTTGGATAGCAGGACAGTAAATAAATGTTCATATGTCCAGCTAAATGAACCCCTAATGACATGATCTCAGTTTCCTTCCCCCAAAAGAACTACCAGTTGCATCTGATAATTTTGGCCTTTCTAATGAAGCTAAAACCAGATAAATTAAGGGTGCTTTTAAGTTAGCAATAACATTAACAATACTAAACATGACGCCGAGAAGGAAGGCAGTCGACGGCATTGCTTGCCTCAGTGTCCCACACGAATGTCTGCTGGCCGCAGCTGCCGCTCTCCCTCTGCCAGGAAGATCTGCATGGCGCGGTAGAGCAAGTGAACACCCATCTCTCGCCGCCGCTTCATCGACCATGTTGACACCACCCCGTAGTAGTCTCCTCGCTTCTGATTCGTAAGCATTTTCAGGCCTTTGGTCACATTAGTGAGCAAAAAGACAGGAAACAGGTGTAAAAAGTACAAAAAAAACTGAGTTCATCAATGATTCATTTATGTGATTTACCAGAGAACATATCAACGTGTACAAAAACACTTCTGCAAATCCAAAAGTACTGCAAGTATGTTTATTGCAGGATCACCCAGACAATATACACAATGCTGTATAATAAGAGTATATACAGTAAAATAAAATTCTTAGTCATCTAAGGAACACTAAACTCTGGAATTCAGAAACTAAAACCGTAATTAAATCCCATCTAAGCAGCCTTTACACATCCAATGCATACTGTAAATACTGGCCCAAAATACTGGGAGCTACTCAAGTCCTACCTATGGCATCCACCATACAGGCTTCACGAGTGTAGGCCTCTACAGGGATGACATTCTGAAAGCAATGGAGAGAGACGACCCCTAGGCCAGCTTTCCACACTTGCATGATATGCTGCACCTTGGAGCAAAGTTTCTGCATGCATGGAGCAAGAGAAAGAAGAGGTTCAATAGTGGGGCAAAGTCAAAAGAACTCCAATGTCAAAATGGGGGGGGGGGGCCATGGTGCTCATAGTTAAAATACAAAAGGTTCTCTAAAAGGCATATCAATGATGAAGACAATGTGGAGCAGATTTTATCTCCTTTAAACAATTTTTCTTTTTTGTTAGTTTATTAAAGCAACTTTGTCTAGAAGAACTTAAAGTGAAATAAGTTTGCAACTTGAATTGAGTGTAAAAATCACCACAAAAAACTAAATAAAAAAAAAGGATGACCTTTGTTTTAAATTTAGGTCACACAATAGAAAGCTCAGCTAAAAACTATTAAAAAAGACTTTACAATGAATTATACAACATTAAAACGCATTCATAATTCCTGGAAATAAAAATATTCAATCCTGGTTTCTGACAATCCACTAGATAAAAATCTGCTATATTCATCTTCTGGCCACTGTCAGCTTTCATCTAAAGAATCAGTAAAAGGTTAACAATACTGTACTTTTACAACTCAACACTCATTAGCACCAGATACAGGCTGTAGAAATGAACTGAATCAAAGCAGTTCCTCTCTCTTGCTGTGCTTTGGTGTTTCTTGCTAAGGTTAAATACAGATCAATTTCACTGTACAACATGGAAAAATTTTAAAACAAAACATAAAACACATTTTATCTTTGACAATTTATAAATTCACCAAGAACCACAAAAAACACACAAAAATACCATTTCAGAGTGACAGCATTGTACTCCAGTGTGTCCACCATTCATGCCTCCAATCTTACCATATCAATAATATTTCAACATACACTTTAATTCATAGAAGAGAGAGTACTACTGTCACAGACAGCAAAATTACTCAAATTATAATGTATATATTAAATATGACTCACCTTTGATGTTTTATCTCCTTTGTGATACTCCAGGGCCTCATACAAGTGGCTGTAGGGGCGAGAGCGTTTCCCCTTGCCTATGTAGAAGATGGCTTTGACAAAGATCTGGAAACACTCCACAGGACTCACTGACAAACTGCGGCAGGGGAGGTTTTTTGTCACTCTGTTGATGGACAAAAGGTTTGAAATACATGGAAACAGATTATCATTGCATCACAAAGCTGCTCTTTAAGAAAATTCAAAGGCAGCACTTGCTGAATACACTTATAAGCACAAGCACATTGTATATTGGAATACAAGGAAATTTGTTTTTTTGGCTCACCTAGGGTCAAGGAGTAAGTAGTTGAAGCTGGACTTAATGATGCCCTCCCGCCACTTCCTGTTTTGGTCTGGTTGGTCAAACTGCTGGCACAGGGCTAGTTCATCAGCCTGGCAGTCAGGCAGACAGAAGGCATGCAGTGCACTGGCAAGCTCCACACTGTATCCTGTTTGGAGAATTACACAAGTACACTATTGCATCAAAGTGCACAAAACGTAGTTCAAAAACAATTGTTTGATAAAATAGGAATTAATTGCTTGGATTCATTAATTATATTTTCATTAACATTAATTTTGTTTATTAACCCTGTTCTTATTGATCACTGGCTAGGAATCATTACCTGGATTGTGCACAGCAGGCTGCTGATTTATGGTCTCCTGCTGCAGTTCACGTAATTTCTGGATGTGTATGGGTCGGGTGAAAATGTTAATAGGTCCTGGATCCTCTCCCAAGTTCTTTAACCTGTTCCTCAGTTCCCTGTCAGTCAGCCCCGAGACATCTGGCAAATCCTCCTTCTGGGGGTAAACGTTCTCCTTCCCCTTCCTGGGACTGAGCTGCAGGGAGCGCCAGTCGTACAGTATCGTGTCCTCACTGGTGTCAGAGTTGAGGGTCACGTTGGCTGTGGGTGGCACGTGACACTCGATGAGTTTGTGACCCTCCTCAAAATCAGTATACAGGTACTCCACAGGCTCTTCCTGGTCGACGATCAGGGGCCGTCCACCAGGAGTGTAGGAAAGGTTGGCCAGGCTTTGGGGCTTGTGGCATGCTGAGAGACGGCTGATGCTGTATCTAGGGGTGCATCCAGTTGTTGGTGTTGCAGGCAGTTTGCTCCGTGCCTCCGGTGAACTGCAGTTGTCCTTAGCTATTGGTATGCCCCTGTCCTCTGACACGGAGTCCCCAGAGTGCATCTCATCTATAATCCAAGGCTCTTCTGCAATGGATCCAAAACGGCAAACTTTTTCTAACGAATCAGCGGAGTTCAACTCAACACTGGACTTCATCCCATTTGAAGTGGACAGATCATCTGTTAGAAACTCAGCCACATCAGTGGGACATGCTAGCAGACTCTTCGATGAGTCTGTTAAGCTTTCAGCACTGTCCCTCTCCAGGATCACAGTATCAGCTGCACTACCAGAGATGATGAGTGTGTCTGCTTGGCTGTCGGCTTCAAGTGTGTTGGGCCGAGTAGTCTTGCAGCTCTCTAAGGTGGATTTCACAAAGTTGGGCTCTGACAAAGTGGGCTCTTCACTCGAAGAATGGATAGGGGTGCCGCGAAGGCTGAATGGTGCGTTACCAGGTGTTCGGCTGCCATCTTGCGCTCTGGTGCGGGAACGCTGCAGGCGCACAGGTGTAGGCAAGGTTTCCTCAAATAGATAGGAAGTGGAGGGCAAGAGGTTGGAGCCAGAGTCACTGTTATTCTTTACTGAGCAGCGGCTGAGTCTTGACCGTGTCCTCCCAGTCACAAAAGGACTTGGGGTCAGAAGCAGCCCACCCTCTTGTCCATCATACTCACAGGTAGCTTTAGAAGCAACAATGAGCCCTCTGTTTATCATTACTTCATCACTGGCCAGCAGCTCTGCTCCTTCTACTGGAACATTTAGATCCTTCTGATCCTCTGCTTTAAATTTACTAGAAAGGGATTTATGAGCCAGGGTCAGGTCATTCATCAAAGGAGAAAGTCCTTGGTCCACTGCAGCCAAACCCATGGGGCTCAGTATTGTTTTTATGGGCAAAAATTGGCTCCGGACACCTTGTCGGAATTCATCAGAAAAGGTTGCATCCGAACCCTCTGGGCCATGACCATCAACAGGATTCAACACGATATCTGTTATCAGCGGGGGTTGTGGCTGCAATGCTGCTTTCTGTTGTAAAATGGATGAGGCCGTTCCTGCTGAACTGTCATCTTGGCTGGCTATCTCCCTCGTTTCATCAAGGTCACTCTCAGGTGAGACATCTTTGTGATGAAGGTTAAGTCCTACAGCAGTAGTATAATGGTCACTATCACAACTAGTGTACTCACTACCGCCACTGCTGCTGCTGCTGCTGCCGCCGTCACTGGAGCTGGAGGGGGGTTGAACAGGCTCTTTTAGTTCAGCCAAACTGTCACCATCTCCCTCCTTCTCTTCCTCCTCCTCCAGCCAATGTCCAGCTACTGTCTTGTCCAAATCGGGGCTGTTACAATGGTTATCACGAGAAAACACAAATACATGATCGGGAGAAGTAACATCAATTCCCTGATTTTGCAACACAGTAGCCACACGCTCTGAATTGAAGAATTCGGGATATTCAGATAAGTCAACTGCATAGCCTACTGAGGACTGATGGCTCTGGTCTTCAAGCTGTTGGGGAGACTCAGCATCAAACACGGGGAAGTAGTCATCCATTTCTTTGAAGCTTACACTTTTACGGCTAGTGTGGCATGAAGATGAATCCAGTGTAAGGAAAAGTGCATTTGAAGGACCTTCAAAGGACCCTGGGTGTTTATGTTGATTTATAAGGTTGTCCACAAATGGTGCTTCCTCGTCTACTACAGGCAAAGTCTTACAGAGAACTCCTGGACCTCCTTGTGACATTCGAGTGCTGCTGAGCACAGACAGAGCTGCAGGATCCCAGTCCAGTTCCCTGTCAGACAGTGCTGACACACAGGGCCTGCCATTCCAGCTGGGCCTGCTACAGAACTGAGAGAGTTGTAGCAAGGAGGACCTCCGCGTGCTGCTGAGGGGCCCATCATCAACATCACTCACCAGAGATAAGTCCCGCAGCACAGCATTATTGTCTGTACCATCTTGTCCACGATAAAAGGCTGCAAAGAAAAGGGTGGGAAGAGGCTTGTGTTATATGTGGAGGAGCAATTGTAAAAGAATGCTGTTCTTCTAACTGCCCCCATTAAGTTCTGCTCACAGTACTGAAACTGGGACAAATCCTCATCTTCAGCCTCCAAAGCATCCCAAGACTGATACTTCTGTAAGAGCTGGGCACATCTTCGGTTTTCTTGCTGCTTTGCTAGATCAGTGGCTTTATTCCCATCCTGGAGAGGAGCAAAATTTGGATTCAAGTAATTTATTTTTCAAACCAGCATTACAAACTGCAAATTAATTTTTTTAGACAAGGAAAAAGAGAGTGGGGTATTTTAAGTGGCCTGTGTACTATTAAAACAATGTCAGAAAAATATATGCATGCATAGGATGCAGTGGCAGAAAATCTAGAAAATTCAGTGCCCCTGACTTTGGAAGTTATCAGCAACACAGGATTCTGACATATATTAGATGTTGGTGTCTTTCTATAGACAAGAAAACCATTTTTCTTTACATCAGTATTTTTTACATCTCAGTTGTGAACATATTTAGAACTGAAAAAAAAAACACTGACAAATGCATTGTAACAAAAACATACGTCACCTGGTCCTCTAAATTGGGATTTCCTCCATTCTGCAGCAAAAGTTTGAGGTTCTGATAGCAACCCCATAAAGCAGCAATGTGCACAGGGGTCAGATCCTCCACAGATCTGAGAAACAGAGTTCACTGCTGTCACGTGCATGAACATGGTCTTCATACATTTTGATGAGATAAAACAGGATTAATGTGATATACTGTACTTTACATTGGGGTCTCTATCATGTAACCCACCTTCCACTAGGGTGCATACCATGTAGCTGACCTTACATTGGAGTCTGCACTATGTAACCTACCTTACACTGGGGTCCTCTCCACATCACCCACCCTCTCCTTGGGTCTGTGCCACACCACCCTTCTTACACTGGGGTCCACGCCTCGCCAGATCACTCACCTTACATTGGGGTCCGCCCCATACTGCAGTAGCAGCTTCAGACAGCGGATCCGCTTCTCAGTCTCTTTGCCTGCTGCCAGGTGCACCGCTGCTACCCCTTTGTGAAGGACCAGATTGGGACTGGCCCCCCGCAGGAGCAAGGCCTCCACAGCTCTGGCCACAGACACAAAATGCTGCCCATCAGTCCACTCTATGGAGGGCACTGGTTCGTCTTTTAAACAGCCTAGCAGTAAACTAAAAGCACATAAAAGACGACGAGGGAACCAGCGAATCCCTTATCCGGCTGAAATCCAAGGGAGTCAACCACCATGCTGACCGCACTTCAGACATATGTATTGCAAGTTCTTCAGCTTCTGCGATGCACTACGATTCTAACAGCGCCATTCATCGAGCCCTGCTGAGGCACAACGACCGATGAACGAACATACATACATACATACATACATACCTGGGCTCGCCGTCATTCACCGCCCTGCACAACTGCAGCGCCAGACTCGTCCTGCTCGCCTGCATGCTGCTCGCTATTGTTTCATGCTGCCGAGGACGTCGCTTGGCTCTTAACAAATCAGCAGCATGGCTTAGGGTCACTAAACTTGGCTAACGATCGCTGTAATATAATATCCAACAGGTAATCCTAGGACAGCTATAACACTTAATTTTACAATGTGGTGTTATTCATCGAGACAGAGCATCCATTTTTTTTTAGATATTAAAATTCCCTCCGATTTCTGAGACCGCCCCCTCCGCCTTACGGTCCGCCCACCCATGATCTCCATAGGTTTAATTTACCAGTCTTCTCCGAAACACCAATCATATTCTTTAGTCCAACCAGAAACCCACTCGAAATCACGAGCAGGTTATGACACGGAAGTGGAAATATCACTTCCTGGAAAAGCCGCGACCAGAAGAAATTAGGGAGAAGGGTGAGGAAAAACGGTGCTATCTAATTAAGTTTATTTTACTTGTAAAGTTAAATAAATTTAATGCAGAAAACCTTTTTGGTGTGTTTCATGCTAATTTCAAGCAGTATATCAATAGCATGTTGACCTCCAATACTGTACCTATTAAAGCCCCAAAGACCAGTTTGAATGTTTGAAACGGAAGCGTTCATCAGATTGCCAAAACCTATACACAAAACTGATCACCCCTACCACCATCTCTGCAGCCTTTGTTTACAATGATCTTATTTTCTGATTTATCAAAATATTTATTTTTATATCTTTTTATTTATATTTTACCTTAAGCTGTCCTGTGTCCTTATGAGGTTTTGCGAGTACTGCTGTTTAGTACATTGTGCACCACAGTCCAGGAGAAACTACATTTTCTCCTCTGTTGTTGTAAAGTGAACATTGAAAACTTTATAATTTTGTCGTACTCCAATTTATCATGGTTCTCATACTGACTTATAACGTGCAAGTCTCGGGCCTGTCGAGTACCTGTACCTGCTCAGTGCCGACTTCAGATTCCTGGTGAAGATGTACTTAACCCAGGGGTTGCTGTTTGAGTCCCCTGTGAACATCCTTCAGGCTCAGTGTTTGCAAATTATCATTTTTTCCTTTTTTCTGCTGCTTGTTCATGTCACTTGAGTGGTAAGAGACAAATGATCCAGAGCATCTTTTTGTGTTTTGTCATTGGCTCTTCAAACAGTATTAGGACATCCCAGTTGTCTTTGCTTTCCAAGATGACCTTCTCATGTTTAAGTGGTTGTGAGCATCACCCATATCATCTTCTTCTGACCATTACATCTCACCATTTGCCATTCNTGAGTGGTAAGAGACAAATGATCCAGAGCATCTTTTTGTGTTTTGTCATTGGCTCTTCAAACAGTATTAGGACATCCCAGTTTTCTTTGCTTTCCAAGATGATCTTCTCATGTTTAAGTGGTTGTGAGCATCACCCATATCATCTTCTTCTGACCATTACATCTCACCATTTGCCATTCCATTCACTCAAATACTCTGAATTGATAAGGTAAGAATACCCTACTGTTTAAATGGGCAAATGTTACTTTTAATTTAACATCCATTATATCAAATTTTTAAGCTTCCTTGAACAAAAGTGTCAGCTAACTACTTATTTGCAGTTAACATGATGTATCCCACGCAGTATGTAAAAGCAGCATGTTGACTGCTTGGATCAGTTTGACGCAGAGACCAGGGTGCTTCCAGCATGGTCCATGCACTAAAATGTGTGAGAGCTTGACTGAGCCCCCACCAGCACACTCTCTGTAAGGAAGAACTAGCCTGCTTGTGATAAATTAAAAGAGCAATCAATTATGTAGACAGTAACAAGGTTTTTGTGTCTGTCAATTTCAGAAAAACTGAGCAAAAAAACCTGTGCAGTTAACTTTAAACTGGTTTTACGAAAAATTGGTGTGCAAGTGTGAAGTAGGTGGTCATTCACTGCAAAATGCTTGTTATGGATCTTCTTGATCCTTTTAATTAAGCTTTTTATTAGAGGAGTGGTGTTAAATGAGAAGTGTACACAACTACGCATGAAATACCAGGCCAGTCTAAAATCATGTGTTTAGTGAAGAGATGTAATATTTGCCAGCCAGATACAATGTATGATGGGGGAAAAAATTCCAAAAAAGTTTTGAAACCATACAACCATTTAAGAGCTTTAAGTAAAACATTTATTTTGTTATGTTGTACAAAAATTGTTCCAATATAAATGTAATAACTCATAATGGGGATTAAAACCAACGCTTTCCGCATGCACCCTCCCTCGGCCCAACCCTTACATGTCCCCTTATGACAATGATAAAGTTTAGGTTTTCCACTTAAAATGTTCAAATTAAGTTTCCGTTAACAATTTTAACGTGGCTCAAATAATTAAAGGTTTCACATTATTGCGCATCATTTTGTGCATTTCAAAGTGAATTAGTTTCCGTTCAGTAAGATATCACTTCTTTCCGCTATCAAAATTCACAGACATGATTTAGATTCTTGTAACATGTACATACTGGCATCTTGATTTAAAGGAAAAAACAAAGAAAAAAACCAGTCACTCTCAAAGATAAACCTGAAATGCATTTTGGCAATGTAAAATACTTATTAAAAACAGTGCATGAAACAGTGAGTTTACCATTTAAAAGCTTATGCAAATTTACCAGTGTTCAGCAGGTTGCTGCACCTGTTTTCATCAATGAAACAGTGTATAACAATCACAGTTACACAGTCCACAGTTGTTGTATGGAAATATTACCGATGAGCAGAACACGACATTCAGAATGAGGATTTTTGACATGAGGAATGCCGGAATGCAATTTTAAGCAGTAACCTTTTTAAAACTAAACTAAGAAAGACTGTCTCACTCTCCTTTCGCATTCTATGTCCTTAGAAATGCCAAAATGCTGTGCTTAAAAGACTACAGCAATATTTCTATTAAAAATACTACTTTCAAACTAAATATACCCTTTGGCACCTGAAAGCAAGTGATTATGCCCATTTAACCTAAACTTTACCATCTTCAGACAAACATTTATAATAGTCACACTTGTATGTAAACATTTGATATAATTCTATCAAAATTATAAGTTTTAATGCAGGAACCTGCATTTAAAGATGTATAAAAATTCTGCTTCCCAGGCCAACATCACACTTATAAAACAGCTGTATATAGACATATCACAGATAAGACTACTATAGTTATGCTTAACTGCACTTTAGTAGAATAATAAAACCTAACTGCATTTCTTCTTTTTAAAAACAATCTTGACGTTTATGTGGATAGTTCAACAAAACTAGTACTCATGAAAACTGTTCTTAGCCAAAATTTGCCTATTTAATAGACAAGACCCCACAGTTTCCATATCTTGAAAAAATTCCTCAAAAATTGCCAAGTGAGCTATGATGCAAGATCCAGTTTCACCCCTATGGACAAACTGCCATTGAGACCACAGCAAGAAAAAGTCACTGCATCAACACTACTCGGTGTAAATAGTTCTTTGGACACAGAGGCAATAATCTTGTGATCATTGTCTAAGACTCTTCACTGGACAAGTCCAAGCTACATACATATGGCAGATTTTTAACTGAAACATGTACTTGTTTTTTTTAGGCATGACCACACCATATATATACGGTGGGTGCAAAGAAGCACAAAGGTTTATAGCTGCAAAAATTTTGCCATTGGAAACAAACATTTTAAATTTAAAAAGAGAAAAATGCATATAGTTGTCTGAGAAACATAATTTTACATTTAATGATTTAAACATTTTATGGGTGGGTGAAAGCAAGAGCATTAGCAACAAGGTGGAAGCACCATTTTTGTACAATAATGGTGAGATAAATCACGAGGTCATCAACTTAACCCAGCCAATTACTGCATGCACTGTAACATGCTCAAAGTTTATGGATAACAGTGACTTTTTTGGAGAGGGAGGAGAGAACAGCAAATCTCATTATTAGTCTAGGAAAATTGATTTATAAGTTGTGTTTACCACTTTTCACACACTTTAATGAGCTTCATTAGTCCTTTCTCACACTCTCTGAAAAAAGACAATGGAAAATGTTTGCAAGCCAAAGTTTGGCAATCATGTCACACTGTAATCAGTCAAAAATTTAAATGAAATAGATATGTATTGTTAGATACATGCTTTGAATGTTTATTGGTCTAAACCACATGATCTTTGGTATTATTGCTGTCACCTGTTCTGATGCAGTTTTACCATGTTAAACATTGCTTACTTTTATCGTGGTTATAAAATGTTTTGTTTCAGAAATTAACTTCCTGTTGAGGTCATGTCACAAAAAACCTGTGATATTTGTTCCTAATTTCTACATGCAACTTTAATAAACTCACGTTCAGTCAAAGCTGACCGCTACTTGAGTCTCTACCCTCAATCCCGTGATTCAGCCTTGTTCAGTAAAATGCGCAAAGCTTGCCTAACAACACTACTATTGAGCTTTTGTGTCAGTTACAGACTAAATAAAATATAAAGACATATTTCATGGCAAAACCATCATGTAAAATTTCTCCCATGAATTGGAGTCACTTTTTAAGATGCTCCAGAAGTTAGACTACTAGCAGGTACACCAGACACACTCTATTCATAAAATATCAAAATAAGTGGTTGCATCATTGCTCCCTGAACTCTGCCGTTTAGCCTTTACCTGGGAGTCAAGAGGTATATGTCTCTTTTGAAGATAAGCATTTAAAAATCTGAAGGGAAAACAAAGTTACCACTTTTTCTTTTTTACTTTTGATATAGTAAACAAATTTTAGTGATAAAGATCGATGTCTAAAAAGCAGATTTGACTTTTTATACTCAGCCTACCTCTTGTAATTTCTTGCATCTGGCATTTGGTTGGAATAAAGATGTCTAAAGTTTCTTATCTGGGAAAGATTACATTACTGATGTACTCAAAAACAATCTACAATAATCCATGATTACACCTCTGATTAAAGTGTATGTGATTATTTTGATGTTAAAAATAAATTCCATTTTAAAATGGAGACCAACTGGTTTGTAAATTTAAAAAATACCCCAAAAAAGGAACAAAATTGAATTGTACAAAAATATTTAAGTGGCTTTAAACTGTTTTTGTGCATGGGGGGATTATTCTTCACATAATTAAACATTCCCGGGATGTTGTTTTTGGATCTCCCTGGAAACAAAATGTGAAAAAAATTACAAAAAACCCATAGAAAGAATATACATCTAACTGCTACAAAATTCTTACTTGAGAACAGAGTATGATGGTGAAACTACTGAAGTATGAAAAAACTTTTCAAATCACTTCACACTGCACCGATCAAATTTACCTGTTGGTGGAACAGATCTTCCTCCCCAAAGTCTGCATCTTCATCATCCTCATTCTCCACAATGGTTTTGGTGACGATCCTCTTGGCCACCTCCTAAACAAACATAGCAATAAAAACATTACTGTTACATGTTAGGACATCAGTAGGGAAGGAAGGAAAGAACATGCTGGGGGCTGTTGTCAACCAGGTGAAACCTTTCAGGCAGAAGTGTGTTAACACTGACCCAAAATCCCCCTGCCTTCTCAAATGAAAGGAAACACTCACCTCTCCTTCAGAGTTCACCAGGAAAGTCAAGACATTGTCGCCCGTGCCCCAGGAGCTTTGACTTTTCCACAGCAAGTCAGTGGGTGGGCTGTGAGAAACACCAGCATCAGCACTCCAGACCTGCAAAGGGAGACCAGAAAATTACACCCAAAATCTCACATTGCTGTCATGTAAGGTTAGTGTGCAAGTGTATGTTTAAATTCAGTTATAAGGAGGGCAGGGAAAAAACCCTCAGTTACTGCTTACCGTGACAGTCTGCCCAGCTTTCAGGACATACTTTGGAGTGAATTTGTAGGCTATTTCCTCCCCTTCTCCAATCCGCCTCTTCAGTCTCCAGCTACCAAGAGACTGATCCTGAGCAATAAAAAAGTTCCAATTCCCAATATTTTTCATGCTATGTTTTAGAACATAATTTACTCATAAGCTTTAACTCAAAGTGAGATGGCTTAGTACAATGCCTCCCTACCTTGTCAGAGATGTTCTTGAGAGTGACTGACTTGCCCTCTAAGTCGATCTCCTCAATGGTGATGCTGCCTGTGGCTTCCACCTCCTGGTTGACTTGCACTTTGGACAGGCCACCAGTGCCAGCCTCCTCCACCCGCTTCCTCTTGGCACGAGAGGTGCGCATAGAGCTGCTGCTGGTAGCTGCTCGAGATACGGTCACCCGTGAGGACTGACTGGGAGACAGCCTCAGCCTGATGGATAGAGTTGGGGACTGCCACTTAAACCAGATTTTACACTCTTACTAACAACACTTCTTCCACACAACCTGCGTAGCACTTCCTAACAAACAGTACTGGAATTACTTATTATATATTATTATTTTTGCTTGAAACAATGTAAAAGCTGAACAGAAATAAAGCAACTTAAATTACATTACCACCAACAGTTATGTTAAGAGTAACAACAACCTACCTCTACTCATTTGTCCCCAATGAAGCTGAGAAACTGGCTGACTGGTTCTAGCTCTCTGCAGTACCACCAAGTCCACATTCTTACAACTTACAGCTGCTATGTACATACTGCACTTTCTGCCATCACTCTTCACGTCCATTGTAATATATCTTTAAACTAAGTACAGGATGTCCTCAACTTCCAATGCTTATGACATTCAATAATAAAGAAATAAGCAGTAATTTTGAAAATAAAATGGATAAACACTGTCAAAAATATCATTTATGATTTCTAAAATTCTAGTAAGCAAATGAGCATCTTATAGCTAATTAAAACATGGATACATGATCATCTTGTAACTACAATATGGAGTATCAGTACAGTACATGGATGATGTCATAGCATAACTAATGATTGCATCTGCAGACAGCTGTACAACAATGTACAGTACTACTACACAGATTGAGCACTTACAGCTTATATTGTAGACATTTGAAAATATTATGAAAATACATTAAAACACTTCACATATATGGCTACAATGTGTACATCTGTGGCATCACAGTATAATGATTGCGTGAGGTGAACACCATATGATACTGTGTGGTCCCCCTGCCCACAAACAGCCAACAACCATCTCGCGGTGTTTGCTGTTCTCACTATTACATCACATTACTCTGATTCGGTGGGTTAATTTGGCAAGGGTTTTCCCTTTATTGTGCATCTGAAAATTGAACTCTAACAGAAAACCCCTTGCCTGTCATGGATAATATTTTATACTGTGGCTTGAAATAAAACAAAGCCTGTCAAAAACGCCAGCAAATGTTTTAAATGAAGTTTGTTGTTTGGTGGACTGCATGCTTAAAAATAATCACTTTGTCACCAGTACAATCCAATTTACGACCAATTTCACCTACAACCTGATCATTGCTTCCTAAGCCAGCTGTGTGTCGAGGACCATCTGTACAATTGTCCTACTGTCATACTTAACCCGGTTGTAATATTCTTTCTAAAAATTCTGGTATTCTACAAGATTAAAACCGTTTCAAAGTTCCTGCTAAAAACTGCAGTATTGTACTGTTCTGTATCAGTGCACATGAAAAAAAAGATTAAATGTCTTAGATGATGTCCTAGAGTAAGTCTGTACTTAAATTAAAAAAAATAGTGTAAATGATCACAATCCATAAAGCCCTATAGGCACAGTCCTGCAAACAGGTGTTAGTTCAGAAGGGCTGCAAACCATCACGCTAGTTACTTGAGAAGCAGGCACAGGCCCCTGCCTGCCATACCATGTATGTTTGTCAAACACAAAACAGAAACACACTGTACACTCATTTTCAATTTCCTAAAGTACAACCTCTAAGATATAATATTACACAATACTTAAAGGCAGCTCTGCTAAGATGGCTGGGTTCATGGAAAGAATGCTGTTAATCATATCCCACAATAAATTTCCTGCATAAATTAATAAAAAATATACAAGAATAAGTCCATGTGATCTTGCTATACTTACTTCCCTGCAGCACCTTTGTGGAGAGAATGGAGTGCTGGGTGGAAGATATTTGCTACTTATTGTAAATTATAGTGAGCAGAGAGCAACCGCACAGTGACAGGTACTGTTTCAGGACCCTTATGAGCTAAAAATATGCAACTGCAGGGAGGACTAAACCAACCTGTCCTCTTCTCCCTCTAGCAGCTTCCTGTAGGCATTGATTTCCATGTCAAGGGCCAGCTTGACATCCAGCAGCTCCTGGTATTCATTAAGCTGCTGTTGCATGCATTCTCTCATCTCGGCCATTTCACGCTCCTTGGCATCCAGCTGCCGGCGATATTTATCCCTGTCGCTGGCCAGGATGTCCTCCAGCTCACGGATGCGCTCCTCAGATGCGCTGGCCTACAACACACACACACACGACCCTGTGTATCTAACGTGTAGCTACTAAGCCTACCTGAAAAGTCTAACGTATTCTTCAGTAGGAAATGCCATTTCCAAAACAATCCCAGTGTCCTGCAGAAATGAAATCAAAAGACTGTATGTATACGTATTAGACCATGAGAAAAAGTACCTGTTTTTGTAGTGCAGAAAGCTGGTAGCTGAGGCTTTCAATTCGCATGTGAGCCTCTTGCAGCTCTTCGCGAGCTGCACTCACTGCCTTGTCATTCAGGTCAGACGACACTTTGGCATTATCCAACTGCAAGGAAATGGATTTCAGATGAAATGCCTGGCCTGTTCCTTGAGTGCATGCCAAAAAACTTTATGTACTTCATAACATACCACAATTCCCTTAGTGTTATATTTTCCCTTCTTATTTTGATTGAGAAGTATAACAACTCTTTTGCTGTAACAGTACTCTTTGATCCCTTATTAAACCTTTGGTTCTAAATCTATTTTAAATTTGTTCAGAAAATTGAACTGCAATCCTCATCAGATCATTCAGTTTACATGAAAGCATACAACACTAACCTTGGCCTTGAAAGTCTGCTCCAATTCTTCCTTGTAGATGGATACTTGTTCATCATGCTGCCTGCGCAGATCCTTCAGGGCCTGTGCCAGTTTGAACTCGTAGTCCTGTCTAGCCCCGCTGTCCACCTCAACCACGCGCTTCTCATGATGCTTTCGTGTCTCTCGCACCTCCTGTAAAAGAACCACACAGCTAGAATTCTGGGCCAGTACCACTGGATATGACAATGTTTTGGCAAAAAAGCCTTACTTTAACAACCTTCAGGTCACAACAGTAGAAACTGGATTGTCTGGATTGTGAAGAAAAATTGGAATTCTTATATGCTCAGCACTGCACTTCCTGTCAGGTCCTGAAACAGTACCTGTCACTGTGCGGTTGCTCTCTACTCACTGTAATGTACAGTAAGTACCAGAATTCCTCATTATATGCTCAGAAGTGTTTCCTTTTTAATCAGTTGTTAGAGATCATAATATTCACTGAAACATTCTCAGAAAAATACAACTGAGTTATATGGAACCAATACAATGACTAGAGACTAGCACAGATACCTCTTCAAACATGCTCTTCCTGAACTCCAACTCCTCCAACAGGCTCTGACAGCGGTTCTCCAAGTCCACTCTCATTAAAGTTTCTGCTTCCAGTTGCTTCTTAGCAACAGCACGAGCATCTTCAGCCTGAAAACACGTCTACGTTTTCACACTGCAACAGTTGGCAATGCACTTTCAAAACTGGCAATTTCTCTTCAGACTCCATTTGCACTAGTGTTTCTGCCACCTTTCCCTCTGCATTACTGTTAAATATTTAACAAACATGGCTGTGTCAAAAACAACACCTTTAACTCATCTCTTCAATGTTACATATACAATTATACTCCCACACACTATCTTTATCTTGGTAAGTCATCATGGACAAAGGTATCAGCTACATAAAAACAAAAATAAACAGGTGCCTAAATAATAATGTCACTAGAATACAAACAAAACACACATTTGGAGTACAGTACTTGAGTTATGTTAGTACCCAATACTATTTTGTCACATTGCATTAATTAATGAAGATGGATCATTATTAATACAACTGAATCAATTCCCCTGTGGACATAAGGTGACAGAAAAGTGCACAAGGCACAACCTGTTTCATGTCCAAACCTTAGCAAGCTGGGTTTTCAGGTCAGCCAGCTCTGCCCCCAGACTTGCGCTCTCACTTAGGGCTGTACTAAGCGCAGCTTCACTCTTGTTGTACATGGACTCCAGCTCTTTGATGCGAGCCTGTGCCAGAGCCAAGTCTCCATCCTTCTTTTTGAAGCTGCAACACATCAAAAAGAAACACAGCTGTAAAGGGTCTCACCATCACAGGCACTTCTCACATTGAACAAAAAAGCTACAACTCTTCTTCATAAACACTTATGTTAAAGCTTCATATAATTAACAAAATGCAGAAAGGATGTTCTCATTACAAAAACACAATTTTAAAACAAAAAGGGTGTATTAGACTTATTAGTGGGTATATCTATCCTCCCACAAAGGTACAATAAATCAGACTAACAGGTCAGCAGCCACCAATGATGCAGCTTTAGTGAAAACATCAAAACACATCAATAATGCCCCAACCAATCAACAATTAAAGCATGAGTCATTCACAAGTAGCAATGAAAAAACTAAATCTGAAAATACTAAGAAATGTTTGAAAGAGGATTATATTAGAAATTTCATTACTGCAGATGCATTGATATCTCCAAGAAAGGAACTTGCAGCACTGCACTTCCTGTCAGACTGTTTCTCAGCAACAGCATAAACAGTGACAAACAAGAGGCACCTCTGACTCAAAGTACTAGAACTGGCATCATTACCCTTTTAATAAAATACCACATATTCTCTCTCTAGTGGGGAAGTACTTGACTTTCGGTTAGAAGGTACCCATGTGGTGTATTTTAAGCGCCCTTCATCTGACTTGTGCAGGCTGCCATTTCAGCAAGTCTGAATGGGCTTGGATTAGAACAAAAGTCAGGACAATTAAGACAGGCTCAACTTTAACTGGGAATTACTACCACAAATGCACTTTAAAGTGAAAAAATAAGCAGAGACATATATAAAAATTTAGATGTACGCCACAAATGGAGCATATGCATTTGACAGTTTCTAAGGCACTTTCTGCCAGAACAAATCTACCAGTTGCTACATATCAGCCACGAGTGACACTGCCAGTGGAGGAAACATTCAAATTAAACTATATAGCTTGATCAACTGATACTGATGCACAACAATATAATTTTCAACTTATCAAAACAAACATCCGCAACAAATCAGTGCTAAATTTTTCCACACACTGAATGGACATGCTATGGATCGTCAAGATGTGATGTGTTACTTTAATGCTGTCAATTGCCACCCGCTCCCCCTAAACTCATCTGTGCAACCTCCTTACAATTCTACATTGGAGAGGATGAATTAGTACTCACTTCCTGGTGACCTCCTCAAGCTCGGCATTGGCCTTTCCAAGGTCAATCTGGAGCTTGGCTCTTTCACGTGCAGTTTCATCCAGGACCCGCCGTGCATCCGTTAGCTCAGCCTCATACAGCGCCTTAATGCCTGTCACCTGGGGGTAGAAGGTGAATGCAGCTTGTCACTTGTGTTTTCTCCCCTCCACTCATCCAGGTAACTATAGTTTAAAATCCTCCTGCTGCTCTTCACAACTGAAATTACAGAAAACTAACAAGTTTCAACAATAACTACTTCATATTTTAACAGAAGTAGATTTAAATGTACAACACTACAGCTCTACTGATTCACTTGTTATTCAGTCCAGTTGTTCCACTGGTGAAACAGGAAGCCAGACCATAAAAATTAAAAAAAAACAAAACAAAAAAAACAAAACCCTGCATACATCAAAGCTATGTGTAAATTCAAATTTTTAAAGATCCACCAGCAGCACACGCCCACTTGCAACCGCCTTCTCTGGCATCAGGCCATTCTCCAGTTGATATAAGTTAACAATAACTTAGTCTACTCCCCACATTACTGTAAAGTGGGTTGGGGTTTTTTCCCCCTACTTTGGCTTCTAGCAATGAAATAAATCCCCAATTCAAAACATCACTTCCATTCTCAGAGATACCAGAGCCCCCCTAAATCCTCTGCAAGTTTGCACTGATGTAGTGTTACGGCACATATTTGGGCAGATCAAGGAATTCTTTCACTGTCAAGATGACGTCAAGCACAAAAAATGAAGCCATATCATGAACACACCAGCAGTCTTCTTGCCACATCTGGGCTGCAGATTGTCAGGCGACCTGAAGAAGACACATCTTACAGATGACAAACTAAAGCAAAGACCTGGGGGAAGCCACTGGGATACAGACACAGTGAAGACAACATAACCTGCTTTATTATTAGAAAATACCTCATTTTCATTAATCGAGCCCAAATGTTCTTCCTGCAATTTTTTTTTACACACCTTCCTCAGTGTCCAAACAAGGCTAATGTTGCTACCCAATTTTTTTTTGCATAACTCCACTTAGTACTTCTAACATTCTCTCTACAACCAGCATGTTGCACAGAAGACACAAAGCAAAAGCGAATAGAGTACAGCATGAAACCACCACACAGAATAATATCTCACTGGCAGGAAAAATGTGAATAATGCAATACAGATGAGCCGATAACGTTTTAAAGCTATTACAGTTGTTGATCACGGCTGTTAGCAGGGCGGCTAACGTGCGCACAGCGTACAGCGTGCAGCGGAGCGGCGAGCCGACCAACCGGCAGCGCGCGGTCAACGGCGCCCTTTTCAACCTCATAACAAAATACACTCCAATTTAAACCGTTCGCATATTCACTGACATTGAGATCGAAACCCTCTCCGATTCCATCTACACAAAACACCCCAAGCTTACCCGTCTCCGGATATTAAACTCAGGTTGCTGCCAATGACCTAAATATGAGGAACTGTAACAGGAGGCGGCTGTCTGTCCGAATCTAATCCAAAAATACCACCCGCTATGTGCAAAATTGAAAACACGGCGGCCAGTCAGCCTTAGTTAGATATATTGCGAGACATTTCAGACTTTGCGGAGTAAAATAAAGGCGGCGACATGGCGGTAGACAGAGAACAAAAGGCACGGACCTCGCGGGTGGTGACCTCCTCCTTCTCGGACACCTTCAGCAGCAGCCGGTCGTTCTCGAGTTCGAGCGAGCGTACCCGCTCGATGTAGAGCGCGAGCCGATCGTTGAGGTGTTGCAGCTCCTCCTTCTCCTGCAGGCGCGAGATGCGCGTAGGGGAGAGCGGCGTGCTCGAGGAGCGGGCGGCCTCAGGGGCCAAGCGGCTCGGGGTTGCGGTCGCCATCACAATTCACACTATCCACTTCAAACCACTTTTGGCCCTGTCGTGGCGCTTCGAAAAGAGCGATGCGAACGCGTACTTTACGGGTGCTGTGCGAAATATGGACGAGACCAGAATTTGTTAGAATGTGTAATTCATTCAGCACGCAACAGCGCTGTGCTAGGAAGTTAAGAGCTCCTCCCGCGCGGCGCTAATTCCGCCCAAAACCTTTGAAAGCGGCTTTGGTAGAAAGCAAAGATGGCCGCGGCGCATACAACGCGCGCCAAAATGCACGCCCTGCGCCCGATGGTAGTTGTAGTCTTTCTAAAATAGAATATTGTTGAACTTAGTAAAAACAACTAAAACACAAGAGTTCATATTTTACATTTAAGAGCATTTAAATACAAAAAATGCTTTATGATTGCGATCAGTTAAAGGACTTGCTGCCTATAGTTGCTATTTTACAGCATTTCCAAAGGCACAAGCCGCTTTGGTCATCGCTCTTCCTTGTTATACGGTATGTAAGTCTTGCTTCATCCACATCTATAGGGGGCGCTTTACCTGTGTGCCTCGCACGATTTACCCTCAAGCGGCTTGTTTCCCAGCATTCTGCTGTGTTTCGGTCTTTCCGGTTCGTCCGCCATTAGCAAGAGCAGGTACGAATCTCCTGGCGCCGTAAAAAGTAACAATCTTACAAATATCCTGTGCATCGTTCAATACTTGTCATGTTTTATTAGATTATTGGAAAGTCAAGTTCATAATGTTACCAGAAAGTAAAGTATTTTGTGTAGAATCTTTATGGCCGTGGAGAAAATAAATTAGATTCTTCTCTTTTTTGGGCTAGGTTGTGTTATCGGCACATTTTTATTGGTGTCGAATTAAAACCCCGTTTACTGCATGGCGGTTCCTTTATAAAACTGAATTTTTATTACAGTTAAAAGGAAAACATAGCTGTCGTGTAATGAAGGTATTCCAACATTGCTTGTCGCAGCGGCGGTAGTATGTAGAAAGAGGTAAAAATATGGTGTTACTTTCTGTTTTAGAGATGGCAATCAGGTATCCTATGGCCGTTGGCCTTAATAAAGGCCATCCTGTGACCAAGAACGTGACAAAGCCCAAACACAGCCGTAGGAGAGGGGTGAGTAAACAGGGTAAATGTGTTTGTGGGTCTCTGCTGAAAGTGCTTCAGTCCAAGCTGTGTCTGTAAGTGTTTTTCTGCTATTTTTCACACTAAAAATCCAGAAAATGGTGTTATAGAACAATGATCCCCCTGAACATGCAAAATACAAGCTTACATGTAGGATTTGGGAAAATTGTTTTAAAAAGGTGTGGAATTGTTGCCACAGATATAGCTATTTAAGTAGTTGTTAAGCAAAATTGTTGTATTTAATAAGTGAAAAGGATATTTGAGAGCATTTGTAGTTGAACTGGTGGTGGCTTAATAGATTAATTGATTGCTTTTGTTTTGCAGCAACTAACCAAGCACACAAAGTTTGTGCGGGACATGATCCGCGAGGTGTGTGGCTTTGCCCCATATGAGAGGCGCGCTATGGAGTTGTTGAAGGTGTCTAAGGACAAGCGTGCTCTCAAGTTCATCAAGAAAAGGGTATGTCAGTACACTGCAGAACACATGGTGAAAGGAGTTGCCATTTTGGTTTTTGTGTCCTTAAATTACTGCCCACTTGATTTCAGCTTCCATTGTAAAATATTTCATGTTTTTCAGTCTTCTTACAGTACAGATATTTATGCATGAATACTAACTAATGCAGGTGTATAGTCAGAGTGAAAACAAATTTACTTAAAGCCCTCTGGTGTAATTTATGGTCTGCTTTTTTAACTGGACTTGTTACCTTATTGAATATTGAATCAGGATATTTAACTGATCTTTTTTTTGTTTTGCCAGTGACCAGTAGTTTGTTCTTGCTTGCTGGTGGGGTATTGAAGTCTCATGTTAGTACTGGGAGGATGGTTCTGTTAACATGTCTGCTGTAATCTGCAGGTGGGAACTCACATTCGTGCAAAGAGAAAGAGAGAAGAGCTGAGCAACACCCTGGCCGCAATGCGTAAGGCAGCAGCCAAGAAGGAATAAGTTGCCATATTGTACACCAATAAATGTTTGTATTCCAAACGCTTTGTTGCTCCGATTCTGTTCTCTGAATGTAGTTTTCATATCAAAATGAGATATTCAGTTTATTACATTAGATTCCCTGTGAAAGTGGACAGAAAAACTTAAAATTGAAATATTTATATTGTGCAACATGGTACAAATTCTTTGTTCTTTAAATATCTTGAGATATTTAACCTCTCCATAACGGTAGTGTTTGACATTATACTTCCTTTGGCAGCAAGCAACTGCAGTGATGACAATAGTTGGTTTCTTTATAAACTGAAAAATCAGAACTAATTGCTCTGCATGCATATTATTTGTCAGTGAAAAGCTTACATGTCATTCTATAGGTTTTTTAAATCCTGTGATTGGAATGGAGATACTATAACTTGTTTCATCTCTCTAAATACAGAAACTAAAGATTACTTAGTTGCTTTTTAAGGTTTTATTGTCCATAGTCAATTTTAATAATTCCTCTTCCAGCACAAGAAAAGACTTGAATACTTGGTCTGGCACTTCACATATTGTAGTGGTCCAGGTAGTGTAGTAGCTAGAACTGCTGCAGTTGTACCCTTGAGTAAGCTACTCAAGTTAATCTGACAAATTAACCTTTTTTGTGAAAGGTGTGTACTGAAATAGTAAATATAATTAAATACTAAATGTTGCTTCTGCTTCCAAAGGCATGCATTTGTTCATGTTAAAGGCAGTTGAACTGCAGAAGGAAGGAGTTTTTCCATACCAAGTTGTAGCATTATTGCAAATATAGCAATTCCTCAGTATCCAAATTTTTCAACAGCTTTTGGACTGCATAACTACAGATCCTTCCTGTGTTGCACAAGAAAACTTTATAAGAAGTTTTAAAGCAAGCAGACAAAATAATTGTGGGAAATCATAGTGACAAGCCTCTATGTACATAAAAGGAAGTGCTCACCCTCAGATGAACATCCATCCATTTTCTTAAACCACTTGTCCTGGTCTGGGTCACAGTGGTTATGAGCCTGTCCCAGAATCACTGGATGCTGTTCTAAGAGGTAAAACCAGAATGGGACAAGTCCCTCGCAGGGCACCAACACACAAATTTAGAGTGACCAATTAACCCAAATGCATGTTTGGACTGTGGGAAGAAACATGTAATAAAGATTAAGCTCTGAACAACCCAGGTGCTTCAATATGTAAAATCAGTATGAAGTGTACAGCATGAATTCCACCCACACACTGGTTCAGTGGAATTTTTCTTTTTGTACATAAAAATAATCAGCTTGTAAGCGTGAGTAATTGTGGAGCAAGTGTCCTTTTTATTTCTATTTTACCAGTCAGGAAATGTACCAACCCATGAGACTTTGTTCAATTTAAAAAGCTTCACACACGCAGCACAGCTCACCTTATACCAGTAAAACAGGATAAACAAATGCACACAGATCATGAGAGCTTTACAGGGTGTTTTAATAAAGCTCATATTTCAGTAATTGTATAAATGTCATTATGGTATTACTTCTCCCAAGTTAAACTTGAAACCTGCAGCAGCAGACTAAATATCTGGAATGTAAATGAAGTATGGTTTTAAGGATGAAGAAGAGCTGCATTTCCTACTTTCAAGGTAGCAGGGAGGGAGGTGATTACAGATGCTGAAGGCCAGTGATCCAGGAAAAGATCTGGAAATAAAGGTGATTTGAGAAAAAATGATGAGGGGAAAAAAGCATTAGGAAATACCATGAAAAGAAACCAAGAAGCTTATTTTGTTTTTTACATTCAACAAAGTAACTGTTTTTACAGCCTTGTGTAACATTACAAACTGGATTAAGGCAAACAAAGGGTAAGAACACATTAAAATACCAGTGTATGCAACACCTCTATTATAGATCTGCACCTAGGAATCGTGCTTTACTGTTGTACTCGAGAGCTGCCGTAACCATTTGGAAAATTCTTACTTTAACTTCTCTTTTAGCATAAAATTAAGGCTAAGAATATTTTGGTATCATTCAATACACTGATGCCAATAACAATGAATCTAATAATATCCTTCATGTTTGATGGCCAACGGGGAAAGAAGTGTCCAAGCAGACATTTACATTTTACATGTGTTAGAGTAACCCCTTTTTAGACAATCTATTTTTGAGAACTAAGTACAATGTGTAATAAAGGTATGATTCACCCCTTTTTGATTACAAAAAGGCAAAATGTGTGGTTCTATCCCAAAATGGCTACACAAGCCCCTGAAGGTACATGGAAACATTTGCATAGGAACAAGTGACGGCTCACCAAGTTGGGCTTCGAGAAGAACCTGAGAACAATGCACTCTGAGCTGCTGTGGAAGTCAAAGCAGCCTTATGTGATCTACACCTGCAGTGCTAAAAAATGCAGCAACTAAATGCTTGGCAGAGTTGGGGAAATCTAAGAAACTGCATACAATTTTCAAACTTTACTCTTTGGAATAATCTATGAGACATGTTGATAAAGAAAGTATAAGAACTTAATTTCACTGTCTTTAAAGTTTGTAATGGACCTGTTAAAGGGTCAATCCCAAGACAATTATTCCAACATTTATACATGTAAGAATCAAACCGCACTTGTTATCCGCCCAACCTGACATTGGACAGATCATCCTTCATGGACTGCAATAGAATTCTCAAACCCTACAGACCATGGGATATATTCTTTGCTGCAACAGACAATGAAACCAAGAAAGCTGATACCGAGTTTCCAACTGTTAAACATATACTGTAAAAAAAAAAAAAAAAAAAAAAATCACGTGTTGCATTGGGGGATCAACAGAATAAGATCCAGAGGAACATCACAAGCTCCATCTGCCTGGTAAAATAAAGGTGGTCTGCTAATTGAATGACAAAGCAGTATTTCTCTGACACATCCAAAGGTATTTCAAAAGATTCAGAAACTGAGCTGGTTGTGTTCTTTAGAGTTTTCTTCACCAAGGAAATAGTTCTGTTTTGCATAGCTATGCTTCACTGAAGCAATTTCATCAGCTAAGGCCAGACCACATGAAAGATCAGCATGAATCCTAAAACCACACTATTCAGGCTTCACCTGCATCTGAGCCTCACGCATGATGCTGGATGGCACCTCCTACACTTCTTCAGGGCATGTGTTCATCTGACTGCATGAAGGAAGAGTACAGCAGTACATCTAAGTAATGGCATCATACCTGTCTAATATTTTCTTCTATTCATTAAAAAAAAAAAAAGTTTCACCTAACATAAGCAGGCCTGCATGTAACAGTTTACAACATCTTCTCAGGTCTGATCCAAGTGACAACTCAGCATATGTACATGTTTTCTACCTGTGCTGTTTAGAAGACACTTTTGAAGCTTCTTATTCAATCCATCTTCAGCACATCTACTGAAATCCTTGTCAGGTAGCACATGCTGAGAAACAAATAAAATGTGTCCTATTAAGTTGCAAAAAAAGTCACAATCAACAGTTTACCATAAAAATGCAACCGACTGCATTTATCACCAATAACGTCAAGGTGCGACTCCAGTGTGAGAAAGGTATGAGATGCGTCGTGAAGAAAGTTCACGCGCAGCCCCTGATGTGTATGCTTACAGTTATTTTACAGCATTCACACCAGAAGTGCGGCCAAAGCAAAGCCACAATATCAGTGATTTTAAAACCCATGCTTTTTCACGCTCTTTACATTCACTGACTGCATGCCCTGCGTTAACTGCTGCATAAAGCAGCAGCATTTTAAACTACAAATTACAATGCAAAATTGTTACTACGGTGTGTTTCAGTGGCAACTTCAGTTAACATCCTGTCTAAATTCCATTTGTTAACACTGATGTATTTAATCGCCTGTAAAAAAGTTACCTGCATGTTATCAACACAACATTAATTTGTCCATCTGAAAGGTTCTCAGCTTCTATTTTCATCTATTACTGTAACTGTTCTCCTGTGTAGCAAACATTTGAAGGGGGCGGGGGGAAATGTGTGGTGCTTCCTCAAGCTTAAAGCATTTGTATTTCAAGGGTTTCCAAAAAAACCTCAACCACCCCTCAAAATGAGTAAAATCAACACATTATTGCCCCCTCATATTACACAGTGGTTCCAAACACATTCTCATCCAGGTCCTGGTCGTCCAGGTCATCTTCTGTGAGGGAGAAATCCCTGTGGTTGACCATGCGGTCGGGGCTGCAGTTGGACTCTCCGTCCGTGAGGGACAAGCTGGCGCTGATCTCGCCCACCCTGGTGATAGGACCTAGACGCTCGGCTTCGGCTATTTGCGACAGCATACTGTCCAGCAGCGGGCGGCTCTTACAAATGTTGTCCAGCAGCTGGCAGCGGTGGCGCAGTTGCCCTATCAGCGCATCCTTTTCCTTCACCATGTTCTGGAACTTCTGAATGGTCTCCTCTGACTTACACAGTTTCTCATGCAGGAAGGCAATCTCCCTTTAATGGGGGGGGACACAACAACACATTCTTCAGATATAATGGCTGGAACTAAGTACATCTTGAAAACAATATGAAAGAATATAATTTTTTTAATCCTGCAGGGAAATTCACCAGTGTGGCATGATGTGGTAGGAGACCTCAGGAATCCTGTATACAAAACAGGGTACAAGGCAAGTACCTGAATGCCTCTACCTAACCACATCTTTCACGTGTAAAGCAGCAGCTCTAACCACAACAGTCCCTGCTGGTCTGATGTTCTCCTACCCGACAGGTGTTGCTCAGGTATCTTCCTACCTGTCCTTGGACTCCGCCATTTCCTGCGTGGCGGCCCGGACCTGCTCGTCCTTCCGGATGAGGCTTTCCGCCTGCTCGCGCACGGTCCTCTCCGCCGCCTCGAGCCGCTGCTCGAGCTCTGCCACGCGCCGGTGCACGGCGGCCAGGTGCGCATTCGCCTCCTTGATCTGCACCGGCGACGGGGAGGACATGGAGCCGACAGTCAGAGTCCGAGCGCGGGATGTGAAGCTACTCCCCCGGACTAGGGCTGAAGGCGCAGGTAGGTGCTCGACTGCACCCTCATTCTCTCACTCCTCCTTCATCCGTTCTTCCCTCAGACGAGGGCATCCGGCACTACTTCCACAATAGGGAACGAAGCACCCGGTCTCACAGCTTGTCGACGATCACAGCGTTTATTGACTTATTCCTTCGGGACTCGGCGCAACAGCAGCCAACGTGGGTGGCGGTGCGGCGACTTAAGCACAAATATGAGGTTAAACCGCAGAGCAAAGACCCCGCACCAGATGTCAAAAACGTTCTGCACTTGTGCTCTCTGACAGGAAGCTAAAACAACTATTAGAACCTGCGATCCAGACCTTAGCCCCTTAGGCACCCAGTTAACTAATCGTACAAGAACCGTGCTGCTACGGCTGACATTTTTCCGCCGGAGAACTTGCATGAACTTCTGAACCAACGAGTAACCTGTGGAGCACCGACTCCGGAAACACAGCCATTGCCGACTGCCGTCTGCGCCTGCGCGAACCCCGCCGCCCCGGCAAACCCGCTGGGGGGCCAATGCGCCTGCGCGTCCGGGTTCGCTGAAGGACCAGCAGTAGGCGATGGCGATGGCGATGGCGGTGGCGGTGTCGTGTTGTGTCGTGTCGTACCGTACCGTACCGTACCTGCAAGTGTCTCACCGTGAAAGTGAATATTTCTAATTTCGGATAACCACTAACAAGTACTCTGCCACGTAACTGCTTTAAATAAGTGCACACGCTCTGGCATCTGGCTCAACGTTGCCATCTGTGGCAAATCCAACTGACTAGCAAATAAATGTAATTAATAAAGAAAGTAAAAAATGTTTCTTCGAGTTTAGGAATATCGGCCGATTTAATTTGTTGCAGTTGTTATTAACGATACACTGAATGTATTTACTCACTCGCTGTTGTTAACCAGGAATTTAGTAACTAATTAACCTGAAAACGCGTGTTTGCACCACAGGCAGAAATCGTAGAAATAATGAATCGGAACAAGTCTTACTTTCCTTAAAAATAATGGGAAATATTTGTGGTTGACTGAATTATTATAATGGCACGTTACTATGTTCATTAAACAAAATGGTCTTAAAGGAATGCTATATTTGAAGGTTTTAAATTTGATATGAATACTTCTAAACAATTTTGGGATCTTGAAAACAATAAAGCAATACTTTGTATGTGTATCTGCATTATAATGTATATCTTTGGGCGTGATTCTAAATATGTTATATTTACTCTTGCCTGTATTATTTTGTATTGTTGTTTAAAATATAAAATAAATAGGAGGAAACCCGCACAGACTTAAGCATGATTCGAACTCTGGCCCAGAACAGCTGTTAAATGGGCAAAATGCAGGCTGCGATCAAGGAAGTGCAAAAATGATCAAATATGTATAATAATTATAAAAATATGTGCTTTACGACCTTTTTCACTATAATTCAACAATGGGGCTGTGAGACCCTACAGTCTTTGCTTTTAAAAATTATAAAGTTTGACAGCAGAAAAAAAATGCTGTGATTTAATTAAATGCTGAAATTTACTTTATATTTTGAAATGTTATACTACATAATTTACACTTTTTACAAAAAAACTTTTTACTAGAATTTGCTGCTCAAATAGCTTCCACTACAGATAAGCGATGAGCCATTTTGTATTTTACACACATAATTCAGTTCTGTTCACCCACCTCTGCCACATCTGCCCCTCGCCTTTCTGATCAGATTCTCTCAAAAGTGGTTAAAAGAGGTTGATAGAGGGGAGAAGAACCTCTGCTCTCCGAGGCTGACTAGTTGCCCACAGCTCCTTTCCATGCTACCACTCTGGAGCAGTCAAATGGTTGTCTGTTCACCCTGGAGATGGAGGGGAGAATATAACACATATATATTGTATGTATATAATATGACTTCTACAATAATGATTGCCTGCAACACCACAAGTCCTGACTTATGATTATACACACCAGTAATGAAATTGTTTGAATGTTGTTGTCTTTGCCAGTTAATTTCAACAGATGGCAGCATTTTTCCTTTTTCCTTAACTAAAGAAAGCAAACTACAGGCCACTATTGTACTGTACTGCATCCTACAGCAGCCCTGCTTTTGTGTGTGTGTGTGTAGCCTGTATAACTAACAATGTATTATGCTAAAATAACTAGTAGTTAGTGTTTGACTACTTCTACAGTTTTATGCATTTATTATACTCCAGAAAAATACTGTAGTGTGTAAAAATGCAGAAATATTTTATAGCCTCCATTATTGCTTAAATGTCAAATGGAGTATTAAGGGCAGAAATGTTTCAGTGATGCGGTTTTAATTAAATGTTTCATTCATTCAGGAAAGCTATGTTATTGGAGTACTAATGATGTGGGTTGGCACATTATTGCTGTGGGTTGGCACATTATTGCTGTTGCCCCACAGTGTTTGGATGGTGTGAGGAGATATGGGTTTAAAACCTGCTGTGGCTGCCTGGATTTTGCATGGTTTCCTTTCACAGTTCAAATACATGTGAGACTATGTTGCTCTGGTGTACAGATGAGCAAATAACTAGTGCAGCTACCACTGTCAGACACTTTGGATAAAAACCTGTCTGCTAAACATTACACACCATCAGTATTAAGTCACTTTGGAGAAAATGATCTGCTCAGTGAATAAATGTCAATGTAAATAAAAGAATCAATGTAAATTATTATGTATGTACACAATACATTGTTCTTGAGATTCCATGAGCGATCTGTATTAGCCTTTCTTGACCTCAGTTTATTTTCATCAAACACTTTTCTGACACAGTAGTACAAATTCAGCGGCTCTTAATTGGTGTGATGTTATTTTGTCTTGGAGTCATAATCCAGCTCTTTATCAGCTGCAGGAAGAGGAATCAGACTAAAATGACAGATAAAGATGGAATCAGGCCCAGGGAGGCTACCTCTACTGTCTGATGATGACAATAATGGGAACTGTGTAGGTTTCAGATCAGAATCGGGCTGGAAGGGAAGGAACTCGGTAGAGGTGGCCTGGGACATAAGGGGCTGGAACCAGGGCTGCGCGGGCCTCTTTAGACAAAGTGTCACCTGAAAAACCTTAAAGAAAAATATCCTGAACTGTGAATGTCTTAGAATGAGAGCACCTGTCAAAAATTTGAGTGCATCTGTTTGCAACCAGGCCTGCCTGGCCAAAAAAGACAGAAGCTGGAGTTTCAGGAATGAAAATTGGTCTCATGGACCAATTAAATATATGCCTCTTATAAAATGAACAGAATAGTTTAGAATGTAAATTCTGGGTAGACAGTTATTTTGATACAGTCCTACCTGCTTTTCTGTGCACCAGATATCCACATTGCCAGAAGGAGGCAGTCTTTTATAGTACTGTGCTGCAGACTGCAAAAAGAGGTGGTAAACAGACCTCTGAAGGGACGGATCCCTGAATGAGGTTAAAAAAGAACATGTACCACACTGTCACAGAGCCTGAAAAAACCTCGCCACCTGTCCAAAATTAATTAAGCGTTTCTTTGCTTTGCAGGAACCTGTATCCAGTTTGGATAGAGAGGAATTCAGCAGAAGAGTGGTCATTATCACTTTGGGACACCTTAGTAGATCCTTGAGTAGTCACTTCACTTCCAATAACATGAAATGAAATCTCAACATGCCTAAATTTGACGAAAACCATGAACATCAAGATAAGATATACTGTAATCAGTTATGCATCACTTTTTCCAGCAACATCTCTTCGCTTGAGAACTGGAGTTCATAAATTCTTATGTTAGTCTTCCAAAATGAATCAATACAGTTTAAATCATTTCACTTGGAGAAAAACAGGAAAAGGTACATCTATTTGGGGGGGGGCTGGTGTTGCACTGCTGTATTCTTGAAGCCCTTAAAATCTACTGCACTCCTTTAAGGCGTTTGTCTACAAAAATCGATGGCTGCAACTGTTAAATGTCGATAAAAGTCAATGGGTTGAGTTGCTCCAATCGCTGTTAGACCTTGTCAAAAGTGGACAGGGAGGGACAGATGCATAACCAGCAGCTCTGAGGGTGAACAGAGAGCACAAATGTCCTGTAAATTTCAAAAAGAAAGTTGTGGGTGACTTGCTCTCTGAGTATTTGGTTGTGGAGACAGCAAAGCGAGGCGGTCATCTCATAGTGCAGCACCAAACAGGCTGCTCATAGGCCACTTTTCAACCACATATGAAGATAAAAATACAGGCTTGACTGTATTGTCTGTAGAGACAGAGCAAAACAACACAAGTGTGCCTCACCCAGGCAACCTTGTAAACAGAGTTAACCTGTAGGTTTGCATAAATATAACAGTCATTATCTATATTCTTGATGGGCAAGCTTGTTCCTAATATCCAGTGTATTTTTCAGACTGATTGCCTCATGCTGTTTATTTGACAGGTTTGATTTGAAGTCTGAAAAGTGCAGGGTGGTCTGGCTGGGGCTGCGGGGTCAGGGGCTCCAGTGTTTACTGCGGGAAAGGGAGCATTTAAAGTACAAGAGTTCGGCCCTCTCAGTCGGCAGCTTCTGCTGGGAGTTAAAATGTGAGAAATACTTTTGATGACCAGCAGGTGCAAGGAGGCCTGATCACACCAGACTTTTGTTTTCTACCACTGTGAAAATAGTAAAAACAGTTACCAGTTGGGAGTATATTTACAGAAAAGTGCAGCGCCTGTCAGCGAGTCTGAAAACATATTAAAGGCTGGGAACTATTTGTTGTTAGTTTCCTTTACAAAACAATTCAGAAAGTTGAGGAAATGTAACATTTACCAGGGTTTTTGTTAGTTATTAGGGTCAAGGTTGTGTGTCATTTTCTACCAGCCATGGTGTAACCTGACAAACACAACCAAAACTGGACAGAAGACAGAATATCCCCACTGTTGTCTCAGTGCACTGACTGCTATAGAATAAACACTTTGTACAGAATCTTTCTATTCCAGGGAAACTACCACAAAACAAATGCCAGAGAAGTTCCAGAAATATCATTTTACCAGAATACAGCACTTCTGTGACATAATGCAATGAAAGTGTGTGTGTGTGTGTGTGTGTGTGTGTGGGGGGGGGGGGGGGGGGAAAATATAAAAAATTTTTTCCCTTGTGAGAAGCAAGAAAAATNGGGGGGGGGGGGGGGGGGGGGGGGGGGGGGTCAGAAGAAAGGTGAGGCAGTGTCTCAGGTTTCACATCGAAATGGCCAAGTTGAATGCAAGCAATGAGGAACACAGGTTTGGAGGTGGTAACCCAATTAGCTGGTGTTTGGAAGAGGCTGCTTCCCTCAGCACCCCCACCCACGGATCTCATTAATCTGGCTATATCCGGCAAATCAAATAAGCCTGATGAATCTGGAACTGTGCCACCTTACGAAGGTCAGTCAGCTTCATTGTCAGCTCGCTAATCTTAATGGATGGACACCTTGTGAATTAGCTAATGGAATCATGCTAAAGTAATCAGGAATAAATCAGCCCAATTGCAACATCTGGGGGCTATCCTCCTGGGGGGGGTACTGGAGTGGGCCTGAAGTGGAACTGTACAGAACATTTGAAATTTTCAACACCATGGCTCTCTTAGATGATTTTCATAGAGATCAGATAAGTAAGTCAAGGCTTAACTTCAGGTAAGGTGTTTTGGATTGTCTGTGTTCTCCACTGTTATGAACCTGCAATGAGTAATTGAAGCTACTCAGATAATCAAATGAACATTTTGTTGATTCCCAGAAAACTAGCATATGAGAAATGTAATCCCAGGTATGGCTGATCTCTAAGCGATTGCCTGAGATGCCTTTTAATCCATGGTTACTAAACCTGAAAGTGAGTGTAAAGTATTTTCTGCTTAATTGAACATTTATGTTTTATGAGGAACATAGTGAAAAAGCTGTTCTGATTAAAGAAAGCAATGTTTTCTGAACAAAACCCTGATGAGTGTTTGCCCCTATTGGTGAACACTGTTCTGGATACCACAATGAGACATCTTCTGGTGAGGATTACCTCAGAAAGGGTTTTTATACAAACCTGTGCACAGTACAGATCAGTGTGGCTCTATGATGTGGAACACTGTAGACATATGAGATCAGATCAAATGTATTTTTCTGAGTATATACACATATGAACATACGTAAACTAACTTGGTTTAATAATTTTTTTCCACAACACAAAGCAGAAAAGTCATAGCTTCAACAAAGCAGCATAACAACCACAGCTACATTCAACTAACATTAACAATACTCCCCTGGCTATAACAAAATATTCCAGGGAATTTAACTGCTTTGTTGAAACTCTTTAAACCATGTAGAGGAAAATCGTTCATGCTTGTTGAATACACTAAAATCTATGATCTCATTCATCCTTCTCTCTGGGTAGACAATGTGTCTGAGGTCAAGTGCAGTGCAATTCAGGTGCTTTTATAAGGGACAGATACCTGGCAGGTGTCTGGTGGCTGCAGGTGCGTAGAATGTCAACACTGACTCAGGGATCCCTTTGAATCAGATATGATTTCTGTCACATTATTGCTTCCCGTGCTGGACGAGTCAAAAAGAAAAGCTTTTAGGTGAACTGTAAAGGGTGATTTTTCACAGTAATTTAGTGAGAAGAACCTTGAGGGTGACGTGGGCAACATTACTTATATATAGAGTACTGTGATTTAAATCACAAATAAAAAAAACTGGTTAACTTAGAATTTTTTTGATTTGAATTACTCAATTCAGTCCAGGACTAATATACCTTAAGCACTGTCTGCTATAAGCGTGTATATACAGGCAAAGATAATGAGATGCTGTAAGGGGGGGAAAAAAAAAAGACAAATTTGAGTTCAGAATTTCTGATGATTAAGCTTAAAACCTGATTACATAAAACTGACTTTCTTGAAAATGCAAAATCAGTGGGCTTTGCATAAGCAAAAAGAGAAGCTTGTAGTCTGTCCAGCTGATTCAATTCATGTTCCACAGCAGGCAGGCACTCCACCTGTTGTTATCAAATATTTATTTCAGTACAGGCAACGTTCGAGTTACGATTGTCGCATAACTTCGTCTCTGGCTGCACGATCAACACAGCAGTGAAAGTTTCTTGTTTAGGCTGCTGCATAGATCTGACTCAGGGAGGCCCGAGACCTGCCATGCCCTGAAAGCCTTGTGTGACCACAGTAGCTGTGACTGATCTGTGCCACTGTGGTCCCATTTAAGGACACACTAAGTAGGGCTCATCACTTTAGTTTGGTATTAATAGCACTCACAGATAGCATGCAATCACTGTCACCTAAAACACATTAGGGGATGACCTCCTATGACTGATACACTCTTTAGGAATGCCAGACTCCACTGACAATTTATAGAAAGAGAACTATCACTGAAAAACCTCTTCTCAACTTTGTTCCAATGCATTCAAGCTATAATGTGCATTAGGCTTTGGACCCTTGCAATCCCGGTCAGGACAAGTGGTTACAGAAAGTGAATGGAAGCCTATAATTTATACATCTGTAAAACATAGCTTTGTAAAATAGAAATATTTGGAAAGGAAGATGTTTGTAAGGATGGAACCATATAAAATGAAGTGGTCTTGTGGACTGGATAAGAATGGGATGCTCAGTTTGGAGATAATGATATGGGGGGAGGGGTTCAAAGTTTTCAACAGCGATTCCAAAACCTTCAAACAAATAACCTTCATATCAGTCAAGACATGCACATAAAATGCACACAACTGCACACACCCATACCATGCAGCATGGTATCCTAACGTCTGTTTCCCTTATTCCAAAAAGCAGTCCCGAACAAACCCCACTGTGGTGCTTCTCAACCTGGGAAGACTGATGGTTCACGTCCCTCCCCAGAGGCAGTCGATACTTAATACACTGAACTTTTGCTGAGAGATGCTGCTCTTGTACTCAACAGTACAAGAGTATAGCTGAACTTGCTGGTTTTTGTCCTCCATCCTTATCAAGTGGCAGAGGGACTACCTTGATATACAGCTGTATACAACACCTCCTTTATCTCAGAAATGAAAATACAGAGTCTCATACACTTCAAAATATAGCAGTCGTTCTAGATTCCTTTAGTTGTTAGAAAAGGGGCTTTCCTCATATCCAGGCAAGTTAACTGAAAATATGCCACATTTCTACATCCCTTAATAAACTGCATAAGTTTAAATTAAACCAATGAAAACAAATTGATATGAAATGTTTGGAAAACATGGAGAATTTTTTTTTTCTTGATAAGTCATCAGAAGTGTTTGATACAGGAGTCGTGCTGCTGTTTTTTTTTTTTTTTTTTTTTTTTTTTCCCCCCCTCCAGCCACATCAGAGACAAAAGTGTACAAGTGCTTTTCAAATCAGCAGGTTCCTTCCAAGTCTGTATCCAGACTAATGTGGACCAGCTGCATCTCTGTTTATCTCATACAGTCTGTCTTAAACAAGCTTGTTTTCCTGCACAGAAACAGAGGTTCCCTGCAATCAAGAATGTTGCTATAAGATATTGATGGAAAGGTCAGTCGAACAAGAGAGCAAACATTGTCTTTGACTCAAGTCAGAATGTGGTAACAGTGTAAGCAACGTGTCACAGTTATCAGAGCTGCCAAGAGCCCCATTTCAATGAGTTTACTTAATTTTTGTTTTGGTAAAAAAATCACAGAATATGTTTATTTACTCTTGAATAACATTAACATTGATCATCATCATTCATTCCAGAGGCAAATTAAATATGTTCTCCTCTTCAACCAGGTGTCCATGAACCATTTTGAGTTCTAATAGGAAAAACAAGGTGCCTCACAAATGCTTTATCGTGCAGTTATATACTTATATGACCAAGTTTGACTGTGTGCCTGAAGAACAATGAACACATTAATATGGTAAAATTACTACAGTGCAGCACAGAAGCGAAGAGGGCAACACTTTGCTTGTTTGCTGTGGGGAGACATGGCTTTGAAACTGGCTCAGTCTGCGAGGGTTTTTTTTTTTTTTTTTTTTTTTTGCAGCACAAGTTTTTGTGGGTTTCCCTCGGGTGCTCTGCCTTCCTTCAACAGTCCAAAGATTTGTTTCAGGTTAACTGGTGGCTCAAACTGTGTGTGTATATGCAAGGGAATGTGGGGCTCATAGCCTTTACTTATAGGATAGGTTCTGGCCCCCCACGACCCTCCATTAGTCAAGGTTTTACTGAAAATTAAAGAAATAATTATTGCTCAAATATGTGATATTTCAGCTTAAATATGGTGTGATATAGCAAAACCCATAAGAATATACATTTGGTCACACAGCTGCCACTTTTGCAACATTAATTACAGTATTTCACCTGTTTCTGAATCACAACTGGGTAATGTAAATATACTCAGGGTATGCCACAAAACGACCCACAAACCAACACTGTGCTCCATTGCAACTGGTTCTTAAAAAATATCCCATAAGTATAAAACTGTTATTATTTGACACATTACAACCAAAGCTCTTATCTAGGGAAACTATTGTGACTAGATTTGCTAATTATGTTAACTGGCCCAATGGAAAAGCAACAGTCAAGCAAAACAGAGTAGTGATAAATATATATCAAATAATATTTGCAAAAGCTGTCATTTGGGAGCACAAAGAAATCCAGCTAAGAATTGTGCACTAGTTTTATGTCTTTTTAGCCAGTTTGTTTGGCCAGATTGTAGAATCTCCAATAGTGGTAGTCAGTTTATTCTGAAATGGTTAGATTATATTCATTTATATCTAATGTGGGGGGTGGAGCACAATAGTATTGCCACCTTGCAGCACCTGGGCCTAGTTTTTATCCTGATTAGTCCGTGTGGAGTTTCAATGATCTGCCTGTGTTTGTGTGGGTTTCCTCCTGTAGTCCAAACAACACATATGTTTCAGGTTAATCGGTGTTTTTAAATTGGCAAGTCATGTAACTATGTGGCTGCTGTTATCCTATCCAGGGTGTACCCTTCCTAGTCTAACATCCAGTGACTCTGGGATAAGCGTCAGACTGTGGTGACCATGACAAGAAATGAAGGTTATATCTATTATCCTTAAGTGCTTTCCCTGGTCACATGATGGGATCTGTCTTTGGGAGGAAACAAAAAAGACATGGGGAGAGCATGCAAGCTCTACACAAACTTAGTCGGTGCTGTGAGGTCGCTGCACTTCCCTATGAATGGTCATATGTTTTTTTTTTTTCATATAAAATGCCTAATAAGGGCTCTACTTCGTGTGGATAGAAGAACATAATTAGCAAAAACTATTTGTAAGTTGTCATTTAGATACAAAATCTGGGCAGCCAAGAAAAAAGGGAAGGCACTTCTCCGGAATCCCTTCACTATGAGTACCGTTGAAATAAATTTTAGTCCAGCACCTAGGCTTTCTTAGATGGTTCTTTTTCACTATGAATCATCGCAAAGTATTTGAGGTTTGCAGCGGTAAACAATTGGAGTCTTTTTTTTTTTTTTTTAAGTGAGTTCTCCCATCTCCTCGGCTTCTGCAAAGGAAGGAAGCGATGGTTGGGTGAGAAGGCCCCTATGAAGCTGCACAGGAGGATTGTCTGCCTGCGAGCCAATGTGGACCACGCATCAGCGCTGAGGCCAAACAAGCGGCCACATTCCAGCCAGTGGGGAGGGGAGTTCTAGGGAGGTTTGTCTCGCCGCCGCAGTTCAGACCTCCGTGCCAGAAATGTTCCACAGTGGCCGGTGAATCATCATGCCACGGTGCACTAAATGCTTCCACACACCAATCCGTCAGGCAGTACTGAGCTGTGCAATGGTCGTCCACAAAGTTATGACCCCACACAAGCACACGGCCCCCTCTTGCAAGGCTGGGAGCATCTGTGAGTCAAAGGGAAATGTACAAGTGATTGCTACAGGCCTAGAACCTCTCTGGATGGGACAGGGTGGAACATCACCATTTTTCAGCCATTTTGACAGCCTTTAGCAAAGTGCTTCTTGGGAATGTTTGAGCTTCATACAATTTCCTTGTGTCATTTTGATGTGGAGCCAGGACTAAATTGATACAATACGAGCCGCATTTGTCTTCCCTCACATTACTTTTTCTTTTTTTGAAACCTACCTGAACTGAAATACATGGTGAAAACTGTGGTACACAAGGATAATGGTGAAATGTGGCTAAATTGCTGCCAGGAGGAGATCTGTTAATCTGTTAACCATCTGTTAACCATCTTCAAGCCCTCAATGAACTGCTAGGTAGCCAAGTTACAGACTAGGGAGCAAGACCTACTCTAGAAGGTTTGTGTGAATAATATGTTGATAATATACAAATTATAAAGTGATTTAGTTTGATCAAAATATCAATTTGTATTTACAAATTAGTTATTAGCTAGCAAATTTATTATAAAGAACTGAAACACTAATAAAGGGACATTTTATTACACCACGCAGTCTGTACGGACTGCAGATATGCATATATGGTTTATTAAAATTTCCTTTAGAATTATATGTGTGTCGTCTTGCTTCTACAGATTATACTCAGTACATCTGTATTTATTATGCAATACAAAAATTTATAAGGATTTGCACTTTCCTCTTGGTTGAATTTTTTTTTGCATTTTACAACTCTTCAGATTTTTTTTTTTTTTTTTTTTTTTTAAAAAATAGTGTTTTCCTGTTCTGCAGTTTCCTAAAACGATCATATTCTCATAAAAGAAGGAATTTTATACACTTGAGAAGCACATGGTTTTTATGTACATTGTAAATGAAAGAAACATTTTTCTTTGTGAAATGAGGGCTTTTCCTGAATGTGTAAGTTCTTCCAGAAATCCCACATGTTGCCCATTTGTTCCTTAGGCTTCGCACATTTGCGGTCCCCAGTGTGTCACTTTATCTTTGCCTGCTGCTTCCTGAGATGTTTATTTGACACACAATTAGAAGGCTGTATGGTGGAGACAGTCCAAATATTTGTGGACAGACTTTTTTCTTTTTCTTTTTTTAAAGCAGATTAGCCCTGTCCCGTAACGCTCAACAGTCACTGCAGTTTCAGTATCCAAGGTTTGTTGGGTCCAATCTGTCTCTCTTACTCTACTCATTCTGGATCTCCTGTATATTTTTGCTGACTGACAGTGGGGTTGAGGGGTGGGGGTGATGGGCTCCTATTTCCATTAACCACTGCCGCAAACCCTCAGTCAAGAGGTCAGTTTTTACAGACCTGGGTAACCTTGGGGTTGCAGGATTAAGACTGACTCAGTACAGGCCACTTGGGAATCTTGAAACAACTTCCATGCTGTTCTCATCTAACAACTGAAAACCATCTTGCACAAAGAAATGGTGATGAATTGATGTCTGCAGTGTGAATTCCATGTTTAACAGTGCAGTCTGCCATAAACCAATAACTTTCACAGGCTGCAAATGAAAAAATAAGGACAACTGCATGGCATGAAAAGAGAAAAAGGGGAAAAAGTCTTTCAGTATTTCAACCATAATTTCAATCTGTTCCATATCAATGTGTTTAATAGCAATTCACCAATTCTGTTGTCAACCAAGTACTAAAACTGAAATTACAAATATTAAAAATGATCTTTTTTGCACAATAAATGACACAGGCATCTGTGAAAGAAATTTTTTAGTTTTATATGGAATTGCTGTGAATTCAATCATTCCTAAATTGGCTTGTGGCAAGGCATCATAAAATAGTGATGCATTATATTTTCTTAATAAAGCTTAATACTTCTGGTCATTTTTGTATAGTTATAGTACAGAATGTCATTCAAGATGAGATGCTATATTTTTTTAAACAGTCATATTTCTCATGTGGTTTTAATGTGACTGCTGTGATGCCAAGTTCTTTGAAGCTGTCGTTTAAATTGAAAAAGCAAATTCAAAAAAAAAAACCTTATCTGAAAGGGCATGTACTTTAAACAAAACTTATATTGGCACAATCAAAGGTAACCCTTCATACTTGATATTCAGATACTAACAGATATTCTGAAAATTATCTGCCATCCACTGATATTGTAAACCCTGCTGAAATTGTCTTTTTCCCTTCTTCCCCTCTACAGAAGGAAGACCTGACAATGTGGTTATTGTTACAGCCATCAAGATGAATAAATAAAAAACATTTTTAAACAAATTAAACACTTGCATTTTATGCTGTTCAGGAACAGTGCTGTAGTGGCAGTATTGGAGAATTCAAGTGCTGCAGCAACCTCCCTCGTGTGGGGTGAGGCACGGCAGAAAACATTCGACACACGTTTAGTTTATTTTCTTTCCCCGCCACCTGAAATGACTGACTGGCACAAGGCAACCAGTCAAGCAGATAAAGCAGTTACACTAAAACATGTGAAAGAAAACACTGATCCTGCTGTTCCCTCATTGCGTTTCAATTCTTATGTGCCATATTTCTGCCATTTTTTTTTTTTTTTTTTTTTTTGCAGAAATGTCATAAACCTGGGCTAATGACATAATGCCACAATACTAACATCTGTAATGTCAGAACAGCATTTTCCACAGCTCCACCAGTCTGGAAATTGTATTTAAGTTATTCTTTTACTAATGATCAAGTAAGCAAATAAGAGCATCCTAGATTTACTGGATATAATATTTCTGAAAGATTACAGATGTAGGAGTAAGGAATTGCCTTGATGGCTGCTCTCCATGTTTTGTTTCAGCAAAGCATGTGACTGACAACACACAGGCCATTTGGGTGGGAGGTATGGCAAGTGAACTGTATTGCTGTTTGATGTGTGTCTACCAGCCTGACCATGGACTGCTGGTTTTCTCACACTTGGCTTCCACAGGTAACACAGTACTCACCTGGGATCAGGTTTGGGAACTGTTGCCATTGCTCCTTGGAGACAGTGGTGATCTAAAGCAGATGGACGATACAAATATCATGTTGTACTTTCCCTCAGAAAGGTCTATGCAGGCTTCAACCGGTGAGTTTGTGTGGTACACTTCACATGCAACATATCTAGTTTCTTCCAGGGTTGCAGATGGCATGGCAAACATGGGTTTCTGTTTTTAAACAATCCTCACATGAACCCGAAACGTGGATGTGAGGTGGTTTGACTGACTCCATCTCTACAGTCATAAACAAGTACAAAAGTTTTAAAAAAGGACCATGTAGATGTAACAAATACATTTCCCATTAACATTTATAATAATACCATCTTTCCCTACTTAGCCGTTAGTTGCTTAAAATATCATTGCAATTTTCCATTAAAGAGAGGAGACAATATTTCTTAAGGGAAAAACTAAAATTTGCTTCAACCCCCCTACCTAAAAAACATATTTTTTCAAGCTACAAAAAAAAATACATTAAACAATAAAACAATGACTTATGTCACTTGGACAATGTTTTCACAAAATGAATTTTTGAGGGGTTGAAGGGGGTTTCATGTCTAAATAATATTAAGAATATAAAATTGATGTCTGATAATAAAACTGCTATGCAAGAAAAGAGGTAACAAGTTAAATGAAAACACTGAAGACGGCAAGATCTTTATCATTATCCTCACCATTGTCACGAAATCCTACTTCAGTTGAAATGTGTCAAGTAAAATCTGATGACTGCAAAGTGTAACACCTGCAAAAAGTGATGATGGTCATAAAACATTCACAGATGAAATAAAAATGGCAAAATATGTAATAAAAAAATGAGATAAAAGGAGAGGGATCATGGAGAGATTTGGCATATGGTAATGGTGGAAAGTTGTCTGCTTGAGGGAAAACTCTCTGCTGTTGTGAGATGTTTCAGTTTTGACCACTATTGTAGGAAATACTCCTCTAGGTGACAAAATAGATATACACGGATGAGTGTTACACATCCTATACTTCTTATAACCAAGCTACCTGGGGCTGTAATTCAAGTATGATCATTAAATGAAAACAATGGTGAGATGTAGTAGCAAAAAATTGCCTTTGTATACCAAAAAAGTGACAGAAGAAGATTTAAAATTTATTTTGTTTTTTTTAAATGTTGGATCCACTGGGAACCCGTGTCTTACTCCACTTTGGCTATAATATGTTGTTGTACAATACTTTTTGAGTGAATTAATTTTGCAAACCTTTTTCTCCCTTGATTTTATGTCTCCAAGTATCCAGGGGGTACAGGGGGTGACTGTTTGGAATGCTGGGTTTAGGATGGAGATGGAAAGAAAGAGAAAAAAAACATAGCATTTAGTTCAGCAGTGATTTACTATGTACAAGTGGGCAATTGTAAAAATATATATTATACACATCAAAGTACAAAGACATATGGGGGGGAAAGGAACGTGGATGGCGTCAGAAGAGAATGAACCAAAATCAGACGAACTAGCTGATGTAGCACCAATTACACTAAGTTAAATAAACATAACCCGAAAGAAACATCTTCAGCGTCTGCCGATGCCTTAACTAGTCTACGCTACCTACCCAAGCCAAATGCACAGGTAACACTTACTCCTTACCTAGTGTGGCTTAGACAGAGAACAAACCTATGTGTGCAACTGAATGTCACATGACGTTCAGAACAGGGAACAGGGAAACATCCAGATATGCAAGGAAGTAATGCAACGAATACAAGTATTAACAAAGACAAACCATAAGTCAAATAGAAGCAGCAATTGCAAATAATGAAAAGAGTGAAGCCAAAGCTATTTAAATCATGCTGCCCTTCAATTATATTGGCCAGGAGGGTGGTTGCGATGTCATCAATGACAATGATTTGCAGAATGATGGACCACTGGTAAGCAGAAATCTGTAAGCAGATAAACAGTCCAACAAAAACGGACGAAAACATATGGGGACATAACAATTAATTTATATTAACATTATAATCAAAATAGCATGATTTTAATTACCCAATATCCCAAAATGTGGTCCAAAATTACAAGAATAGACTGCATTTATTTTAAATAAAAAGTTTTTGCAAACTTCCATAAGAAGCGTGAAGCACAAAATACACCACATCCATCTTAATTTCAAATTTTTGCTTTTTTTAGCCAAATTATCAACAACATTTAATGAGATGAGAAACTGCAGCACTTTTGCAAACAATTCACTTTTACAGTTCACAAGTAACTCGTGCTAAATTATTTAGTGAGCGTGGAGCAGGTGGAATCTAATATGTGCTGCCAACGAAACTTCTGCTCTGCTTTCCTTGTTCAACACGTGCACAACCACACACACACACACACACACACACACACACACACACACACACACACACAGGGCAAAGATGCTCATGGAAGGAAATGTACAGGCCTCATGGACGAAATTACTGCTGTTAAAAGGGTACTTGAAGCTTGAAGCTGAAATGTAATATATTGTAGGTATTGATGATCAACCCCAAGAGGAAGCTGCCTTACAGAGCACTCTCTCCACAGTAATCCCACCCGGGCTGCTTCTGCAGCTCCAGGCTCTTATGTCTCCCTTACCAATTTATGTAGAACCATAAAATCTTCAGATTATGCTTTGAGTATGCCTACATTAAAAATATAGACAATTTAATATTTTCATTCTACATAAAATTATGCACCAATTTTATGCTTCCATCACATGTGAACGTTAGCTTATTCCTCATTGGGTGCTTTGTTCATAGTGACCTACAATTTTCATCCACATTTGAAACTGGATATCTTATTAGGTGTGAGAACTGCATCTTTAGTACTTTACAAACAGACCACTAGCTTTCAAGCTAGAAGATCATATCTGACCGTTGGTTCATCTGCTCCATAAACCCACAGCACAGGATTTTCCCAGCATCATAGAAATAGGTTTAAAATAAAGAAACCATATTTAATAAAAGTCACGTGAGTCATTATTTCATGTTGTATTATAATATATAATTATAATGCTGTATTATGTGTTTATGATTATGCTTTAAATTTTCGTTATTCTCTTAACTTCTTGCCCCTGTTCTGTGCACTGGACCTGAGGATCTTCATACCCAGTTGCCTTGTATACCTGGTGCATAACAGTGATCAACAATAAAATAAATGACTCTTGATTTTTGATTTTATAAGTTATTGGTGTTAAGTCATGATCTACTTTTGAGTTACAATTCCATGGGCACCTTCAACTATTGTATTTATGGTGAAGATTAACACTGCAGTCTTTATACCACTTATTATGTATACAAATCTAATATAAACAACCATTAGTAGATCAGAATGTGTACTAGAAAGTAGTAAAAGCTGAGGGTCATCTTCTGCAAGTCCTGTTTGTATGCTGTACAGTTTTAAACACACAGGGATGGGCTCACTGGCAATGGAACTCATATATATTGTATATTCTTCAGGAATTAATGCTGTTTTATTCTGATGGACTGTTGGAGCAGGAGGATCTCCACCTAGATTATCTAGAATAAACATCAGCAGGATGGGCACAACCGTTAGTACCCACCGTACAGATGTGTACAGACAGTTAATAATTAAGACAGGTATTTGTTAGCATAAAGGAGACGTCTATATTAATTATTTAAGTCTTTGGAAAGTCGCACAATGATAAACAATCAGACCGCAGCATTGGAATAAAGCTCACGTACCAGATGTACTGTAGGTAACATCTGAGAAGCCTAAAGGCCATAATAGGGCTTCTAGATACTTGTGCTCAAATGTATGTCATTAGAAAGGAGTGATAAATCAGTAATAGTGCGTAATGCTTATCAGCTTATCGATTATAATATTCTGAAGATTGTGTATCAGAAAAGAATCTACCTATTCATCCATTTATCTGTTAGTGTGGTCTGTTTACTTTGTTGTGCCCCACGGTCTGGGTTAAACTGTACTTCTGGAAAAAAGTAGTATGACATCAAAGTGAGCCTTGAGGCCTGAAGCTTATCAGGCAGCAAAAAGAAAGTCCAACATCAAGGGGTTTCAGGGACTTTAAAGCCATTACATGAACACGGACTGAAGACTTTTATTCATTTAACTTTGTCTGCATCCAGCGATTTCTTATCGTCTTGCCAATGGATGTGGATGCAAGTCAGAAAAATGTTTGGTTGAAAAGTTAACTATCAGCATCTTTCATTGAGCAAGAAAATAAAGACTCCAGCTGTCAAATATCCATGGAAAATAAACATAAGAGAGAGGAAATTCATAATGTGACTTGTCTTCCAAATTAGCTTATGGTGTGTTAGGTCCTCTAAACCATGTCTCACCTGTATAGAGGGTTTAAAATACACACAAAATAAGACATGAGCAAATTTATTGTTGCAGAAGGATGAAAACATCTTTAAGGATGGACTTGGATGAAAGCTCTGTTTTTTATTTTACAATAAATTTATAGTGTTATTTGAATTATTATTTTAGAATGTGATACTTTATGTCAAATATTATAGTTTCTTCAGAGTCATACCAGGCCAGAATGGGGGGAAAAAAACTGAGAAGTGGGGTAAATTCTGTTTATTTTCATCACATAACGTTCTTGGAAATGTACTTGCTCTAGCTAACCTGTACGAAGGACATGTTTAACTGACACAGAACTAAACCCCTTTGAATAAACAGAGCGGACTGGGAACGGAGCCATTATTCCAGCAGCAATAGTAAAACACCATTAACAACAAAAACATAGAACAGCAGTAATATCGGCGGCCAGAGCTGATGTTCTATACCATTTTTTTATTAGTTGAATCGTTCCTCTCCGCAGCCACACGCACTTTTTTGCTCCCCCTTTGTTGATACAGTGCTATTTTTAACAATGTGATCCAAGGGCCTACCAATGAAAAAACAAAGTACAAGTGCAAAATCTACAGACCTTGACAAAAACCAGAGATCCCCGTCTCCCCGAGAAGCGAACAAGATCACCAGAAATATAAAAACTCTTTTTGTTTGCCCTGCACGATGTTTGAATGTATAAGAGTATGTAAAATGGTCAGGAATGTGCTGCTGCCAAAGTAGCTATAATATCATTGCTCTAGTCACATCATTTTATTTGTCTGTATATAAATAAAATCAAAGCACATGAGTCTGTCTTAAGTGCATGAAACCCAACGGATCCTGGAAGATGACAGCTTGTCAGAAATTGTAATATTAGCCATAAACTGTGAAATGATAAAAAAAAATTTACTACACACAATCTCCACCTTCTGCATATATTTTATTAATTGTGCCTATGTTCATTGAAGAAAAAAAGCTAATTTTGCTTTTTTTGTGAGCTGGCAAGACAAATTAGGCTCTTGAAGTGAATTTATAACCTACTTAACATGGATTAAATGCAATGTGAATACTGGGAATGAAAATAAAAATGGAAAAGCTAAGCTAACTCAATCGTTTGAATAGTGATTGACGTCTGACTCAGCTGAGCAGTCTCTGGGTGCATAACACCTTCTTTTAGGCCTCAAGCTCAGCAGAGACTGCCTGGGGTTTTCTCATTAGGTGGAAGTAGCGGTGGGTCAAAGCAGGTCATGTGGTGTGTGTTATGATCATGTATGTTCTAGCTCTGTTTAGTTGTGCCCTTGAGATATGCTGATGGATCCTGCAAGCTTTCTCATGAAAGTAAGATAAAGCCATGCTGTTACTTACCCTGTACTCACCTGAGGAGAGGTGAGGCTAAAGGAACACTGTAGCTGCTGAGATTGGAAAGTGGTGTTGCGAACAGATAGATAGAGAGATTGGAGTCAAAGTGAAAGAACGTACAACTGAGAGCTCAGTACTGCTTGAGTAACAAGGGGTCAGTGCAACCCTGACAGAGTGTGGGCTCAATATACAGCCTATGTATGCTGATATGTGTTCATCAAGTTTTTCTTCAATGGCCCATGGAAGGTCAACTCAATAAAAACAAGTGTACAGTCCATTCTGCAATACCACCGTTCAGGCGGTTTTACATTACAAGAGTAGTTGCAAATATTCATAGGCTTGTGACAGATGAGTGCACATTTATAAAGAAATTAGAGGACCCAGAACAGAAGTGATTCTGAAAGAGATGGATTTTGAGATGCTTTTTGAAGGGAGAATCAGCAGATCCAATGGAGAGAATGAGCTCATTCACGCTCAATTTAAAGCCAAAGCCTCAATTCTGTACATCTCAAGTGAGGGTCCACCTAAGCAGACAGAAGCAACACAGCACTGTGGTCTATGGAATGATTAGGTGCTGAAGGTGTTGAGGTGAAGATCCTTCAGCTATCTTGTCAGCCCTACCCAGAGTGTTGAAGTTGATACGGGCAACTGCAGGAAGCCGACAGTGAGAAATCTGGAATGGAGATACATGGGAATATTTTAATAGATCAAACACAGTGCTTGCCAGGGCAATTTTGATGGGCTGGAGAGAACAGATGCAGAGTCTGGAAGACAAAATGGTAGGGAAGTGCAGTAGTCCTTGCAGTGGGATATCACTATGGCTTGGACCAGGGGTGAAGCAAATTGTACTGATATGGGTGGATCTTGTGAATGTTATACAAGAGGTATCTGCAGGAATGGCTTATTTATTCAATATGTTGGCAGAAGCAGAGGCATGAGTTGATTGTAATTTTTAGGATCTTGACTGATAAAAGGGATGAAATGAGTTAATTTGTGCAGTTAGATACAGATTTCCCAACAGATGGATAGACCTGATGGGAGTCAGAAGATCTGTCTTAGAGAGATTGAGTTTTAGATGGAGATCAGTGCTCCAAGTGCAGATGTCAGAGAAGCAAGCTGCGAGCAAACATTGGAAGCTACTGGGTGAAAAGAGGAAGCCACCTGAGAATCACCATTGTAGCAGAGCCAAGAGAAGAAGTTTAGGTGGGGAACAGTAGGAACCTAGTACCAGGCTCTGTGGCACACCAGTTGAAGGAGACAAGTGGAACACAAGAAGCCAAGGACAGCCCTCGAGGAGGATCTGTCCTACAGCTAAAACTCAAGCCATTTCAGCACTGATCCAACCTGTTCTAGAGAGGAAAGTAGGATCATACAGTGTCAAATGCTGCAAACAAGAAGAATAGGGTTCAAGGAAAGGAAAGGAAGGCAGATGTTGCAAACTGGAAACCTTCCAACAATGGAACAAGGACAGTCCAGTGTGGTGGCTGATCTTGAGCCAAAGCTGGTAGCCATGAGCCAAGAAGCTCATCATGGGCACCTAGTACAAATAATATGTTTTATGCTGCATGCTGAAGAGTTTTTCAGAGAACGGGGAGAACAGAGCCTGACTTGCAGTTATGGGATGAATTTGGGTTCACGAAAGGTTTTCAAACAGTGGTAATATATGGGCAGCATCACATGCTCAAGGGAAACAATGAGAGGACAGTGAGGAATTCTGGGAGCACTGAACAATTTGTCAAGTTTCACCAACATGTATGAATAACTATCAAAGTTAGTACTACAAGATTTAAAGAAATTTGCTGCACGTATTCTTTATAATTCAAATTATTTATTTATAGAGCCGATATTTCTCTTTGACGTGAATTGCAATATAAAGTTTTTGTACCCAGCTACATATAATTGTTTTCATGGTGTGGGTGGATATCAAAGCAAGAGCAAGGCTTTGAACCCTGGTACTTTTGTGGCAAGGTGACGGCTACAACTGCGATCAAACTGCTGATCCTAAAGTGGTTACACAGGTGTTAAGCTGAGTTTCCCTGGGCCCCATGGTGACAGGGGTATTGAAATTAATCAAAATATACAAATAAATATTTCTTACATTTCTTCTTCCATTTTTAAATATTTCCAGACCGGGCGAGTCCGCTTTAAATTTAACTTGTCTACAAATTATGTTGACACTGTAAAAAGTACTGGGCAACCATTGTCACATGAGATTCACCCTTTTCTGAAGTCTCACATGGAGAAATATGGTAATTGAGGAGAAGGAAATCCCATGTATCTTTCATTTACTGTTTGTGAAGAGTTTATTCAACCGATAGGTGTTCAAGCATCAAAAATCGTTGGTAAAGCATCGTCTTGAACAAAAGCAGTCTTTTGCTGCTGCGGCAAAGCTTTTTGAAAAAATGTGCTTTAACACCTTTGATATACGCTAAATGGAACTGATCTGCAGCTTTCTGTACCTCTAACTACACATGTAGGGATCCTTTAAAAATCTTACCAAGAATCTATATTTGCATTCATGAAGGTTCTCCCATTCTGAGTCTTGTTCCTCACAGTTAGCTTTGTGCAAACCAGCTGGTGGATCCCAGAGTTTGATGGGAAGCAGTGCCCCAGACCACACCAGGAGCATCACGGGTCAAGAGAAACAACAACCTACACAGGAATCCAGAGGGGATCATGTTGGTGTCAGCCTGCCCTGATGCTGATCGGCATTGAAACGCCTTTTGCTCCCACCCATCATGTTTCCAAACAACGGTGGAAATCAAAGCAAGCTTCACAGACTCTCTCTGACAGATGGATTTAATCAGCCTTTGGACGTTGCACAATCCCAGTGTTGACTAACATTTCTCAGGCCTAACTCTGCATTTGGGTAAGGATAGGTCTGAAACACCACACTCTAAAAATGACATAGAAGAGCCAGACCCATTTAACAACATTTCAGATGTTTGGTATTTGTTTTAACAAAACAGGACCAAGGGTATGTTTGAGAAATATAAGAACAAAAATAAATCCTGTACAGCATACCTGTCGTCTACTTTGATTGAGCAAAACCTGTATTTCCGCTAAAATAATATTTCAAAACATTCTAGAAGAATTCACAAAAAAAGTACATGCAGCAAGTTGATCTTCAGATTAGAGTCTGTAAGGCGTTTAATATGTATGACAGGACAGCTTTAACGTTTTCCTGTTGGGCGACAAAAATTGTTTGTTTAGTGTTGATCCAGCATTCCTATTACATCGTGACATTTGTTGCTTCCAGACAAAAGAGGTGTGACAGTCGGTTTCACGCTCCGATAAGTGTGACCTTTATCTGGAAGCAAAGGAGAGGTGTGCTGCATGAGAGAGAGACATATCAAGTGAAACATCAATTTGCACATTTCATAACAGATAGTCTAACTGTATTGTTTTAGATGCTCATGCTGAAAAACAAGAGTGGATTAGGAGCCTTTTAGGCACACTCCCTCTTGCTGAGGTTCTTAGGAATGTAGTACAGTCAGGTGACTGCAGATTTCACCTTAAGCCTGCAGTTTCCTCATCAACATCCTACCGCTCCTCCTCTAAGCAAAAGGCTGAACTACTGGTCTGTGTGTGTAAATTTTTTTGCCATTATCTTAATGAAAACAAAGCACTGTTGATGTGTGCACATCAGCTGACAACACCGCATGGAAAGCTGTAACCTTGTATTAAAAATTACAGCAAACTGTAGGGGTGAGAAGGACAATCTGCTTCTCATAACGCGAGGAAGGGGACGCCAAGAAAAATCTGAAAAAGTGCTGGGCTTCAGGATTCATGGAACAGCCGTTCTACAAAAATTTGCTGAGGCATTTTTAAAACTCCACGGTGAAGGACTTGATGCTGGAATTTCAAGGTCATGCTGGCTGGAGGCAGAGCGATACGAAAATCAATAGTTAACCCTCTGTATTAGGCTTTTGGATGGATGTGAAAGGCTAGAGAAGGATGTTCTCCTTGCCTGTTCTTCTTGGCCTTGGTTGAAAGTTTGGAGAAGAATGTTTTTCTCACAGTATGAGGTGGTGAGGACAGCTTACCTTGTCTGGCTGTAAGCAACAAGACCCTGGCATTGTTGTATTATGAGGACAGTGAAGGTTGACAAAATGCAATAAATCTCATTTTTGGTTTGTTGCAGAGTTCCCGTGTCTGTAAGACATAAAGGAGGAAAAGACAACCTCTTCTAGAATCTTCTTTAGAGTATATATCTTCTTAAGTATATATTTCCTAAATGACAGCAGTTGTCTTTAAACTTAGTTATCTCACCCTGATAAATACTCAGGTGTTTTTAAAATGATCTGTAAATAAGACTGGTGATGATCACAAATGAGGAGAATTTTCCCATAAGCGAATCAAACCCAGGTGGAAAGTATTCCAGTGGGTAGCGCTGGTGCCACACAGATATGCTCTGGGCAATAAACCTTCAGTGGGTTGGAAGCTAACTAGTGGTTGGTGTCCAACCTTCATTCCTTTCTCATACGGTTGATCCTTATGGTTTTTACGATAAATGACCCAGATGTAAGTGAGAGCTTTGTGAGACTCAAAACTCTGTCTCACGTCTACACTACTGGGCCCAAAACTTTCAAAAAGTACATGTACATTCGATTTTATGAATGTTTAGTTAAATTAGATCCAAAATTGTTCCCACGTTAAATTCAGGATAGCACATTTTATAGCCTCATTACAGACTGAATTCAAAACCAACAAAATCGTTACCATCATGGAAAGTGCTAAACAGTTAGCCAAGGCGATTGTTGCATATGCGAGGCCTCAACAATTGATCATAAAAACACACGAGAGAAGTTGTTTCCTGTGCTGTAACTGACCAAAATAAAAATAAATTTTAAGCAAAGCGACGTTGCTGACATATTCCTACCAGCTGCAATAATGCAGGTCAAGACAAAAACTTTAGATTAACAATTGAAACAAAAAATTTCTCCATTATTGCTGCTGGGAGATACAGGTTTTGCAAATGACAGCTATCTTATGGGTCGAAATAAGAAGCTTGACAATTGGACTTTGCACCACATGTATACAGATACCAACAAAACAATTTCTTGAATTTCAATTAAAATTTCCAAGGATCCAACAAAACTGATCGGAGCCATTTCTTATTGCAATCTCACAAAAGCCTTAAATCATATGAACATGTTTATCCTTGTCTTGAAACAGAGCTTCTTGCAGAAATACAAGGAGCATTCAAGTTAGAGCACTGCCACAGAGATCTTGCAACAGCTCTTAATTTCAGTTGTCATCCAGAAGAAAGTCAGATGCATAAATTCAAATATATATGTGTATAAAAAGCATGGTGCTGATGTTAATATTTTATTCTGGAAATGTCAAGTTGCATCTCAACATGCATACTTTGAACGCATTGGAGCTGCTACAGTCTCCCATCCTGTGCTAGAAGTACCAGTTCCCACCATTTTCATATTGCCTTTAGAATCAGTGAATTTCCTGGCCAGAAAATAATTACTTTAAATGGTTTACAAATCATTAAGGAGCTTTAAGGAGTATAAGTAGAAAAGTAAAGGTCTGCCTGCCTTTTTCTAGTCTCACTTAAACCTCTATATCCCCAAAACTTACATTCCATGGGAGCTATTCAGGGCTTAAATTAAAATCCACCTGGCTGAGAGATTATAAATTATGTTGTAAGAGGTATGATTATATGATTTATGCTCTTACTGTAAGGCATTCTTGACAAAGGTGTTGACTGAATGCAAAGTATTAAATCGAGTCTTACAGCAACTTACTTACAGTTGGCTAATTTACTAAGCAGGAATTTTGATTTGGAAAAGTGCTGAAGCAGGTTACAACCTCATGCTCTCACTGGCAGCTCCGCTTAAAGTCAGTCAAACTAGTTTATGTTGAAATTAGGATTTAAGTGAAAATTGTGTCTGATTATCAGACTTTGTGTTTTGTGTGTGTATGTGTTTCATGCCTGAAAACAAATGACCTGCTCCGGATTTGGAAGCTTTCCGATGATCTGCCATCCTTCCCCCATCCCGCAGGGTAACAGGATACCTGCAGTGTTTTTCTACACAGCGATGACAGTCATTGTTGCCAAGCAGTTGCTATATGGCCACGGGCGGCTCCTTGTTGCTATTTTATGTCAATGGAACCACTCCCCTCTGTTCCCTCATGCACACTGGTATTAGTGGAACAAAGAGAAGAGAATTTTCTTTGGGTTTTTCTTTCACCCGCGATAATCCTCAATGCATATTACCTGATGTGTCATCAAGTGCCAAAGAAGGAGTGTATGTGTCTGCTGTGTCCCCACCTCCTATGTCCCACCCTACACCATCACAACACCTATAACCTACTTTCCACTTCCTTGAGATGAATTGCAAAATGTTTTGCAGATTCATATAAATCTGAATGCATGATGCAACAATTATTTCTTGTTCACATGTTGACTAATGTATATAAAAATATTGCACTGTTCAAATAAGCTGGATATTCATTTATTCATTCATTCATTCATCATCCATAACTGCTTGTTCAGTGCTAGGTTGCCAGTCTAGACCCTATCTTGAAAGCACTAGGCTAGGGAGGGTTCACTCTGGAGAGGATGACCATCCTTTGCAGGGTAAACTGGATGTTTTGCTGGACTAATTTAGAAGAAATAAACAAAACTCTTCTGGGACTTCAGCTGATAACCTTCAGAGCAGCATAACTATTGCAGCAAATGTGCATAAGAGGGCTGCTGCAGCACAGTTTGCAAGCAAACAAGAAAGGTAGACAATTATTGCTAAAATGGACCCAGCATGAAGTCTGGTACTTTGAAGAAGACAGATATCCAGCTGAATGGAGAGAGAGGCAAAGGATGGTGTAGAAGTTGAGTGTGCTGAGAACTTTCTATAGGACTGTTCCACGCTGAGTAAAGGTTTGTGTGTTTTATCCTTGATGGGATGGGGTTTGGGTGTCTCTGTGGGCTGCCCACTCTATATGACTGCGGTGGACTGTGTGCTGAGCCAATGGGGGTGGGGGGTGGAGGGGCACCTCCTTGATCTGGGAGTCAGGCGATGTGAGGGAGCTGCTCTCCCTCTGCTGCTCCCAGACCCACGGTGGCCCTGCATCGTCTCATTAGCACGTTCCCAGTAACCTACACAGCAGTGGAGAAAAGCTGAGCAAAGGCCAAGCACAGATACGCACACCGCCTCCAACACAGTCCCTCCCCATACCCAGGCCACCCCCACCACCCCACCCCTAAGCAGCCCTTCCCACCTAGTGAACAGCAGGCTGAGGTTGGGCACTGCGCTGCGAGAGAAGCTCAGCTCCAGAGGAAGCGTGCAGGCACTGAGAAGGGAAGCTCATCTAGTCCCACAAAGCTGCACGGTGCTTGGGGAGCGTTCATACTGTCATGCCGGTAATTGTCTGTTTTATCTGCAGCCCCTAGAAGAGCAGCTGTCACAGGCATAATCCAGCCGGACTTGACAGGATCAAGAGAGAAGAAATGCTTGATCTTTCTCACGCTGGCAGAGGTATGAGAGAGACAGCATGAGCAAGGCGTTCCTGTACTTTCTCTCAGTGTAAGTGAGCACATGATCTGTGAGGGCTTATCTTACAGGAATGTAGAAATTGACACCTAAAGATGCTTTGAAAGGTACGAAGAGAAGGACCTTTGTATTTACCAATATTGCCATTAAGCAGGAAGATACAAGCCTAATGGAAGCGCTGCTCTAGAAGAAGACTTTGCTCATTGACTTTGTGAGGGACCAAAGTGACTTTAGTCTTTTTTTTATGCTGTCCTCATCACTGTTGCTCAGCACAACTGTATATTTTGCATAGCGGAAAATGATGAAACTCAACACTCACATGGTGTTTTTTCAATTACAAACTCAATAATCAACAGCGTCATCTCACTGTTTTTGAAGTTGCCAACAACTTCCACATAGTATATACAGTGACATTTTTTACGTTCTTACTAGACTGTTTGTTGCTCAGAGAGGTGGTGGATTGTCAGACATTAATCTTTGGTCAAAAACTCTAGATCCAGAAGACTACTTTGGCCTTAAACTTGGTCTATGTTGATAAGCCGTTGCTGCTGTCTGCATCAAGCCAAGATGGGAGTTTCTGGTTACTTTTCAAATGATGGAAACCCTTGGAAAAATGGTGCTGTTACCAACGTCTTAACATGCAGATGAGTTTGGAAGAACAAAACTGGCTCCCAGGATCACACTGTGGGGTTCTCCATGTGTTAGTGATCTGAACACACGGGTACCCTGTGCCAGCTTCTCCTGCTTCTCTCTTTTGTTGGAATACTGAGACAGCGCTTATCTGGAGGTCAGCTGAAGACTAAGACAGGCAGACAAATCTGGATAAGCTGGGCCAACGGTAAGGACATATCCTTTTCTGCCAATATAAGCTGTGGGAGATGATAATCATCAATGAAGTCTGAATTCAGAAAAGTGTCTCACATAATGCAAAGGATAAACATGAGAACGATGGCTGATTGCAGAAATTTTATCTTTTGGAATTTCACATTATTTAATTTGGGTGACAGGTCAATGCATTTCAGCTGCATCCTGAGAGAGTTTTTTTTAGACCAGTCTTAAGATTTTTGGCTTTAATTTAGCATCTGTAACTGTGGTTGCAGATGTCATTATTACAGTAAATATTCATAGCAAAGTTCAGATTTTTTGTTATACAGACAAAATCAAGAATTTTACGGTCTATCAATGGTCTGTATGGACTATCCCATACAGACCAATAATAGACCATAAAGTTCTTGATTTTTTTAATAATAAATAAACAGGTTAAATGGCGGTTCAATGGCTGGACAATCTGGGCAATGTAGGGAAAAAGAGAACAGAAGTGTGGCCATTGCTTGCTATCTAGTGCCTGCAGACCAGGCTACAGGAGGCTAAGCCTGTAGTCTCCTGAGCCTTTCAACTGTGTTAACCTGACTTCAATCCGGCTTAGATGAGACGATCAATAAAGATTTCTGTTGATTAAAATAAAAAAAAAACTGCTTCACCCCCATTGCACTTTCTGTGGTACAGAGAGGACATTTGCAGCAGTCAGCTTGAAGCAGGGATTTCATGTTGGTCCTTCTGACACAGCCAATTTATTTACTTAAGTAAAATTTATAAATGTTAAGTAAAATAACTGCTGACCAAATTCCGAGAAACATACTTCAGTCTTTCTCCCCAGCCATACTCGTGTGTTAATGTGGGGATGAGCTGTGCAGACGATTCTAGTAAAACATACTCAAATGTCCTACACGTCACTTTAAAATCACATCGTCTCAACAAAAGTCAGACTATTGTTGCTCAGCCTCCCTGCAGCAGGAAGAGTGTTTATTAGATCATTTTAGATAGTAGTAAAGCAGCCGCCAAGGATTTATTGACAGGCTACGGCAAAAGTAAACAAAAGCAACCTAAATGTACTTCACAAATGGATATTCCAGCTGCAGCAAAGCACCAAAATATTTGGTTTCCTCCTTAGTTTGATTGCAGGAGCAGAGCAAGTTTTCAAGAACACAAACTGACAGTTACAGGATGATAGCATGGACATCAATACAGGGGCAGAATTAGGTAAATCACAGGAGAAGTTGTTTATTAGCATGAAGGGAACCCACATGTGGGGAGTGACTGAAGCAAGGAAGAGGTGAAAAAATAACTTTTGCCGCCACCATCTTTGCGGAGGTTAAACGTTCATAATGTGTAGTATCTCAGGCCTGAACATATTAACTTACCATTTAGACGCAGTAAACATGGAAGCCAAAAACCAGAAATATTTTGTATGTTCTTCGGGAGCAAAGGGAAGTGATGTTTATGGACATGGATTTTATGCAGATAGGATTACAGGCAGGTTAAGCACTGGAGGTTAAATTGTGTTGGTGAATAAATATGCCATTGACAAAGCATGATTGTATCCCGAAGAAAGACAGTAAGAAGACGTCACCTTTGGCTCGAACAGCATGGTGTCTTGAAGCTGGGCACCGGAGGAGCCCCTTTACTTGGTGCGCTTAAAATGCAAGACGTCCACTAAACAAAGCCTTGGGAACCCAACAGGATTCTCTTAATAAACGTAAACTCTTGGATTCATGACCAATGCAGTACTGAGGGAGAACAGCCATTTTTTTCACCATCTGGAGCAAGTGGTGTCTAGACAGCATTCTTCTGTATCTTCTCTCCCACAGTACAATTGTGGTCTATTATAAACCCATTACTGCATGTCATACATGCTCTGCTGACTGTAGGATAACTGTGGCCATATACTTGGCTTACCACGTTGCCAGAGAGAAAAACAGTGAAATGTACGCTGAAAATATCAAGAGACCAGAATGTGACAAAGACTAAAGGTGAAAATTGGCTTGAGAGGCGCAGAAAGGCCCCTTGTTGTGCCTGCCTTTCATTGTTCTGCAGGGTGAAATAACAGAAACAGAATAAATGCCAGGTTCAGAGCCAGACAAAATGGATAGGTGGCCTTAATTCACGTACCTATAGATTTTTATATTCAATCTGCATTGTTTTTTTATAATTGTGAGCTTATAAAATCTGCATATAACTGGCATACATACTCCAAATAAGCATCAATATTTATATACTGGAGTTTTAAATTAATTTAGTTTATGTAGGCAATAGACATTTATGTTCAGTTTGTATTATCTTTTGTAAACCAGCGGTTCCATCCATCCACCACGTATGTTTCAGCTTTTCTTTTACTTGTGCACTTTTCATATCAACATGAAGTGTCTCAGCTTAATAAAACAGATTCCTGAAACATTTTTTTCAGAAACAAATTGCATCCCAAAGCGCTTATGTGACTGTGCTTAACAACTCTTATGATACAATGTCTGACACCCCTGGTTTGTGTCTTTCTGTTTTTTGTTAGTCGGAAATAGTTATAATTCCGCCTGTGTAATTGTGGGAGGATTATTTCAGGTGTAAAAAATCCACATTTCTACACACACACACACACACACACACACACACATATATATATGTGACAGGCCGAAAGTCTAAGTGGATTTCTTTAAGAAGGTACAAGAGGAGAAAATTTCCTGTTGAAATCCAGAGGTCCTTACTGCTCACCTTGGGTGTGATGTGAAAAATGTGACTTTTAAGAGCAGGGCAACTTTTCATCATCATTCTATATATGTTGATATGGTAAACATTCCAGAAAGTTATCCTGAGAGGATAGAATGTGAGGAATGTAAGGAAAGACTGAGATCCTTAGGAAGAGACACGTCTAACACACCAGGCTGGGTCTGCTGACCTCCAGAGGTACAGAACAGAACAGGCAACAGACCATTCAAACCTCAGCTGTGGAACCACTTCAGCGTCATCTTGGGGTTTGTTTAATATGTGTTGTCTTAGAAAACATTTGTAAGAATTGCTGAATTGGGAGTTTACTGACTGAAAAATTGTGAATGTGATTGTATATCTGGCAAAGTTACGTAATATTATTTCAATGCAATAAATAACATGTTGCTTCCTCCCCAAAACTTGGACAGAGATGTCAAATGTAGGTGTATAAACAGCAACCGATAACATGCCAAGCCTGTGTTTCTCCCATCTGTACAATGACCCTGTGCCTAAGAACCTGGACTGGGTATCTCTGGGCCAGAGGTTTTCTTAAAGACCCTACAGGACACAGCTGACCTTTCACCTTTAGAAAAGTCCACTTGGGAACATTCTTGCTATTTCCTGACCTGCAGACTTAATGATATCCAGAAATGCCATTTGGAACCCTTTCTTTCCACATCGGCTTCCTGATCAGAGAGCCTGAGGGGTGAAACACTCCATCATGGATCTGTTACCCCCCATTTACTCACACTGCACAACTGTTGCAGCTACAGCAAATGTGTTAAGATGAGAAAATGGTAATTCAGAAGTTGACAACCAGCTTTAATTTATTTAGGCAATGATTCATGATGCAATTTTGAAATCAAGCTAAATATATAAAGCAAGTCACTCCATATAGGCACAGGTGACAGTACATAAACCTAGTTCAGACCAAGAAAGAAAAGGTGGACAGTCTTCAGTAGGACTTCCATTAGCACTCATGTTTTTGAGAAAAGAGACAGAGGACATTAATACAGTGGATATATGGTAAGTTATTGCCATAAACTGCTCAAAGGGCTATAAAGACGTGCTGTGGTATAACAGCTATAGCAGGTAGTGCTAATCTAGGTATTACTGTACCTGTGATCAAAAATAGACATGAACCTCAATTAGTTTTTCCTGGGGAAGCGGCAGTTCGTACAATTAAATGATTATAACTTCAAAAGTCCTCTTGCTGCCAAATATTCAGGGTCAACAGGTTGGTACCTGTTTAACTTGAGTTTCAGTTTCGCTGAAGTTCATTATAACAGAAAGCACAGCAGATATCTGCTGAACTCTGGCTTGAGAAGCCTTTGTCTCCCATGACATCCTTGGCCGGCTTCTCCTGGGATTACTTGTGGTTTGCCATGTGTCTTCGTGGCCTGTTCTTACTTAAAAAGCATCTATCTGGCTTTCCCATGTCAGTCAAGAAGGAAATAAGTGCATTTTTCACTTCCCAGACTGCCGGAAATAGAGCCTTCAGTTCTGGATACAATGAAGTCAGCTGTTAGGCCCACACCCTCAACCTGTGAATCGCCAGTGGAACCCGTTCCCCCCCACGTGATGGATATTAACAGAGGGGTATTAGTGGTAATCCAACCCTGATCTCGCAAGTGTGTTCCCATTACCCCACTAGTCTTCCCTGGTGCCTTTTTGCCTTTTTGTACCAAATCCTGAAGTAACCTAGACCTTTCAAAGAGCCTTACACACAACATCTCAGCCTCCCTCACCTCTCACAAGGAAAAAGCAGCGATCATTTTGTATATTTGCTTTTGCAACGTATTTCGCCATCAGTATGAAATATACTTATTTCACTCAGCAATGAGCCTTATATAGCAAAAGGCTTTGTGTTCATTTGAGTAAAATAGGTATCCCTTTAAAAGCACTCTGCCCATTATTCCTGTAATCCCCTATACAAGCCAACCATGGTTTCAGATGGCAGAGCACTATTACGCAGCTCATATGTACACTGAGGCACCACCTTTGTCAGTGATTTCAAATGCTTTGCAGTTACAAAAGTCAAGCCAATTTGGATCTCATCCAACTTTGGTACTGCAGCAGACACATGGTCGTGTGTAAGTCCACCATCCAGCTGTGAAACTACAGCACTTCCACTGCAGTGGCTCACAAAAACATTCAAGGATGTTACTGGACGGCCGAATGTGATGAAGTCCTTTGCAACATAAAACTCTGTTTTCTCAATTATCACATCTGAAGTTACTGGCTGTCCATCCAGATTATTGCATCTGTGTTCACTGCTGATTTTTCTTGAAAATTTAGGGATACATGGGAAAAAGGCACTGGAGGGGTGGGGGGTGGATTGATTTATATTTTGCTCAAAGTAACCTGACAGAATTTTAACTGTGGAAAAACTTAGCTAAGTGTCTTCTATTGTGGTCAGTCTGGGCACGTGAAGGAACTGCTTGGGAAAGAATATTTTTGTTTGCATGAAGTGTCCTATAAAGATAAATGTTCTGTACTAATTTCCTTTATGGTGGTAATGTATGTAATCCGGTGTTTCTGAGGCTTGTCATTTTATGACTTATTGAAGACCATTGTGTCAAGAGTAACGTTCCCTACAGGATGCTTTAAATAGTTCTCTTTTCTCCGAAAAGAATCCTCTGATAAACAACACTGCAACGGAATTGTTTACACTGTGATAAGGATCTCAAAAAGACCTAGATGGGTCATAAATCAAAGGGGCTGTAAATACAAAAATAAATGCATAAGCAAAAAAATGAGAACTACGATGACAAGTACCGTGGCGCAAAGGTGATGGAATAGAGTCTAAGTCTGTATCAATTTCATGTTTTTATAAATCCAAATACACACACACACACACACACACACACCATCGCCACCTTCAACAGTCCAAACATATGCACCCTGAGTGCACTGCCAATGCAGTAAAGGAGCTGCAGAAGCAACACTGCAAATCGACAATTACATTGGAAAGGTGAGAAATAGGAACTTTGCTGTTCATTTGTAAAATATTTTGGAAATGCTTGTGAACAAGTCCAAAAACATTTGCGTGATGCTGAAGAGAAAGTGTTGAATTAAACCAGCCACTCTTGCTGGAAACAGGATTATATCAAAACATATCTGCATGGCACACATATTTCCACGGCTCAATATGCACATGGCAATGAAATGAAAGTATGACTTGTTGCATGAATGTAATTCTTTCCAAAATGCTCCATCAGAAACAAAATGCTTTAATTAAATAGGTTTTCCTGCCAGTAAACAAACACTGACAGGGCTTTCCTTTGTTTAATATTTGCTGTGATTTATTGCAGTTAAATTATTTGAATAAAATGTGTGCTTGACTTATTTGCACGGATTTACATTGGAAGATTACAGTATGAAAATTGAATTCAACTTTCTTTTGAACTGACATTGTGTAACTTTCAATGTATAATTCAAATTAGGTCATGCAAATTTAGCGTCCTGAAGAGAACATATGAGAACTGTGAATGTCCAGCCTGTCAGGATCTGTTAGTATCGATCTTATTATTTATAATTGCGTGTTTCTAATTTCTTCTGGCCATAGGAGTAGAAATACTGCAATAAATAGGTCTTAGAAATGGAACCACTCTGTCCTTTATTCTCACTCAGTTATTGTTACTATTTTTCAACACTCAGATCAAAAACACCGTTTAAAATAGATCAATAAAACAACATTTTCAAGAAAATGTGTTAAAAAATCTGGCTTTCACAAAGCAGTGCAATTGCAGACATTTTAACAAGGAAAACAGTAAGCAAATATACAAGTTGTCAAAATTTCAGGTATTCTGTCTAAAGAAATAGGTATTATACAAATATTGGGAAACCCCCCTGACTTATTAACATATTCAAATGAGGGATTTTCTTGAGCATTGAATTCAGCGTATTGCAAAAGACTTGCAGCAGCAGTACCAGTAGCAATAACAGCCACTTGGAGCAGTCTGTGGTTTATTAAAAGGTATTTTCCTTTTACTTATTTACTTGTGTGTTTTCCTACTTGCTCGGCACAGATTTCTTTACAACAGCAAGTAAAGACGTGCAGAGCATTCAGCACACATGACGGAACTGGCACAGTCACATACCCAAGTACTTTGTTTTCTTTTCGTTTTCCCACTTGCTGACAAACTCAAAATTCAGGACCTCTGAAACCTTTCAATTTGGCAATTGCAAAAGACTAAGAAAACTGTAACATGGATCCTACCACAGTTGCCAAGGAGGAAATTAGTCTTGAAAGGACAAATCTGAGGGAACAAAAGTAGCTGTGGCTCCCTTTTGTAGTTCGGAAGTCATTTCATTTACAATAACATGCATTTACAAAAAGAAGTAAAGAAGAAGAAGAAGAAGTAGCAGAAGAAGAAACCCAGTTAGAAAATGCATAAAAATTAATATTCTTTGCCATTTTCTAACAAGGTGTCATACAGCTCTGATAGTGTCCTTGAAATCTTCACAATGGCCATATATCTTCAGGTACAAGACATTTATCTAACATGAAGAAAATGAAATGACCAACATAATTATTCAGTGTGTGTTTATTCTGTGTTGTCAAATCTCCAGAAAATTTTGCTGGGAAAATATTCGGCCACATTAGAGCACTGATTCAACAAGACTAAAGCTGCGAAACCTGCAGGCCATAATCTGCCGGCATCTTCTCAATCTGCTTCCTTCAGGAGGCCACTCCTTCAGAGAACTTGACAGCATCCCTCGAGAAACTGCTGTCTCAGGTGTTTCTATGGGCTTCAAGAGTCTTTTCTCTTTTCTGATCTTCCACACACCACCTGAGGTGGGGAAAAACTATGCCTGACTTGGGTCTATGGAGGCCACTCCTTCCTATCTACAGTCTGCTAAAATACTTTATAAAACAGTTCCAGACATTTTCTCCAGCCTGTTCACTCTTGGCTGTAGATGTTTCAATCCCGTTGTACCACTGTACAAAACAAAAACAAAAATGTTTATAACTGAGCAGGAAGTCAGCTACTCTGCTCTACACAGGTAGAACAGTATAAAGAGCAGGAAGTGTCAATGGTGGTTTGTGGCTACCAAATCTATTTTGCTTGAGATCTCCTCGGGCTGAAGTTCCAGTCCCTCTGACCTATTTCTCAACAGAAAACTTGGCTCCACCAATGAGAGATGGACCTTGCTAAGATCTATGGACTTTACCATATACCATACTTAGCTATTTATACAGATTCTCCCATTTGAAGAACTGGATAATTCTTTTATAGGGATCATTTAGGGTGAATACCTTTCTGCAGGGTACTGTACCTGGAATTCAGGTGCACTTTGATTGTAAAGGAATGTCTATAAGCATTACAATACCTGCTGCCCCTGGATTCTTTCTGTCAGTAATATCTTCTTGTGCAGAGCTGTCTGGAAGATGTGAAGATTGCTTGTAAGTCTGTGAGTTTGGTCTTTCAGAACAGTACTGGTTTCAGTGCTTTAGTCTTTCTCATTATTTAGCTTCAAAAAAGTTGTTTTGTTTAACAAAATGATAAAAATTAAAATTATACAAGGCACTTATGCACAGGTTGTCCTTAATGTACAATGGACTCGCACTTACAGGGATCAGTAACAAATAGAAATAATGACTTAAAAATAAAACTGGATGAAAACTGTCCCAAAAAAAATGTTTTTAATGTTTTCCAGAATTCTGACAAGCAAACGAGGAACTTATACCTTCTTAAAACTTGTTTACATGAACATCTTGTAATGTACAGCACCTGCGCAGTAGGAGGTCATAGTGTAAGGATAGCATCTGCCCACAGGCATGGAAAAACGTACAGCAGTGCAACACAACTGAATGATTATAGTTATTGTAACAACTCGCATCAGCAGTGTTGCTAACAGAGGGTTCAGGAGACAAAGCTGTGGGAACATGAACTTCATTTTTGCGTGGCAGGTTGAACAGTAGCGCTTAAGGAGCACAACACACCCACCGCAGAACTGCACAACACTGAGCACGGCCTCAGGGTCAATGTGAGCCCTACACTTCCCACAGTGGTTGCACAACTATTTACATATGTACAGCAAAGCATGATGGGAGATCTGCAGCTCCCCCTCAAGGTTTGGCCTTTCCGGCAACTCACAGTCAGTCCACATGGTCTTCGTGGCCATGTGGGTCTCTGTCACTCTCATTGTGGCACTCAGTGTTGCAGGAACAGGGACCCATAGGCAACAACCTCAGCCCAGGTAGGAACTGTTCAGTCTGCTGCCGGCTCCACGCTCCCACAGCGCTTGGATTTAGTCCCCCTGTTCCACAGCATCGCCTGGTGTGAGGGTCAGGGATTCTGGCTGTGTATCTCACTCTGCCTGCTCAGGCCACGTGACCACTGTGTCTGCACCTCCGACATGGTTCAGCTGAGCTTTGCACCCCGCTGTCACTCCTTGCAGCCTGCAGGGTTCCAGGGACAGCACGCCTGCTTTCACCAGGTGAATGCAGTCTTGCAGACAGATTACTTGCCCAAGTGGAGTAAACATTCACCCAGGGGCAGGTTCTCTCTGCTGGCGTTCCATCCATGTGGCTTCCTCGGAGTCTGGTTCTTCCAGGGCTATGGCCAGTCATGTGTGTGGTGGCCCCTCCTTTTCTAGTGCCAGCAGGTGAGCGCTGCCTCGTGCCATCAAGGTGTTGCTCCATCCTTACATCCTGTGGCCCCTTTATCCACAACGCCACTGTTCACCCTCATGCCTGGTGCTTGCTGACGTTGCCCAGGACGGCTTCTGCGTGGTTCACCTCATTCCAGAGCTCTCTCCAGGCTAACAGGAGTAGCAAGACTCATGTGATGCTGGAACTGTTCCGTTCAGTGTCAGTGCTCTGAGAAAGGTGTAGAGGGCCAAATCCTCCTGTATTTCTGGCAGGCATAACAGGTAATTATGATGCGACAAAAATTGAATGTCAGCTACCAGTGATCCAGTGATCCCAAACACAGTCTTTGTTCGCAGTCAGCTGTGGTAACAGAGCAGTGTTTTTTGTTGCCAAATATGAGACTTTCAGTGTGGCCAGCTTGTCGTGCTGCTCAGGGGTGACATCTAACAGGATGGCCAGCTCTTGTCCCTCCACTGTGGTGGATGCCCTTCAGCCATTGTGTCGCGGCACCACTTCGAACAGGTCCTAGGGTTTGGCACCCAAATATTGTGGTAAGCGAATCGGTGGGCACAGCTGGAGCTCCTCCATGTGCAGCTGCTATTGTGCTTTGTTGCTGGCCAAAGCCAGCAAATCTGCCACGCTGCTCCGCCGGTCCTGTAGCAGTGATCCACTTGCTGTTGCCCTCTTTCAGGTGGCGACTCTTCTCGTAGTCACTCAACAGCATCGTGCACATCCTCCCACCTGCTCCCACATCAAGTACATTTTACTCTTTTGCAGTTTGTCCACATCAGTCTCTGTCTCACTCTATCTCACTGTCCATCCCACTTCAGACACCCAACTAACGGCCTGTGTTGTTACTATTAGTTGTGGGAACATGAACTTGATTCTTCTGCGGCATGTTGAACAGTAGCACTAAACAAGCACCACAACAGATGTCCCAGAACTCCAGCCTGAATGGCAGCCTTATACTTCCCACAATGTTTTCACAACTATTTACATGTGTATAGCAAAGCATGATATAGATATATATGAGATTATGATGTGTGATTATCATATATGTATGATCCAGTTCCCTTTTAACTCCATAAAGTGTTGAGACGATCATTATGGTACAGATTAGTAAAATTATTGTAAAAACTGAATTACAGGCTGGTATTCGGTGGGATCTATTTAGTGAAAAGCACAACATAATTCTGCACTCGGGGCAAAAGTAAATTTTGCAGTTAAAAAGTGTAGAACGAAGCTGTGCTAGATGTGCAGTAAATAAGTCAGACCCTGGCTTGTGGACTCTGCTATTTGTAGAGCAAGCAAGAAGCAAGTCTTGGTTTGACATTTTTTTCTACTTGGCAGCAGAGTAGAAGAATCATCACACTGCATAATCTAGCAGTAAGAATACAAAGCAGCTCTGCAGGCAGCCTTGTGTTATGCCAGCGTCACATATACAGTAGACAAGAGTGTTAGTGGACAAGCCTGCTAGCATGATTGCTGCTTAGCAGAAAGCCAGCATTGTATTCCCCACTGTGGTATACAAGTCTGTCAAAGAACATTGCATTCAAATTCAGAATCACAGCAAGGTGAGATGACAGAAATCAGGAGAGCTGTTGTAGGGAAGCTGTTGAAAGGATCAGTCTCGATTGTAGGCCCAACAGACATGTGGTCTTCAGAAAGGAAAAAGGCAATATCAGGTAACAGCTGTGACCATACAGAGAGGCGTCAAAAACATCTCAATGACTCAGTAAACCACTGGAGTTATTTTTCAGTGACTTTAGAAGTCAGTGAGTATAAATAACTCCCGACATCACCAGCATCCCAAACCACTCTAGAAAGAAACTGGCTTTAGTGAAGAGGTATTAAACGTTTATCCTTAAAAGTTCATTTTTAGCATACTGTGTCAGCTCAAACATGGTCATACCTTGAGTTTGTCTTGAGAGGGAAAATTATATGGCTGAAATAATTTTTTTTGCGGACTGAGGGAACAATAAGGCTGCTCATACACATCATCTGTAGGTTGACAAGATGCCATAGAGCATATCTGCTCATGACGGTAAACTGCCTCAATCTGCCTGACAGACAGAGGAGATCAGAACAACAAAGTTGAAGAAACGAAACTAGTACAACTCCGAGGCCATTTTGCATGTTTTTAGTATGTTTTGTGGGCTGTAGCTTTACAGTAAGTGTCAGAAGGGGGCAGATAAGAAGTTTGTCAAGTGACTTCAAGCCTGTGGTTTCTGTAGAAAAGCTGGAGAACAGCTTCAGCAGAGCAAAGAATGATTCATCAAAAATACTTCCAATAACATCTGCTGCATGAAACAGCATCAGAACAGAAAGCCTTTGCATTTGTGATCCGTGCTCAGACCATGTGTCTAACCATGTCCCTTTGATGTCTCCTGTTTTGCAGAGTTTCAATGCTCCTTCCAATTCTAAAATGAAGTTATGGAAGTGTGCCGCCATCATCCTGACGCTCTGTGCTGCTGCACTGTCCCTCTTCTTCACTAGAATCATGGTCCCCAAGAGGACAGAACGGCTCAGCTTTTCAGGCGCATCTTCGCCGCTGTCGATGTTGTTGTCTTCCTCGGACTCCACTTCCACACTGATGGGAAGACATCCCCGCTCGAGGAGAGCTACAGACGGCTTTGGCTCTCTCCTCGAAGAATGTAAGAAGCCCCTGTTTTCGTTCTCGCTGGATTTCTGGACAGCCGTTGTCGACAGTAACATGTAGCTGCAAGGCGCTTGCTTACTTGAGCAAATGAGCAAGTCAATTCACTAGGCCACTGTCATAACAGTTAGCAGTTTTTAAGAAGAATAAGTAAAAACAAAGTGAAAGAGATGAATCCCCTAGGAATACACAAATACCATACATGACCGTCCATATAAACGCAAGTCTTATTTACGAGAGGCGATTGCACTGCCGTGATGTTGGTGATAATCACCGAAAAGATTTATGTTTGCGACGACTAATTCCCTGAATATCCCTGCTGCAATTAGAGGTGACTCTAGCCAGACAATCCAGCCAAAAGTTAATATATGAACGCTGTATGGATGGATTTACGACTTTGTGTTTCGAGACTTAAAGAAAGATAAACATGACAAAATAGCTTCCCGCTCATTTGGTTCAGGCCTAAATGTATGGGTCTCCTGCGTTGTCGCAACCGAAAACATCTCCGCAGGGTTACCCTGGAGGTGGTGCATGGGCAGAACTGCTGCAGGGGGCTGGATTTTTCCACAGGCGTCTTAAGCACTCAACATGTAGGAGGCGACGTTGCATGGCTTTCTGATCAGGGATCAGTGGTTAAGGAAAAGAGGCAGGATAAATGGGTCACTGCAGGCTGAGGTTGGAGTCTGCAGGTCTCCTGGAGGCTTCACGTGCTCTCTGAAACACCCACGACACCTTTGAGTCCTGGTCCTGGCGGCTCCTGGCGAGTAGGATGAGTCTCATTCCAGCTGAGGCCTTAATAAATTAGGCTGATAAGAATCTTCCAAACCCCTGTTTAAGTTCATGGCTTCAATACTGAGAGGCTCAAGTTGTAGGTCTCCAGAAAATCTGTACAGTTTATGTACTGTACACCTATTTTACCATTATAGACATCCCTTCCAGACCAAAATACATAAAGAGGCCTCAGTTATCCGTCAGCTCAGGCGATTGAGTGAGAAACAAATTGTTCTACGCATTTACAGACATTGGATTACTTTATTTAACATCAACAGTATGCTAAGCATTCTTTCACCCGTCTACTGTAATCCTCGATCTGATCAAGAGCTACATCGAACAATCCTGAATCATCTCATTTCCCAAAATGGAGGGTTTTGTGTAAATATAATGGACTGGTTTTTAAAAATCCGAATGGACTTTCAGCAGAATTCTGCCATTTGGAAGATGCGTTTGGTACTAGAGGATGCGTTTGCTGCACGTTGCACAAGAATTTTTTTGCTAGCATGTCTAAACGGGACTCGCATGTGATTATTCAACACCGGCTATCATTAGCAGCAGTGGGTCAACATGCTTTACGTTGCTTTAGAAGAACATCTGGACCACAGTCAAGGACTTTTGCCTAGGGTGACATCAAACAGTATCACCATCCCTGCATTTTGAACTAACATCACAATTGGATGTTTGACTTGCAGACATTCAGAAACCTCCGTACATTTTCAAAACCCCTCTTTACAGCATTTTCTCCTACGCATTAATGGGTGTAAAATCTAGTCAAATTTCAAATTGTAACTACCAATGATTTTCACAAAGACTACAGACTATAGTAGAGTATCGATCTATCTAAACATCTGTTAGGCTTCTGCAGTTTTGACAGTTTTTGTAGCCACAATAACCTATTTATTTTGCTTTTGCCGAGCAACAGTTACAATAATTTTACTTGTCGAAAATGTTGAAATTGTTTTCTTGAAAGACTGCAGTTTTTACCACTGCATTCATTTTTGTCACTCAGCATTTCTGAGTGATTGAGGCTAAGAAATGTGGTTTTCATTATTTCTTCAGTTTTGAATTTGAACGGACGGTGTTTAGTTGCCCTCGTAAACATACACTTTACCCATTTTCCTAGTGAATAAAGTAAATTCAGTGAACTGCTGGCCGCAGAAACAACCCTGTTCTCAGGAGAGGGAAGTGGCTGGCATTTCTCACAAGCGATACTCAGACAAATTCAACGGATTTCGGTAAACATTTTGTTTGGTTCTTCCAACATTGTACAATTTTATGTTCATATTTCTGGGAAAAAAAATCCGGTCAATACTAGTACTGTGATGCTTGAGGTGCCTACAGCTAAAATGGTTGGAAGGTCTCCAGCAAATAAGTGTTAACATGTACTAACACACCCTTAGTCAAGGGGGAGGGTTCGTGTTTTATACATGACAGCGAAAAAGCTCAATATTTTGTAGGTCCCTGTCCCTATAAACATTTCCGATGTCTTCCTGTTTCCTCAGTCACCCACATGTTCGAGAGCTTCACAGAAGGTGAGCTAAAGCAAGTGATTGACACCATGATTGAGCGAAAGGCCATGAAAGACGTTCTAGATGGCAGTCAGAGCAAGAGGACTAAACGGGCTCGGAAGAGCCTGAAGGCCTGCTCGCTGAGGCATGTGGATGTTACGGTCAGCGAGTTGGGTCTGGGCTACCAGAGCGATGAGACGTTGCGCTTCAAGTACTGCAGCGGTGGCTGCAGCTTGCATCGGCGAAATTACGACATCACGCTGGAGTACATGAAGAACGTCGGCCTCCTCAAAGCAGACAAGGGCAGCAAGCCCCGTGACAAGCCCTGCTGCCGACCTACCGAGTACGATGACGACATATCCTTCCTGGACAACAAAAACAAGTACCACACCATCCACAACGTGTCGGCTCGGCAATGTGGGTGTGTGTAGGAAGACACAGCCCCTTTCTGGCATGGGGACTGCAAACACACTGGTAGGGAATGGGCTACTCTACAACTGTAGGCCTTTGGGAAGACGCCGCAACAGCAGCTGAACGGCGATAAAGGACAAGGAAAATTCAGGGAAGGATCCATGTTTAAGTATGTGTGTCACATTCTTCTCCAGCATCTTTCAGTTAGTACCAAAGATTTATTTGATAGAGATGCTGGAAATTCTGGGATACAAGTATTGCCTTTTATGGGATACCGTCAAAGTAGTACACTGTATGAACATTTTCTAAAAAATCAGAAACGCTGAACTGAACAAATGAAGTTTGCTGGGCTTAAATCCTAATTATGCTATGGATTTTTCCTGCTTTTTTTTTACAGTTAACAAATGTTGAAGTCTTCAGCCTTTAGTTGATCCACTTTGAAAATCTACCTCATTTTCACTGAAAACGCAACACTCACGTTCACCCCTGACCTTTGTTAGCTGCTTCCAAAAACCCATAGAGGAAGAAAGTGATCAACCCTCTTGTAGGGATCTGAAGAGTCGTGTGCTACTCTTCACCAAAATTTAAAAAAAAACCCTTAAACAGACCTTCACAAACCATCGCTAGGTTAACATTTGTATGGGAAACGGTTCCTCATGAGCTCAAAAATACCCTGTAAATACAACTTGAAGAAATACAGTGATAGATCTTTTTGCATTTATTGCCCTGAAAGCGTTTTCAAGCTGCACTTTCATTACTGTATTGCAGTACCGCTATTTTCTTCAAAAGCCAGACAAAAACCCTAACATCCTATTTGCACAACCTGGACTGATGGCTTCGTTGTCTTAATGTATGTGAACAAGTTAAAAAAAGACTTTTTTTCATTACGTTCTGTCCAACAGCATAAAAATTATACTTCCCCCATCTAAATAGCAGCGATACTGTAAACAAAGTTAGCTTTGCTGTATACAAGGTAATCAAAGAAATACATGATATTCTGCATTGATCGGGTTATATGTATAATTCTTTATTCGAAACTATCTGTTTTGGAACAACCACACAATATAGCCCATACTAAACAACCTGCAGATATAACGGAACATTCATGCACTTCTAGTGCTTCTCTGCACCAAGGATGTAGAAAAACTGATGTCATGGAAATGCGGTACAGTTTGCAGACGCAAAGTAGTTCTGAAATCCTGTAATTGCAGAAAGATCGTTTGGTAACAAAGTCTAGTGTAAAAAGGTTGCTGAGAACAAAACAGGTTGCCTATGTAAGTATGTAAGGAAGGTGTTGTGTAGAAGTACCTTTTGCGCTCGGATTTAGCTGCAGCCAATCTGCAAGGTTTGTGCAAATCCAATAATACACTTCTCTGATCCACTTAACTTCTTTATACCTTATCTAAAAAAATTTTAAAAAAACAGGGCCCTAAATTGGGAAGTAGAAACATCTATTCATAGAAGACCAAAGAAAGAAAGAAAAACACGGAAAATATGACTTGGGGGCCTGCAGATGGCCACCAGATCACTTCCACAACATGATTGTGTTCAGCTAAGAAGTTGGAGAAGTGTGTAGTCCGTTCGAGTTTAAAATGGGTGTCAGAACCGAGAGGGGTGGGTTCATGTAGAAGAAGCGATGCAACACCAACTACGGAAACTTCAAACATGACTCGTAGCACCTGGATGAAACGGTCCTGCCTGTTTCACTTATTTCCCTGTTTTCCCCCTGAAGGAAAACGAAACACACACACATGCAAAGTCCGTGCAACATGCACTGGATCCTTGAGAATGAATTCCTGGGATAACTGCACTCTTCCAACCTTGCAACTCTTCATCGGTCTTATTCTACAGTCAAACCTCTTGGAGGCAGTTCTGTACTCGCGTGCATAGCTAAGGATGGATATTCCAGGGTCTGAAATGAAAGAACACATAAAACCAGTGAGCGGAGACCTGGGAAGAACCTCTTAAGTTAAGACGTCTCAAATAATTAGAGCAATGAGGTGATTAAAGACACAGGTGGGACATCAGCCAGGAGACACTGGGCTCACAAAAGCCTTAAGACTCTCAAGCCTGTGTACTTAAAAACCAAAGGATCCCACTCGGTTGCCAAGCATGGAGTATTAGGAGTTGTGTTATTAAAGCTTAGGCACAAGATTTCCTTTAAAAAACACACAAAACTATTACTGTATATGTGTGACTGTACTATTTTTGAACATGTTCTTAACATATATGCATAATCTGCTACTTTTTATGCACACAGATCTGGGGCCACATTCTGAAAGTGAAGCTTTCTTCCTTGTAAAAGTTCTCTTCAGGCATAAGTGCGTGTTTAAAACTCTATAGTCCCCAAGGACCAAACGCCAAGCTGAATTATAAAAACAAATAAGCGGGAGGTGGACTGTAATCCCAGTGAGGACAGACCTACGTTTTACGCTCCCACCACTTTCCACCTGCAGCCCTAAGAAATAGGAGCACCCTTGTTTGCTCTCTACATCACGTCCAACGACAGTCCACAAAGGAAAAACTCGTCTGTGAGTTTCAACGTAGAATCTTTTACATGCTTTCCCTGGGGGGGGGCTTCGTAGCCTTTTCATTTCCTCTTATTTTGTTTCTTAGAAAATACCCAATCTAATACCTCAGTTAGTCTACAAATATTTCTCACCTCCCCTTCACTGCAATCTGTGAAGTATTCTGTGACAACCAGTCGAGTAAAGAAAACATTGTTGGACTATATTGTTGACCGACTGTTGTAAAGTTGATGCAATGCATCTGTATTATGTATAATCTATATTTATTGGAAAGTAAGTTATGGTTTATTTATTCAGATTGCATCACTGACAAAGAGAAACACTTTATTTATTGATCTTATGGTGCCAAAAGTGAACTATATATGTATTGTATTCAATATCCAAACCATTCAATAAATTTAACCAGCTTCAACATGTGTCAAAATTTTCTTTTTTAATACCAAATATATAACACTGAGGTGTCATATCTGCGGTTTTTGTCACAAATGTTGCCGGCGAGAAATAAGAGCCTTTACCTTGACTTTTGAATCTGTTATCGCTGCAGACAGTTTGTCTGAAAGGAATTTCCTTGAAGTGAGAAGGGAGGTCTGATCATCTAAAAAGGGTTAATAAAAAAAAGAAACGGTGTGTGTTTTGCAGCTGCTTATACACACAAAGATCTCATGCATGACACTGGGTTAAAAGATTTATAATGATGCTGAAAGTGGCTTTCATTTGCCAAGCACAATCTGGAAAGTACAATACACACCAGGGATAAATGGCACAGAAGGGAGGTCTTGGATTTCAATGCACAATTTTCTTCTTAAAAGATCAGAAAGATTGAGGAGTGTCGTCCTTACCTCGCATTGTCTGCTAGTCAAGTGAAATTACAAAGACATGACGCAGAATTGCTTCTAACTACATCACATTACTGAAGCATGACCTAACATTGCCTGAATCAGTCTGTTTTCAGTTTGCCATCCAGGCACCTTGATGTTGCTGCGGAACCTGATGAGAAGCTTCACTCACGATTTCCACTAAGCACGAATTACCCAGAAAAAAAAGATGTGCAACAGCTTGGTAACATCACTCACATATTCTGCTTTGCAACCCTAAAGTCGCCAGTGAAGGACAGACAGTTGAAACTAAGGCAACGATCTGACAGCCTGCAGTGGAGCTAGAAGGTCTGCAAAACCTTTACAAATTTCAGAATTTCTTCAAAAATTTGACCTAAAATATGATCAGGTATTTTTCTCAGTGATAAAAATAAAGATAACACAGTAAAACAAATATCACACACACACACACACACACACACACACACACAGTTTAATATTATTTCATTCACTTATTCATCAAAATTTAATGTCTTTGTTGGAAAATAGTCAGTTGAATGCTTGAGGTTGGTTGGTGTTGATCGGTCCATCAGCTTGGAGGAACTTTGGCCCATTCATCTTTACAGAAGTCTTTCAACTCAGTGATGATGGTGTGCTTTCCTGCACGAGTTCCTTGCTTCAGGTCCTGCTGCAACATTTCCTGAAATGCAAAAATGTCTCCAGCTTCAACCATTCTTTGATAGACTTGCTTGTCTGTTTAGGGTTGTTGTCTTGCTACAAGACCCACCTTATGTTGAGATTCAGTTTACACACAGATACCCTGACATTCCCTGTAGAATTCACTGCTACAGTCCATTACTCATAGTTCCATCAATGATGGCAGCAAAATAGGCCGCAACACCATGTTTCCATGGGATGTATTTGGTTTGTGTTTGGAATGCTGTCTTTGAGTTTTCTCATTTAAGCCAGAAAGTTCCAAATTCCACTCATCTGTCCAGAGAACACCCTTCCAGTAGTCAGGAACATCCAGGTGGTCTTCAGCAAACTTTCAGTGGGGAGCAATGATCATCTTGGAGTGCAGTGGCTTCCTTCTTGCTATCCTCCCGTGCGCACTATTCTTATTCAGTGCCTGATGTTGGATATTAGACTCACTCACATTAGCCAGGGCAAGACAGACCTGCAGATCCTTAGACGTTACCTGACCCTGGAGTTCCTTCTGATCTTCCACAGCATTATACACTTTGTCCTTAGAGTGATTTTTGCTGGACAGCCATTGCTGGGGGGGAGTGACTATGGTGTTGAATTGTCTCCATTTGTACACTTCAGCCTGACAGTGGACTGGTGAAGTTCTGATGAACGTGACAACTCTTTTTCCTCAGGAATCACTCAAAAACTGGAGTGGTGAGGACAGAGACTTTGAGAGTGAAGACTCAGTTTTATGTTTTTTTAAAAAGCCAAAAACCACCCAAACTCACCCCTGACTGCAATCCCACCAATAAACATTCCTCACTACAATTATTTGGTCAACCGAACTGATAATCCTACAGGTTCACATACTTTTTCTGACAATAAATGAATTTAAAAAAATATAAGATGTTGTGTGTTCTTTGTTTTATTGGGTTCCCTTTATCTATTCTTCTGCACACCTGGCATGAAAGCCCCATTTGATGACATCACTGGTGAAAACTTTCATGCTTGTGCCCCGTAGTTTAAATGCTTTAAATAAATCATCACAGGCAACATCATCGGCTTTGACTTCATTCTGTTTCTTCTTGTCTCTCTAAATGAATGTATTGTAGTTTAAAAAATGTCCTATAAGAAAGTCTTATATGAAATCCCAGGCATCCTGTAATTCCCTAAAAGAAAATAATAAAAAATAAATGTGAATAAAAATGAAACAAAAGGTAACTGTTATAACTGTTCAAATAATTTATAAAAATGAAACTGGAGAAATTGAGCATCTTGCTGTGAAGGCTGTCATTGCAGTGGTGAGGAATGATCACAGATGGGTGAAGCACAGGCAAAAATGAGAAAAATCTCCATACCAGGTAGGTTATTTTTAAGTTCTAGTTGGTGGTGGTCATAAAGGTTGACATTTCAACTAAACGTGCAGTGATATAAGAAGCCATGTAAGTATATGTTAAAAAAAGAACTGCAGTGTCAAGTGAAAGCAGGAGTGACCATCACTGATCTCTGTGGGACCTCTGCAGGTAGGATCTATGCTGAGGAAAAAGCGTTGGTGAAACATCTCAAGTCTGTGTCTGGAATGTCCAGCTTACCTACAGGACAAATATGGATCTGGTTTACAGTGTCAAGCCCTCCTGAATCTGGAGGATCAGAGCAGAGAGGTGATCCAGACCCACAGATGGCAACAGGGGCCATTTCAGACCAAAGACCATGTCTGAAGCCAGACTGCTTTTGATCAACAAGATTATTCTGTGAGGAAAAATTGGACAGTTGATTAACAACAGCATGTTCCAGTTTTGCAAGACAAATGGTAGGAATGTGATTAGTGTGTAATTTTTGAACAGTGTTGGAGCCCGTCAAAGAAGGTTGAAGTTCAAGCCTTAAGCTGTCAGTATATTTCATTCTCTTTTTACCCCGTATTCCCTGCTGACATGAGCAACCAAGATATGTGAAGGTAAAAAAAAGTTCATAGGTGTGTTTACTTGATCTTAACGTAAACAGCCAAACTACTTTTTCTAAAGCAGGTTCTCAAGTAAACAATGGAGAACAAAGTGTGACGTAATTTCATACTGAACAAAACAAGTTCTCTCATATTTTGTTTTTGCAGTGCAGGAAATATCTCCTTAATGGTTGCAGCTGTCAACATGACAAAGCCCTGTAAGCCTGGTACCACTTGGCAAAGCCATAACCATGTAATCACCTAGTTACTTGTCCTATAGCTTTGCTAAAGCTCAAAAGTGAGGAAACTGGGAGCGTGAAGTTGACTCTGTAAAGGAATCATATGATGTGGTTTGCAACAGCCAGACAACTGCTAACAATAATTTTTGAATAGCTGTTCCACGTGACCACGTGAGTGCAAGACTGATGCAGACTGGTCAGATTGTTCTGTATCTACATTACATCGGTGTCAAATTCATTATCTCCACAATCCATGGTGAAGTTTTGGGCAACCGAGGTTCTAGAGTTCTAGAGTTGAAGAAGATGCAAGTAAGAGCTACAAGAGGAAGTCCATACCACTTTTATAAGCAGGGTGAAACTTAGTATTTCTTCGTAACTGCTACTTTAACGTTAATAAAAACGTAACAGGTTTGTAGGATAACAGGTAGGGTAGTGGTTTGGGGTGGTCCCTGGTTCAAAATCCACTTCTTCTACAGGATTTTAATGAGTAAGAATACCCAGCTGTATAAGTGGGTGTGTGATTGTTAACAGCTTAGTACTCAAACCTCATACTTTCACCACATGGATGAAGGAGGACTTCATACATAAATGATCACAATTGCATCCAAAAATTCTGTCTTGTCTCAAAATGAAAAATGCCATTTTGGGGCACAATGTTAAATAAATCCCTCAAGCGGAATTTATGACATCAAACTCTTGAGTAATTCCTCCTTTGCCAAATTCCATTCATCCAAACATTTTGTTCATTGGAGTTGGTTCCGACCGCTCTCTGCGAACTTACTGAAACCTTTGGATGATCGGATGATTTACATCTCCTCTTCGGCATTGTAATGTTGCAGGAGTGACGCATTACTGCTATTACATACGATTATTACGGATGGTTATCTTCGTCTGAGGTCGGCTCTGCCTCGGATTTACTTTTAAGTGAGAAGTTTCTCAACAGAAAATTTGTGCCAATAATTGCACCTCCGCTAATCAGCACTAGCACAGCCGTGTTTCATTTACTCTCAGCCCCCCTATGCTGATCCCAACACTTACACCACAGCTCAGGAGCAAAGAAACAGTGTTTAGACCATGGTGGATGCCTATCCTGCCAAGATCCACACCGAGAGGCACGTTTCCATCCCAGCAAAGGCCTGATCTGGGGGTTTTGTTTCAGGCAGCTGCTGGTGAGTCAGGGCTTGACAATGTGGAACCCACCCTTGTTCCCTCCAGGTGAGGTTTCTATGCAGAAAAGGTGCATCTGCAGAGCTGCTCAGAGCTGCTGTGCAGGAATCATGAGTTTTCTGCCAACCACGTTCAGCTGGGCCCACATTCTTAGCATACCTCAGGTGCACAAACAATGTAGACAAGAACCTTCATCTTGGGCAAGCACAGTGGAGATACATGGGTATATCTTGGTTTTTTATTGAGGACACAGTATAGTGAGGTGTCCCCCTAACCTTCTTAAAACTTTTTTGAAACTAATTTTCGCTTAATTTTCCCCCTAATGTCATGTTCACGAGAACTTAAGGTTCCCTTCTCTATGACCAGAAAACATGCCGAAGAACAAGTCATGATGAGTCCTGTAATCAAGTTGGGCACGGCATAATTTTGCATGAGGTAATGTCATCCTTTCAGTTGACAGCATACATCACCGTGCTCAGATAACAGCTAAAAAGACCAAAGTAAACAGTTCGGTAAAAACTACAAAGATCAGTCGTAGTTGCTGGTGGAAAAAAACGAGCCTCTGAAATGATCCTGAACAGAAGAGACAGAGATGGAGTACCAGCTAAGAACTTTGTTCTGCTGCCAGAGCAACAGTAGACGTTATCAGGGATGGGCCTTCATGAACACGACGTTAGCGATGTGTCTAAAAGTATAAAGACAATGAAAAAAGAGAAAATATGAGCAGAAAATTAAGTCTTGGACAGAAGACAAGTTTAGAGTCACGGCTCCACACAGCCGTCCTTAGACTGGACTTCTACGCACTCATGTATGGAACTCGCTGAATTAGCTTTTCTGCCATAATATAACACCTTGAATAAAAATGAATTTATTGAACAGGCAAAAAGACATGTGAGTTCAGTTTTGAAGAGCTGTGTGTACACAGATTTCCAATTTACACTCTGATTTGTTTATTTGTTAATGCTGCATTTCTGTCTTTAAATGACAAAACATTTGGCACTATTATAAAGAGCATTTGTTGAAAATACATAATTACAAGCAAATCACATGCATTTTTAAATCCGAGATACTAAGTCAGAAGATTGAATACTACAGTCCCTCCTGCCCCCACAACCTTCTGATTCAAATATGGTTAAAAAAGCTGGTTTACTGAAAATGTTTGCATAAAGCAATATGTTCCTGCACATCCTCACTATTTGATGATATTAATGACAAGCAAATCAGTTGTCTTTTAACCTAAATACCTTTCTTTGAAACACACTCCATTCAACAATATATTGAAACCATTCGTTTATTTATTTGTTTGTCATGAGCTCAGTTTCATTTAGCCAAAGGCTATTTTTCATTGACACTTCCTTCATTATGCAAATTCAATGCAAAGAAAAACAGTGCAAAACAATTTGCTTGTTCGGACTTTTTCTTAGGTCTGAGTCCCTTTTGAGACTTAAATACACAAAATGATGCAAACAGTTTTTTTTTCTTTGATTTTTATCATTTTAATTGTAAGTAATGTAGTGCGTTAATCTGTGTCACCAACACACTGTTTTTCAGACCATCCAAGAGTCTACAGGGGACATTCGCAACCATCCACATTGTAATAAACTACACAGCACAATCCAAAGTACAAAGTCACAGGGATAAAATATTTGGTACAGTTTGCAAGTTGTTTTTCTCCCTTCCGCAAAACACGAAGAAAATTTTAAGATTAATGTCTGTATTGGTAACAAATATTTCAGTTGATTTTTTTCCCAGCGTCTCTCATAGGGAAAGAAATCTTTCATGTCTCTCTTTCTGAATGGTGACAAACACATGTATTAAAGTGTATTTGTGTTCACACTGGCTCATCATGCAGCAAATCCAAACATTTTTCCAGTTTATTAACTTGTTTTTCATCGCGTTTAGTTCACTGTTCTGTTTTGTAAAATTCCTGTTTGTCGCAAAGTTGACCTACATTTCTGTAAGTCGGCAGTCAACCTGTCCAAACAGCAGAGGGGTGACAGACCAATTTAATTTACTTCCACAGTGTTTACAGCTTGTCTCTGGTGTTTCTGAGAGTTTAACGGTAAAAAAAGATGTCCAACGTCACACATGTTTACGGGATAAATCGATCAACACCTGGCGACGGACAGGAGTTTTTGGAGAGAAGACTTGCTTATTATCAGACACATAAATTAATTTTATTTTTAAAGTAGCTCAAAGTTTGCAAAAGTGTAAAAATTAAAAAGTGTTTTATTTATTACAGCTACATGAAAATTTTTTACGTAACATCACATAGATTTTAACAGAGGGTCATCTGTGAAGTTTTTGCTATTATTGGTGACAATAAAGAACGCGAAATGCAACCAAAAGCTGATAAATACTGAATATTTTCATGAAATGAATCAGTCAGGACTCATATCTGAATATCCGACCACAGCGACATCAAACGGTTATTGATAATTGATTGATGGATGGTGATGGTGTGATGGAGTATTTTTGATTTGTTTCAGCTTTATGTCAAGTTTTTACACAACCTAAAGTGTGAGTAAACAGCAGAACATTTGTATTTCTTGACTTGGTAGAAAAAGTGACTTTGAATTGACAAAAACCTGAGACTTTTCACATACTTCCCATCCAAACTCACAAAGGTGAGGAGTTCAAAAGTTGAGGAGATGTCCTGACACATGAAACAGAAACACTATTCATTAAGAAAAAAAAATGAACATGAACTCTGGGCGACCTATGAAACATTTGTTTGAATAGGTTTCTGGAAAGTTACAGCAAGGTCGGTTATTTGGAAAAAAGGTAATTCCTTAGAACGCTTTTGTTTAGGTAGATGAAAAAAACAAAACAAAAAAAACATTTCTAAATAAAAGACTAAACAAAACAGCGTGACCACATTCAGGGCTTTTCCAAGGAAACTCTTATTTACCACCATGATGGATGTGAAGGTTGGAAAAATACAATAACAAATACCCTTATTCTTCACGACTGGCACCAAAGTATGTCAAAGAGATAACGGAGACATTTATTATTTAGCAGTATTTGTTTTGTTATTCAATACTATGTTGTCAGGTTTCTGGATTGTGGTTAAGTTTAGTCAAACAACTTGTACATAAATTTCATAATATTATTTGCAGCACACTTCCATGTTTTTGGTGTCATCGTTGCAAACATACACACAATATATTTTCATTTTATGCACAAAGTTTTTTAAAACAAAAATAGTTCTGAAAACAGTTAATTTATAGTTGCAAATTATAATGCCAAAATTATAAAATCCCAGGAACAAACCAAGGAAGTATGGAGATGTGTCACTAGAATAAAAAAGAAAGAAAAAAGTCTCATGTCAAGGTGTCTGATGTTTTTTACTTCTGGGATAGACTCTGGACCCTCACAGCTCTGACCTGCAGAAGCAGGTGCCATGTTGGGCGAGTGTGGAAGTGTGGAAAAAAGAAGGATGAAGTTCGAGATGCTGTTTTGAGGAAAAAAAAATCATCTCCACTTTTAATAGTTAAAGAAGGAATTCTTTTCCTCTGCTAAGTTTCTCCCCAATATAACAAACCAACTTGTACTGTCCAGTATCTTGCCTGGGCATCTATTCTACATCAACTGGCAAAAAAGAAAGTTAAGTTTCATTTTGTGCCCAGATGATATACCATGCATAGAAGATAAGTTAATATGACCTACGTTTCTCTTTAGGAAGTGACAGCCAAAATAAAAGAAAAACCATATTAATGATGAAGTGTCTTTTTCACTGGATCTGTGAGAACTGCTGGTTAAAAGAAAGAGAGTTTTACATAAGCTTTACTTTGTAAGTAAATTCTAGGTGTTTGAAAGGTTTGTTTCTGTGGGCTGCTGCTCTTGTGGGATGACTTTATAGTGTAGAATGGGTTGTGTCTTGCAGCTTCATCGCCATGTTTCCTACCCTCAGAAACAAAAAAAACAGGCAAGTAATACCAGCCTCGCTAAATGATATTATTTTTCTGCATAATGCCTCTTAAAAACAAAAAATAACTGGTTGATCATCGATTTAAACCATTCTAAAACCACTGAAACTGATCAAAATTCCATCTGAAATCAATATATTATCAGCAGAATTAATGTGCTTCACTAAGGAGATTATACAAATGCAGCACCGAGTCAAAAATATCCTGATGTCTTTATTTGAGTAAAATTATATTCTGGCCTGCCAGACCACTGAGGAAATAAATTCAACGGGGCTGGAAAGGTCATATTTTTATGGAAACTGTTTACATATTTGTGAAATACCAACTAAAAGTCTGAGTGTCGCTATAATATGAGCTGAAGAGATGGTGATAATGGAGGGTAATGGAACTTTAATAGAACTACAGAGAATAATAAGAATATTTTTAATCAAGTGGTTATAAACTGACAAAGCAAACATTTCATTAATATTTCTTTTGAAACAGATTTGAGGACCGGCCGTTGGCCTCGAAAAGCTTCTCATGCTCCTTAATGCATAACATGTAAAATAAGTTTGTCTTTGCTGAGTATTGTCTTGCAGTCCTACGTGTCACATCTTCTTTCATTCTGGAGCTGTTTGTTTTACTGGTGACTTAATCCATGAATGAGGTAAGAATAGTGTTATGCTAAACTATACATGAGTCATTATTATCTGGATTTATCACAAACATACGACAGAATGAGTTTCAGCAGCGGCAGAATGAAAAACACGGAAAACGCGGACAACACGGGGCATGTTTTTGACATGCATATAATTTCCATATTTTACAAAAGCTATTTTGCCAAAAACTGCATCCCTATATGGTAAAGTGCAGGGCAAGAATTTCTCCAGGATCCTCAACTCATTGAGCCCAACTGGGACTGGAAGTGTGTCGAAATCAGATCTGTTAGTAAATCCAAAGGCACTTTTACATCACAGTTGATAAAAACTTAATAATAAAGACATCCCTCTATTTATTCACAGGTTAGGTTTTGTTAAAATCTCAGATAAAACTATAATGAATAAAGAAAAATTTCACAGTAAGGCTTAAATTTATTTGTTGCCGTTTTCCTCAGCTTAAATTTATTTATTGCCGTTTTCCTCAGCTACTTGTAAAAATGAAGGATTGTGGTGGTCCAGGCCTTTCCTGGGAAACAGAGCACAGGGAAGGTAAATCCTGGGTGGTCCATATTATTTTCTTTTATTAAAACACAAATATTGACTTTAAAAATTACTGAAAATGTTTTAAAAAATCACCCCAAGACCTCCTAAACTAAATGTAGATTGTCAACTAATTCATCATATAAACATGTGCAACGTGAAAGTTGTACTGTAGTTATAATAAACCATAAAAGAATGCCAAAAACATTCTGAATTTCAACTTATGTGCAACTCATTAAATTACTGAAAATAAAAGCATGTTTTCTCCACAAATCTAAATTCAGTGCTGGATAACTTTCCATTTTGTGTTTTGATGTGTTTTTCAAAAGCCTCATAAATTTCCAGCCTTCACAGTCCATATGGAGGGATGACTATATTGCACTTAGGCTGTGAAACACAGGCAACCCATAACCAACTGGGTGCAAAATCCAAACCAGTAGATGTGAACTCTTCGACTGACTTACAGTGCCATTTGGTCAAAAAACAAGAAGTTGCAGAAATTATACAAAGTGTGTCAACCAGCTTTGTTTTAACTGACACTTTTAACCAGAAACCAAGAGGAGCCAGATGCACAAATCAGAAGAACCTGAATGGCTTTTGCTTCCTTTGCTTTACATTTGGTACTGCGGAAATGAGCTGTTCAAAGGCTCATGGCGAGACAATCAGGTTTCACCACATTTTTTAAAAAGTTTTTTCTTTTATAATGATCCCAACCCCACTACAATAGGAAGATCAGCTTCAACTGTAACTCCTCTTTCAGTCAGTTGACTAAAGTAACAATTTATAATAAAGGCACAATTTAAACGATAATAATTCCAGCTGTTGTGTGACTTAAGTTTGATTAAACCTCACGTGAAGAATAGCATTAAAAAGTGGGAAATGTCTCTTTGCGTCATCTATTCACCATTGTTCCAGAATTCAAAATCTAATTCAACAATACAAGACATATAAGACAACAAAGTGATTAAGAACAAACAGGTAAGTATGAAAATGTATTTAAGACAGAAAAAAGTAGTTTTATATATTGGTAAAATTGCTCAAAATATTTAAATTATCTGTGTATTATCTGTATCTGTAATACCACCCACAGTAAACCAGTAACACTGGTAAACACAACTTAAAACAACCCATTAGTAAAGCTCAAGCAACTGAAACCCTATCAAAAGTGATAGTTGCCTGCAGTTTTATTTCACAGCTACAGTCTTAACATTTCGTACCACACTTTACAGGCTTTTGACTCTGGGAAAACATCTGTACCCACTTTTTACTATAACAGCAACGCGGCACCAGAGCAGAAGACAAAGAACATTCATTTTCATCAGAGTCCAAATCACATCCAATGGGAGGAAAAGGGCAGCCCTCATGACTGCTTTACTGATGTACATTTCACACAGGGCAGTACAAACATTGTCAAAAAATATATTTCTACATTTTACTGACTTTCACCACGCAATGCAGTTTCTCCAAACAGTTTGAAAGATTTGGCCATTTACTTACTTCAAATAAACAAAATTTTATTGGTGTTGTGACCTAACTTGATAGTCGCTGTCCATTGTACTGAATGGTGTCACAAGTCTTAACTAAGCAAAACTCGACATGTTTTCAATGCGTTTGAGAAATACAGAGGAAGAAAGCGGCTGTTAAATTTGAAAACTGCTTTCCTTTGTTAAAGAAAACCCAGAAGATACTGTTTTCCATCCCAGCTCAGGTCTGTTTATTGTCTCCCTGTTTTTTCTGGTCTTCCTCCCCTTAAGCCCCCGACAGACGCGATCCGATGGTTTGTGACACCTCAGGATCACAAGGACTGTAAATGGACTCTAATGGAGGCGTCACCGACATCACGGGCGATGCTCTACAAGTTTAAGAGTAAATCATCCGAATCCAGAAGTACCAGTTAAAAGCTCATAAGGTGTAAATCTTGTTAATAACCTTCTATTAAATCAAAGGCTGTTTCCAAAGGATTTGATACCAATCCAGATGTACATGTTCCCTCCCAAAAATATATTCTAGAACATATTCATAGGAGTGTTTGCAGGAAGCATATCATTGTACAATACATACGAAAAACCTTGTGTGAAAGGAACTTTCTGGAAAAACCCTTTGTAGACCAAGAAATGATTTCCAAAGGGTTTTTCTAGTAGGTTATTTTTACATTGTCCTGTACAAAAGTAAGCAAAAACTACTCAGCTTTACTTCACATCACAAATATGAGAAATGTTTTTTTTTACATTGTTTTATAGTGACAGTAAATCTGAGCTTAAAATATTTGCACATTGTGGCTATTTATTACCTAAAATATAATGCACTACGAAGAAATGTCTAATACAACTTTGCTCTGAGCCTGAGGGGGGGTATGTATGAAATTTCTAATTCCAAATTCGGCAATGCCTCCACAGCATTTCCTGCCCACAGTTTAATATACTAGAACACGCATTTTGAGCCCTAAAAAACTAATAAACTGAACAAATTGCGTGGTCTTAAAATATTTTCTTCTTGGCAAAAGCAAACATTATTTCCAAAGAAGTGAGGTAACACACATTGTAAATCAACACGAAATAATAGGTCTGGTGATGAATAAATACATTCGCCAATTTGTACTATTTGATACGTGTTTTCTTGATGCCAAATCCACATTTTTCTTTTTGCCTTCCAAAATTGTTTGTTTATTGAACATATCTACACCTATAGGGCAACCCATATATTTCCAGTACACAGAAGGATTCTGTTTCAGAACCTGGCCTGGGATGCGAGGAAATTTGTTAAAGCACAACTGACATTTTCCAGCAGAAAATATCAGAAAATTATATGTCTTAGGATCGTTTGTTCCCTAATGTACAAAATAACCATCAATCTTCCATGTCAAATGTAAGAGTTCTACCATTGACCATTTTCAGCTTATGTTTTCAACATAAAATGCTCTGCTTGTTGCTTGACTACGGAGAACATTTAATCCGGGATTGTGAGTTGATAAGCTGACATCAGGTTGGAAATTAATGGCTTCAGTAGATGACCTTGAAAGTAGGGTAATGTAGGGTAAACTCATCCAGCAAGGTGGTGTATCTAGTATATATCTGTCAGTGTAGTCATCTTACAATGGATAAAAAAGCTGGTACCCTGTAGAAGATTCTGTTGGCTGGTGCTCTGTGTTATAACTGTGTGATTTTAGTTCTTCGTGTGTTTCTGGGTTTACTCTGAGCACACTGGTTTCTTCATACGGTCCAAAGACATGTGTTTCAGGTGTGTGAGTGACACTAAATTGCTTGCAGAGTGTGTGTGTGTGTGTGTGTGTGTGTGTGTGTGTGTGTGTGTGTGTGGGGCTGCCTGCCAGTCTGTCCAGGGTGTATGCCATCTCACAGGCCAAACAGTAGACCATCATAATCCCTAACTGGAACCATGATAATGGATTTATGGACAAAAATATGAAAAATCTCAACTGCAGGACCAAGAGTACTTTGAGCACTGCTAAAAAATTTGACAGTCCCTTCATGGGAGCAAAACAGAAAGAAAAACTAACTCAAGGGTGATGTTCTCGTGATATATCAGACAAAACCGTACTGATGTGACGGTGCATTCAGACTAAGTCATTAGGGAAAAAACAGATCAAACAGCCTACAGTGAAATGGCAACCGCATCCAACAGTAGCGATCACAGAAGCAATTCCCCTAAACATAGTGCTGAACTATCCATGCCCAGGAGTAAGTGGATAACAGTAATGGGTGGACAGATGGATGGATAGAACTGCACTGGCAGCATTTCATATATCACCTTATTGATAAATCAGTTCTACTCCAATACTGAAAAACAAATGAACATCTAGGAAATTTTCGGAAAGAAAACACATCACATCGCACTGAAAAAAATGGGCTGAATAAAGACATTGCATGCGAGAAACAAAACTGGGCTCATGGGAAAAATATAACAGGGCAAGGAGCAGAGGAATATGTCTCTGTATTTGGAGACTGATGGATGGTAAATCAAAGACAGATGCAGGGTCCGTTCACAGGATTATGCTTCCACAGTTTAATATAAACATTGCTAGGCTTTCAGTAGCCACTGATTCTAATAAAGTAAAGCTCTCATGATAGGGTAATACACCCTGCGTTAACCCAGACTCGCCAGATTTTCTAGTAAATGTGTGTCTTGTATTTATCTGGTGGCAAAGAGGTGATTTTTATAATGGCATGGAACAGAAATGAGTAAAGAAATGATATGTCCATCCATACTGCTGCTGCTGCTGCTATGGGGGGTGGAAAAAGAGAAACACTATGTACGCTGAAGTGTGGTTCCCACCCAGGAGCAATATATAAACACATCCACTCGTCACGTTACAAGCAAACCCAGCCTGCAGATGTCAGACGCATTCAAGCAGAGTGTGGAACCCTCTTTATTCACCTCACTTCCAAGGTGAGGACAAGCAGTTCACTGCAATGGAGATGATGAAAGTAATTTTTGGGTTCATCTGGAGATGTTGAAATAAGGATGATCGGGATAAAACCAGGGTGCCCCCCTGCGCTTCCAGCCTTCCAGTGAAAGGAACTGCTTGAAGGTCAAGAACAGGTGGGGGGGGGGGTCTCCAAATACTCAGTTAATCTGATGTCAAAACAGGCAAAATAGCCATTCGACAGGCCTGTGGTGCATCATTCCAGTTTGTGTCATTGTCCTCCAACATAAAAAAGTTTGTTTGCAGTTCCAGCGCTTCTGGCAATTTCATCTGCGTGCTTTAGGGAAATACCCCTTATTATATACATTTAACCTCAGCAATAGAGTGACACGCCACAGCATGTCTGTTCCTGGTGAGCCTGAACGAAGGCACCTGGAGTGCAGGTTCTACCTTTTTATTAACCATTTTAATGCCAGGCAAGAAAACAAGTAGTTTTTTTCTAAGCATGCAAAATTTTGATCAAACTAGGAGACACTTTAACTGGAGCGTTTGGTTACCCTCAGCAACCTCCCAGGTTAATGGAGGGTTAACGGATAGTGAGCCTACGCTCACATACTCCATCCTGGAGCGGGCAGATGGCACGTCCCCGCTGGCTGCCATGGCAAGCAACACAACTTGAACAACACCTTTGGAAAAACCCTTCAAGAATTTCTTTAATACGATCTTTCGACCACAAGCTTAAATATTTATAAATCTGCAAAGTGTTTATGAAAGAACACTTGTGCCACTGATCAACTGAGTCGTCGAGTGGGGAAAAAGCCTATAATTCAAGGCATAAACAGCAGTTTTATTCAGATATCTGAGTAGAGTATAGGATTTAAGTGACGTCAATTTTGTGGAACCACCGAGGCATAATAGAAGGACATGTGATATAAAAAAATATTAGAACAACAAGCTTACATTGGCAGCGGGTCAAAATGGTTCAAAAATTACTTATGCACAGTAGGCTGCAGTAGAAGATGCCAAAGGGGAATTGCTGTTCTTTCCCTTGGCAAAGTACAACATCTCAAATTACATGTAATTATGCTGCTGCCTAAGTGGGTAAAGGAAAATGAAGTTTGCCAGGTCAAGTCTAAAGAAAGGTGCTGCTGCTGTTCTTTTGAGAATGGTAATTTACCTGAATTGCTCCAGTAACCTATACATACTCTCTCTCTCTCTCTCTCTCTCTCTCTCTCTCTATATATATATATATATATATATATTTTTTTTTTAAAATTTATTTGTAAAAACTGCTTCGCTACACTGGATAGCAGCATCAAAAATGCAGGTTGTGCACGTTAAGAACAAANTTTAAATTTATTTGTAAAAACTGCTTCGCTACACTGGATAGCAGCATCAAAAATGCAGGTTGTGCACGTTAAGAACAAATGAACAGCAAACTAACTTTTTGGGGTTTGGACACAGTACTGAGCCCTGAAGCACCCTGGTGGTTGGTCTCTCTGGTGAGGAAAAACTGCTGCCAGGACACTTGGTGGGACCTGCCAGGAAGGTGTGGAGAAAGTGAGCAAAGGTCAGGGTCTGCAATGGCCAACTTAGTCGGTGATGATGAAATGTCAAACAGTGGAGAGACATGGGAGAGAAGTCTGCAAACTGGAAAGGAATGAAGATTAAAAAACTTTTTAACTGAGAACCAAGGTTCAGCAAGACAGTTACTGAGAACATAACTCTGGGGGAGATAATAAGAGAGCTGATCTGCAAAAGGACATCTGGGAATTTTGTGAGCAATTGAGAGATTTAAGATTAAGCTTTATTTGTTAGACCACATAATGTTATGTTTCGCAGTTGTTAAGGTGTCATTGAAAGAAGCAAGGAGCACTTTGTAGCACAACAAAAATCCAAACTCTCGCTCTTCTTTAAGGAACCCAACTTTCAAGTGAGAGTTTAGAATTTTTTTTACTGTGGAAAGCAGTGTAACAGATTACAGTTGGAGTTATCTCATACATGTTACAAGCAACTCTTTCTTCTGACCTTTAACCCAAAACCCAGGTTAGTCAGGTTTGACGGATGAAGTCGTACTTTCAAGATCTTCCCCAGCCTGCAATGTAATGCAAACATTTTCTACACCTGCTGCTCATTGCACTTTACTTTTATGCAGGGCAGGTTAAAGGGAATGGAATGTGCAGATATTTAAGGGAAGGACGATTTTGTTGCATGTGGCAAAAAAGTGGAATAAAACCAAGCAGCTTGCATTTTACAGAATAAGTAAATCACCTCTAAGAGTTGAATTTATTATATTATTCTATAATGGGTTCTACTTTATGACACTATTTGTCAAAAACAAACCTCAGTCTGCACTAAATATGACTCTTCTCATTTTTGTCTAAAAAGCCTGAACCCTTGATTACTTATAATAACCACCTGACCTGCCTTAACCTGAAACTTTTCATGTTTAACTGCCTCCAGACACATACACAGTGCACAAGTCTGGCTGCCAAACCAGCTAAGGTCAGAAACCTCCTCATGTTATACTGAGCAAACAATGTTCTCACATCCATAGTCTGAGCACACTTACAGTGAAAATGCCCCTACTGGCGTGTTGGAGGTTGGCATCCAGAGGTGATCAAGTATTAAATTCTGAAGTTCTACAAGATATTGCTGATCCATCATCATCATAATCATCATCAACTGCTTTATCCTGGTCAGGACTGTGGGAGTCTGGAGCCTATCTTGGAACCCTTGGGCAGCGGTTTGTGATACAGCTCTTGGATGTGACACTAGGCCAACATAGAGTGACCACACACACCCAGTCACACACACACGCACATGCTATGGGCAATTTGGTGTGAGCAAACAACCTGAATCACATGCGTTTGGACTGCGAGACTGTGGAGAACATCCAAACTCCACATGGACTCAGCCGGATTTAAATCAACGCCAGAATAGCAGAGGCACTGCGAGGCCGTGGCACGACTTGCTGTGCTACCATGGGATATCGCTGATAGTCACAATTTATATTTTTGAATACATTTTGAACACACAGCAGAAAAGCAGGTCTCGAGCCAACTTGCAGGGCAATTTTGTGCACCCTGGGTAATGAAATGTAGTTGTGAAGGTTTTTATGAAGAGTGATCATGTACTATAGCACACTTTTCCTCGGCGAGAAGCTCAGACAGAGAATCTGGTCAACAGGGGGCAAGAAAGAGCGTATGGGAAGTGCTGGGACTTGAGGAAAAGTCCCCACTTCTCCAAGGAGCAAAATGCAAATACGTCTGTACCGTGTCCCACTGAGCACCAACCTTGTTCAAGCAGAGAAAGACGTCTAACCTTCTGGCAGGTTGAAATATGTAAGAAAAATATTAACAAGCATTACATAAGCTGAAAATGTGCAGCGTGCGGGACCAAGTAGTGGTGGTTACAGCCACTCCGCTCCGCTGGAAGGACACTGGTTCGAATTCCACCTCCCACTGTTGTACTGTTTAGCAAGGTACTTTTTCAGAATTGGAGTAAAAGTTGCCAGCTGTATAAACAGATGAACAAATGTAAATTACTTTGAAGAAATGCATCAGCTGAAACCACAATGTTTCATTATGCCTGTATAATAATGTAATAGTCCACTTTCAGACACAGTAGTCAACAACATCACGGAGTTATTAAAGGATTCGACAATTAACATAACATTTTTCGGGTAAAATTTTAAAGGCAGCGTGATGAAAAATGTGAGAAACAAACTCTGTTGCATAATGTGTGGTTGCTAGAAGGAATGTGCTGTTTCTGACTGGGAACCTCGTGTTGCAGTCTGTAAACCGGTGCAAACAGTCTGTCCAGACGGAGTTTGTGCATGAAGACTAAACCCTGACAGAACCTTACTTTAAAAATGCCTTTGGAACTGGCAAAACTTTAAATAAGCTTTGTTACAATATCTGTTGTAACTGTAAACTGAACTTAAGAGCAATTTTTCCTCAGTGGTTATTTACACCTCACACTGACTGCAGGTCTATTCATTTACAAATTGCTTATGAAAGAAATACATAAATGATCACAATTAATTTATAAACTATACCTTATTAATTAGGTTAGACGTTGCAAGGTGTCTGGGTGCCATAAACGCCGATCGATCACTGGTTCCACTTGTGGTTATGGTTTGGCAGGCAGGAGATTGCGGTAAATATTGAATCGTGATTGATGGGCCATCACAGTCATCAGAATCCATGTAATAAGAGGGATTTTGGAGGCTGTGCCACTGCAGTTCAGCAGGCATTTTGCCTCTCTTCCACTTTTCTGTCCAACATCGGACTTGGACATTTTTCATGCGTGATCCTGTCACTATGCTGGAAATAAATTCCCTAACTCATCAATTACTCATCACATTGGAAGGGCCATAATTCATAGAAAAATATCTTATGGCACATCTGAAGACTGTTAATGACTATATGCTTTCCAAGAAAAGCAACTCCAAACGCCATGCTGTTTTGTTTAAACAGAACATAAATGAATTTAAAAAAACATATACACTCTTTAAAAAACACGTGCTACCAATGTGTTGTTTTTATTTCCAAAGGAGATAATGTGGTAAAAAATTTCAGTCAACTTTGTGTACATTTAAATTTCATCCTCAGAAATGTTCCATTCCTTAGGTTTATCCAGCTGAGAAAAATTTCAAAAGTATAAACACATCTGCAATTTAATGTTTCCTATTCATAAACAGCAGTCTTGGACAAAGTGTTTTTGAAACTAGAAACTGGAGCACAGAAATTTCATTTTCAAAAACTCTCTCCTTGTAAGAGTAAGTTACCGTCTCCCTTACTTTTCAACTTAGGAACCTTAGATTTTATTTATCACCTGAGAAAAAAAAACAAAATGACCAGATGGGACGATATTTTTGGAGCTGAAAAAGACCTCAGGGGTCCAAGACCAGCTGCCTGCCAACCCCCTCCAGGTCGTGTGAGCTGTCAGGAGATGGCACACTTGACGGACAGCAGCCCCCTGCCTCTATCTGCTCATGATGAAACCAAGATGCCTCTTTTAAGTGGACTATTAACAGTTATCTGAGAATAAGGTAGACAAGAGTTTCCCACATGTTACGCATCAACATCAATTTGGTTCTTAGTTTATATGTGACCGGGTTTTGGTTGACTTCCTTTAAAGGGACATTTATCAGTTCCTGTCTCTTTTCAGTAAAATCATCTCTTGTCGTTCAGGGGATATAAAATCATTGGCAATGAGGCTGATTCTGCTATATTGTTGTTTTTCAGTACACAGTTTAGCCCAAGGAACACACTTAAGGAAATAAACATCCATCCATAATCATTAACTGCTTCATCCTTCACTAGGCTATGAAACTACACCCTGAAGAGGATGCGAGTCCAACATAGGAGAACAAGCATCTTTCCCTTATTGCCATAGTGACACATTTGAAGGGTTGGTGGCTGTGCCTTATCTATAGTTCGGCTGCTTGAAATCTTTCAAAATACCATTCTTAAAATATTTTGAATTGCTGGGGACTTTGTAATATTACATTCTGTCCATGATCCTTAACTGCTTCTCCTGGTCAAGGTCTTAGCAGTCCAGGCCCTGTCAGAGCCTTTGGATACTAGGCTGAGACTATACCCTGGAAGGGATGTTAGTTCATTGCAGGGTACATGACCTGCTTCTCATTTATATTTATTCATCTAGCTGATGCTCTTTTTAAAGTGACTTACATTGATTGGCCCAGTTATACAGCAGGGTACATTTTACTTTTTGTGCCTTGGTCAAGCATACTAAAGCAAGAGAAAGCTGTCAACTGAGTGGTTAAAGAACTTACAGCCAAAAATTACTAGTGAAACCTTCATCATCGCTGCATATGGTAATTGACTTTAGTAAATATATATGTGTGTTTTAGGTATTTAAATCTTTTTAGCAATTTATCTGAGCAACTTTCTGAGGGTGGTGCAGAGTATTGCTGGGCTGTGGGTTTGGACATGGGTTTGAATTTGGCTCAATCTGTGTGAAGAGTGTGTGACTGCCCCACCACAGACTGGGGTCTTGTCCCAGGTGTAACGTACCTAACACTTGAAGGTTTTGATATAGACTCCAAACCAGTACTCAGGATTAGCATTCATTGATACTGGACAAAGCTCTTATTTCACACACATTTGTTTATGAAGAAAAATTAAGTATATGTTCAATTATGTCAAACATGTCATGACTCCAAAGTCTGACTTAATAAGAAGCGCAGGGTTTCTTAGCTCAAGACTTGATCTTCAGGTGGGTGCTACTCTTGTATGTGGTCAGACCAAAGACCAAAATAAAGCAGCTACAAGATTCTTACCCTCTACTTTCACAGCTCTAGACTGTATGTCCCATTCATCAGCCAGTGTGCAGGATTTCCATGACATCTTTTCAGCTTGGTTTTCATTTAGCAGGTTTCATGAGCATCAAGCATGCAGTAGCAATCAGTTTAGTTTACGTTTGGCATCTATGAAGGTTTGGACTCACTTCACTTGTTGAATGAACATCTCCAGAGAATCATCAGAAGCACATGCAGCATTCTGTTTTGGCACGCCAGACCTTCGTCTGCAGGTATGAACTTATGCTTATCATAACAAATCTTGCATTCAAATTATCAGTCAAGGATCTGTCCATATCTTGATCTGGAATGCAAATCTTTCAATACATGCAATCTTTTGGCTCTGTACCACCCCACCCATTTATTCCTCCATTCAGTGCCCTTTTTCTAAAGTTTTTTTATTGTTACTTTTTATAGCACACGTTTTATGATGTTTTCGATTTTTAATGATACAATTCTACTCCAATTACACAAGCATAATTCAGTAACTGAGCAGCAGTTAATGTTGTATATAAACTGTATAACAAGTCCAAGCAGCCAGACCAGAACAGCAGGCCCAAGTGAGTTCAATTTTGCTGTTAAACCATCAACTTAGGCAAAACTATTAATGCTCTTAGATTTCATTTTTTCTTAATTTGCTAACATTTCTCTTTTTGCATGCTGTCATGTAGGTGACAGGCAAGTTTAAATGCAGCAAGTTACTTCTGAATAAAATGCCTTCGGCCAACAGCTGTTTTCTAACAACTTTTTAAAAAAAAAATCCTGCAAACTATAGACTTCATGCGCTAGGTTTTATAAGACATCTGAACTTTGCAATCGCTGGCATATTCTAAGACGGACGTGCTCAAAACTATTGCCTTTTTACGAGGCTTGCGTGTTTAAAAACAGTCATCAGAAATCGAGGGGCGTTGGTAACTGTTTGGTTTCATTCTGCATGTATGAACACATGCTTCTAACAAGAGAAAACATGTACAAACAGACAAGTATTTCCAGTGAGAATTTGTTGGAAGAAGTGAACAATTAGTGTGATCACTGTGAAAGAATATGAAGAACTAACACCATGTAAATATTCTTTTAAACACTGTTAGGCAGCCATCGCTACTAGTTGTGAGATCAGCAGATGCTTATGCTGACTTGGAAGCTAAATTTTAATACCAATATTTATAGGAATCATTTTAAACTCAAAACCATGTTTTAGCAAGGATACCTTAAATTCTAAATGGATTTTAATCTACAGTGACCCTTAGAGAGTAAGGCACTGGATACCAGGGTATCTAGTAGTTGTGGACACCTTTATCCAAAGTAACTTACAATGTTAGATTTGTATACTAAAGTGACCAACAGTGATTCACTAATTCAGATTCACTGATTCATTAATTCAGGTGAGTAATTCATACTGGAGCAATTGAAGATGAGCACATTGCTCAAGGGTACTGCATAGGGGAGCAGGGGTTAGAACCCAAGTTTTTCTACTGGAAGGTGCCAATTCTAACTACTACACAACCCACTGCCCCAGGATGTTTCAACACCACAACTCCACCTCTGCTCTTATTGGATATACAGTACTGTGCAAAAGTCTTAGGCATGCAACTTCAATGTCTGTTGAGAAGTACAGGTAGATTCTTATCTACCATCAGGGAGGTTTCTGATTGGTCCCAAATTCATTCTGCAGCCTGAGAATGACCTCAAACACCCAATCTTCAGCAAAAAGAAGGAATCCTGCAACAGATGGTGTGGTCCCCACAGAGCCCTGATCTCAACATGATCAAGTCAGTCTGGGAGGACATGCAGAGACAGTCAAAGTCTGCAATAGAACTGTGGCCAGTTCCTCAAAATGTTTGGAAGAACCTACCAACCTCTACCTTAAACTGCATGCAAGTTTGCATACAAGAACTGATGCTGTTTTAAAGGCAAAGGGTGGTCACACTAAATATTGATTTGATTGAGGTTTTTTTTGTCTGCTGCACTTTTTAGAAGGTTTATTGATTAATAAGTATTCATGGCATTATTTTTGGAACCGTCCTCGCTTTATAGCATTTTTCCCCCATAGGTGCCTAAGACTTTTGCACAGTGCTGTAGTCTGTTTGGTGACTGCTTTCCTAAACCCTGTGGGTTTTCAGAAGGAAGAGCAGCTGTCAGATCTGACAACAGGCAGCGAGGCTTTTCCAAGTGTAAGGAACTGTAGCGCAATTGTTACTTACCCTCTCCATCTGGGGAATTGATCACACGGAGCTAAGCACTTTAGATAGGGATGCATTTGTCTTATGAAATAACGTTTGAGACCGCAAACTGTCTTGGAATGACAGTGAACTGCAAACCACCATTCACTCACTTTTGCCACTCATTTCCTTGTAGGGCTGCTGCAGGTTCCTCCCACAGTCTAACACTGTGTTTTGGGTGAACTGATGACCCTGGATGACCCATGTCATGTTGACAGAATGCATGTGGCTACCCTGCTGTCAATGGTGGACCCTATGTGGCCAAGCGCCCTGTGCTTCCAGGATAGGCTTTGGACCATGGTAACCCTGCCACAGCACACACTGTTATTGTGTGACAGAGACAAAACACACATGGTGAAGATTTTGATTTATGCATTTCCAATTTTGGGCAATGTGCGTGTTTGGAGTCTTGGTTATATTTTGTTTCTTTTCATATATTTTCTTTCACAAACTGAGTTGAGTGGGAAAACTCTAATCCTTCAGGGATGCTTAAGCACTTGTATAGCAACATGCAAATTTTCATCATCTCAAACAGACTGAATTTAAGAATTGGGGTTTCATAACTTCTCATGTTCATATGCTTTCTGACAAGGTGAAATGTACTGACCTGAAAAGAATTATAAGTCCACATCTTCAAAAATATCAGGCTATCTCAAACAGAATTCACAAGAAAGGGGGGGCACCAGTATGGCTTCCTGTTAAATGTTTAATGTAATCAAGTACATTTGATATGACAATTTCACAGAAACTTGGTTGTAGAATACAAGCAAACAAGTGAAGTTAGTTTGGCCAAGAGAGAATGGGCTCAAAAATGAAATATGATTAAGCAACCAGCAAAGTGCCCTACTCTTTAGACTGTCTAAATTCAAGGAAGAGGAGACATTACTGTACCCAGTAGAGACGGCAGCAACTGCTAACTGCAGAGGGTCACTGAGTGGAGTTTGAGCCCTTGTCCTGCTCACGGTCACGTACACAAGGCATTGTCGGTGTCGTCCCCTGACAGGCATCCAGTGTGCACAGATGCCCCTCCGTTCCAGCAGGACAGCTGCTCGACTTCCTGCAACCTGTCAAAACTGCCCTTTCTAGGTATAAATAGGATTTCTAGTGTTGTTCATGACCTATCAGGCTCTACATTTTCAATCACTGCATCTAGTTTGTGCCATGAAGTCAGATTTAACCATTAAATTCCAGTTTTAAGAGGTGCAATAAAATATTATGGACTCTTAACATATGTTCGATGAGAGAGTCGCATGTATTTCAGACAAACTATTCGTAGTCTCTTTCAAATGATGACGTTTTATTCGTTACATGTACTCTTTAAGGGAATATTTTTCCAGTGTACACTATTGCCTGTAGTCTCACCTTATGGAAAATGTCTACAACTATAGCTTAAAAACTGAAACATACTTCAATCATTTAACCTATTCCTAACAAATGTCGCCACGTCTTCTCCAAACCTGACCTGTCTCTCGTATCTAAATGGCAGTGACCGTTCACAGTAGTTTATAATAGTTCATATTCACATTCAGACTTCTATCTGCTCCAATTCCTGTGCAAAAAATTAAACCAAACGCCAATTTTCAAAGAAAACACTACAAACAAATGCTCCTTATCTATGGGTGTTTCAGAAAAAAACACTAGCAAATTTTTCATGAAGACTCGTATTCACTCACCCCGTAGAGAGAGAGAGAAAAACACTAAAAAGGGGTCAGACAAGGTCAAATAAAGCACCATTTTAAAGATTCAAAGCTTTGCTTTTTGATATCCTAAGGTAATGGAATCTATGCATTTCAAGAAATTCAGAGTTACGTGATCATGAATCTGTTGGACATAACTGCAATATATGCTGAATACCATAGAAGCTGACATATTCAAAAACTAAAACAGAAACTACTTTAAAAAAAAAAGGTTTCTGCACATTATTTAAACAACATATAAAACTATTGTACAGCAGCTTAAAGATTCTCAGTGGGGGGGGTTATATATATCCTATGAAAATCTGTAGAATGGAATATACTACATAAAAACGCATGTTTCTATCAAAACCTACATGTATAAGTATAACCAAAGAGGTCCCTAACAACAAAAATAGCACCGAGCTGTGAGGAAATACTACTAAAAACACATGCAAAGACCTTTTCCAAAATTCAGTATCAAACATGAGTTGGCAAGGGGTCATCAGTGTTCAGAAGGCATAACCATATATAAATGTAGAAAAATTAAAAAGTCAGCTATTTTAAGTATCTACAGTTGCGGTAGGAAATTAGGCAGAAAACTCATTGGTCAAGTCCTTTGCATTCGAATGGTACTGGAGAAATTCCACAAGGGAACAAGCACAACATCAGCAAAGGAGACACGAATCCCCTTACCTACAAGCTACACGCAGGCCGTACATTCATTTGTGAGCCCTGTGACCAGAGAAACTGTCCTGTGTATCTTGGTACATAAGGAGAGTAAGATTCAATTATAAAAACAAGAGTATAAGCACAGGGACTAGTGACAAGTTCTACAAAATACAGTGAACAATATAAAAATCAAGGGAAGGATAATCCTTTACACTATAAGGCTGCTTGTTCGTTAATGTACATAAGGAACCTTTACACAGACTATTCCTCCATTTGCATTTTCCATTAACCTTCCCCCCCCCCAGATAAAAATACATATTTTCACAAAGGCTGGCTGCCTTACAAGAGGAAACCAATATATTGGTTTTGATATTCAGAACATCAGATATGTGTTGAACTAACAAAAAAAAAAAAACACTGCCAAATAATTAAAACTCCAGTTTTTGGTTATGACAGATCTTCACATAATGTTTCTCCAATTTCAGGGAACATACACTCTGCGGTGGTAACAGACACCCATGCCTCTGACCTCCAACCTGTGTGTACACAACGCCACCCAGTGGACATGTAGCAATGGAAAGAAATGGCCACATTAATGCGCAGCTATAAGATTTTTGTAGTTTGGATCACTGGAAACATAAAAATGACTTAGCCTTGATTATATGCATGCTGAGATTTGTCTAAATCTAGAGGTTTGTACTGGAAGTAGGTGACAAAAGGACATTAATATACCGCTACACTGGGTTGTGCCCATTCAGGAAAAAACTAATACATTTCACAGCATCCCATGTCCTATAAGGAGCACTCTAATCAAAAGGTAGGCATGTAGCATGTTTAATATTGAGGGTCATATCTTCATACACACTTCCAGACTGGTGGTAATTATTGTACCGTCTACAAAATCTCTGCTGTCTCCTCTCACCTGAAATTCAAATATTCCACATCAAAAATAAGTCCATGAGGAAACACAAAACACTTGGGGGTGGAACAGTACAGAAACCACTGTCAGATGTACACATATCTACAACACACTCGGTTGAACAACAAGACAACTGTGGCACAGTATTTACCAAAGACTAAAAACAAAACCAGCAGAAGAACATCATGTGCAGGCAGCATCAATACAGGAAAGAGGGAGGGAGACCTGCGTGGTAACAGAATCACTCCAGAAACAAGCCGGAATCACTGAAGCAAAGTTGAAAACGTTACAAAACATCCAGACTACTTTTTGATCAGAGCTCCTCATCAACCTTTAAAAAAGCATCCTAACCGTTTATTTCAGTGTTTTTAAAGAATAAACTTACTTCAGTGCTCCAATATTGGCATGGGTTGTGTTACAAATTTTTAAAACGTATTTAGACACTTTGACATCCTTAAACTAACAAATGATAAAATGTAATATATACAAATAAAAATGCACAAATTTCTAAAAAAAAAAAAGCTCCATTTTTGCTAATGAAATGTGAAGAGTTTAAACAGAATACAGAATACATACCATGAAAATGTATTAGAAACAAAACAACTAATTAAAAAAAAATAAAATAAAAAAAAAATAAATAAACTTTTTGTTACTTGAACCCTAAACCTTTTCACACAGGTAGTTTTATACAGGTATAATGATATTTACTTCATTTTCAGGCCCTGTGCATAGACCAAGTGGAGAAGTGGTTCTGTGTTGGTTTCATCTTCAATAGTTTCCTTATCAAAACAGCAGAATGTAGAAGGTGAAATAAATACCCAGTTAAAAAAAAAAGTCTAGGCATTGCATCTAGTGTAAGGTGCAGGAGTTGCATATGAAGCAGCTACAAAAGGTAACACAGGTCATGTGATGGAGGACCAATTGGTAAATGGAGAAGCAGTATGTTTATAAAAAGGGTTATTTAATAACTCAGGGAGCCAGACACTGGAGCGATGCCGCCCAAAGTCCCATACCTGCACCCTTGCAAAGCCAGTAAGGGCTGAAACATTAATAGCAGAGTCTTAAAATGTGCATAATCTCATACCGGAAAGCAAAGGAGGCAAATTCCCCATCTCCCCAGGACCATCTTGCTCATCAATATGATGAGCATCCAAGTCCAAAACCAAAGCTGGGAAAAAAAAAAGGTCTTTGCAATTTTGCAGTTTAAAACAAAGTGAACAAAAGCAAAGAACAACCACCTTGGTTCACTTTGAAAGTGGAGAGGATACAACTGCTTGGGCTCAAGTGAAAACCATCCAGATGGGATCCTTTTTTGACATAGACTTGTACCCCAAGGCTGGAGCGACCTGAGGCGTCCACAGTGGTGCCCACAGGATTCTGGAAAGGCTATGTGCTACCAGCAGCCTGTGCCTCTACACCCTCTCCGCTTTCTTGGGGGCCTGAAACACAAAAAGGCAGCTAAAGGGTTGAACACCCCAAATTTTTTACTCAGCCAGAACACAACGAAATTTTCATCAAATATTTGTTTAAATTACCGGTCAAATCTAAGCACAAATTCGGTGACTATAAAACTCAATTAAACAAATATTTGCCGATGCTGATGTGATTCCAGTATCGTGTTCCTCTATCCCCCAGCTGTTACCGTGGTACCCATGAGCGGACACAGTGAAACCCAGTTGAATAAAAATGTAAATGACAGTATGCAGCTTAACACTGAGTAACTGTGAAGAAAACCATCAGCTTTACAAAGAATTGGAAACCTGAGATCTCAAGATGAAATTGCGTGTTGAATAGATCAGACTACCTGTTCAACTTTGGACTGATGTTACAGAAAGATTGAGAAGGCAAAGATTGAAAGCTTAGACCATTAACATAAGCAGTTTTTTCAGCTGTAACAAAGGGGGGGGGGGGGGGAAAAGTCAACAATTGAAGTCTGGCTTGGCAAGCACAGTATGCAGACAATTGTCAAAGTTGACAAAGAGGCCAGATGTGACGGAGTTGCAGAGATCATCTGCTGCAATGTATAATACTGCAGAAATTGACAGTATCTTCTGCACCAAAGATCTGATCTCCTTAGAAGGTGGCAGCACAAAAGCTGCTTTAAAGACTAACATTCGGTGAGGCCTGGAATCTGTCGCAAGCCATGTGACCCTGAAACCTTCTGGAGCCTTCAGTTACTGGCACCATATATAGCATTTTATTTTTAAACCAAAAACCAACTAAAATACAACCTACCACCCACATAACACAAGCTTAGATCAAGATGTCTTGCAACATTAGGTGAACACATGTCACTTAGGTATTTAGCATGTATACAGCAGGACTTTCTTACTCTATCAACTGAGAGTAACTATCTTGACCTTCAGGCTTGGGAGACAACATTGCATTACCCCCTAGATAAGTCATAATGCTGAAAAGTGTGCATTCACACCTTTGCATTGAATTCACATACAGCACAAAGCTGACAAAGTGAAAGAACATTCTGCTGCTTCTGCTGTACTGTTCCACATACTAGATGTAAGTACTGCTCTCCCCTTAGGACATAAGATGCCTGACCAACAATTGCATTTGGTAATTGTCCTAATCAGTGTCCTGAAAGTACTGGTGCACCATTACACTTCAGACCACGTGAGCGACTTACCACTGGCTGTAGTAGAGCCTGCTGCAGGGGTAAGATCATCATCTTCATCGCTGTCATCCTCATTGGACTGGGGCACCTCAACCTCTAGGGGCGCAGGCTTGGCCTCTGACTCCTGCTCAGCACGACTCCGTAATGCCAGGATACGGTGGTGCAGAGCCGCATACAACTGCCCAGCATCCTTCGAAGTCGCCTGCAACAGAACATCCAACACACGTCCTGCCACGTATTTTCTATATTTGTGCAAGTGATTAAAGAGCTATGCAGAACCAAGGCACAGACACTTTGATCAAGGGCCATTAACTATGTCTGTAAAGTGCATCTAGTGCAGCGCTGCCTACCGATATGAGGAAGACTTTGACCCCCTGGTCTTCAGTGTCCATAGCAGTGATGCGAACACTCTTCTCGCTTGCTTTGTCAATCTGCATCTGGGCCCACAACTTTGTGTTGAGGATCAACCGCAGGCTGCCCTGGGTGCGCATTACTGAAGCAAGACACAGGGCAAGATAGGCCATTACTGAGTGCAGAAATCATAGCACAAAGTGAAAAGGACTGGTTTCCAGCCTTAATACCACAAAGCCCTACCACTGAGGTGGCCCAGAGACAGCATTTTGATACCTAGTCTCGACTGCAACGTTCCATCCTCTGTGGATGCCATGTCATTTAGCCTCAACAGCCCGCGACCTCTTTCCACCCACGACTGGGACATCTTGTCAAACACAAACAACTTGCACTGAATCTACAGGGAGAAACATTGGAAGACGGACAAAAATGTCTGATTGCTCCATTTTGTTCCCATGTTATTTTAAGTAACCAAGCTGAAAATGAAAGTACAGCAAAAGTACAGCACAGCTCCACATAAATAAATAAATAAATAAACAAACAAACAAACAAACCGAGCAACTACTGGAAAATCCTGAAGAAGTACTACTATGCGAAAGTTGTATAATTGCTTGCTGGAGCTCTCTGGTACCTGCAAAACATTACTTTCAGACTCCTCTCCAGTGATGACCTCTACTTTTTCTAACAAGCACTTCTTGGCTGTAGCTTTCGTGTAAGCAGCGGCTGACTCCTCCAAGGACTCTATCACATTGTTAGCTGCAACACAGAAAGTAGCATCAGTTATCAATGAAATGAAGACTCAACAACACAGGGAACCAGGTCACTTGTAACACATACTCCCGGCTTTAGTAAAGCAGCACGTTAAAAGAAGTTGTCTAAGCATGAAGCAGGGACTCAATGTATTGTTAAACAGGGAATCTTACCTTTAATTTGCTTAGATCACCTACTGAGCATCTACGGTACCTTTCTCTGGGGTTGTATCCTGCAAGGAGGGCTCCTGTGCAGGACCTGCAGTGAACTCTTTGCTGCCCTCTGCTGATAATTCAGTGCTCTTTGGTGGACTCTTAAAACAGGAGTGTGAGAAATTACCACTTGTGCACTTAATAATGTCACCATATCTGCTTTGACACTCATTTCTAGGCACAGCGGAGCCAATCTAGAAATCTCCATTTACTTAACGAAACAGCAAAACTCACCAGGACACGATCGGACATGTTCTGTCCAAAAATAAAATTTGACCCGACATCAGTGTCATCCGTGCCTTTCTTTGCACTGCCAAAGCAGGAAAGCAATATTTAGCTGAAGAAACTACAAAAAAAAGTTACAGTGTAAGCTACTTAAAACAAACTAACAAAAAAACTACCCAGAAATATTACCTAGGTGTACTGATGTATTGCAAGAAGTAATTTGTCTCCCCCAACTGATGTTCTTTTACAGGAGAGACACCCCCTTTTGCTTCCAAATGAACACTGTTTTGTTCCACCTAAGAGGAAAAAGTAATCAATTAAACAATATTTTTTTATAGCAATGGTTTAATTGTAGCTGACAGGCAGCCTTCCTTTTCTTGTAAAAAGAACTCTTTATTATTCTATGCTTAAATGGGGGGGAAAGGTAAAGTGTTACTAAGCCTTAAAACCTTCACCCACTTGTCTCCACCAAACATGCAAATTCTCTCCTTTAACACCGAGAAAGTGGCAGGAAACCCACTATGAAGTCAGAAATTGTGCATACATGTTTCTGTAAGCACTCACTAAAGACAGTTACATCCAGTCTCCCCATGTCCCATCCCGTAAATGAACCTGAAACATGTACCTACTCCTATGTAGTTCTGCTGTACCATGGTAAGATATGTGGTAATTGCTCACCTGTGCCTTGTTCTTCCCCTCTGCAACACCCTCTGAGTTCTCTGCAGCTTTCTCGGAAGCCGGCTGCCCCTCTGCCTTTTCTTCTGAAGCTTTGCTCACTCCATTTGTCCCAGTATTAGTGACTTGATTGAGAAAGAATGTGTGCATATTACTGAAGGTACTTCAGACTTCAGTTGAATCAAAGGGACAGCTTATTTACCTTAAAGAGATTTATTTATACCACAGAGGAGTTAACAAATAAATTCAAATAAGTAAAATCCAAGCAGACTGGTCACAGGAATGTACAACAGCAAGACTAAATCTACAAGTCATTATCAGAAAACATGAAACCGCTACCTCTTCAATGGGTTACTTACTCTGTTGTGTGAAGGACTTGGGCGCAGGGGCCTGTAGCACAGCTGGGCGCAGAACGCTACGCTGTTGCTCTTTTGGCTTTTGGCTCGGGACCCCTGAAAAATATGCCTTTTTTTAGGCCCGACAGAGCATGGCCTCTACAGCCATATGAAACCTGCTACATGGCATCCCTGACATAAGTCATAACTTATGGTTTTATGATACTGGGTATAACATGAAGCAAGCCTAGTACACTGCAACTACAGATCATAGCAATAACCCCTAGGCTGACTGCTCATTCTGATCATTAATCTGCTTCCTCTCCCTTTTCATTTCAATTTTACCTGTAGATATGAACCTGGTACTCCAAAAAGTAGACAGAGAAATGATTTTAACACCTCTGAAATAAAGCACTATGTATACGTCAATACCCACCAGCGCTTGGTGCCTGTCCATGGATCAAGGTAGGTGGTTTTAGGCGAAATCCAAAGGGTTTCTCTTCTGTGAAAAAGTTATGACAAGAATTTTTTAGTAAAATTTAAAATTCAACTCTTAAAAGAAAGCCAGTTGCAAAGACCATATTTAAAGCATTACAAACAATGTTGAGTCAACTTTGAAAAGGTGTCCACATGGTTTCCCAGTGCTGCTAAATCCCTCCAGACACTATAGCGCATTAAAGACTACGTGTCATATTCTGCACTGTGAAAAATGTCAAATGTAGGCCAACTTGTTCGCAAAATAATCTCAAGAACATTTACAACCAGCTAAAACAAATGCAGAAGGCACAGTGGGCCACACCAATGCCTCAAAGCTCCTAGGCTGTGGGTTTTGACATGGGTTTGAAATTGACTCAGTCTGTGTGGAGTCTGCATGTTCTTCCTGTGCTTATGACCTCTGACTACTCCCGTTTCCTCCCACAGTTCAAAGATATGCATTCAGATGACTCTACATTGTTCTCAGTGTGTGACCATGTGCAATTTCCCCATGATGGACTGGCATGCAGTGTAGGGAGTGTGTTGAGGAAGCAGTGATTGATGACAGATGGATAAACCAAATACATACAAGTCCATATATCCAAACAACAAAAATATGAAATGACATCTGCCCATACAACGAAGACTGGAATGAGATACACTGAAGTTTACGGTTGCATATTTGTATTTCTCTAAAAGTGACATACAGCTCCAGGAGACATAACATTTCAGTACAAAGACACCCTTTACTTCAAATAGCATCCTTTCAAATATTTGTATACAAATTACAAGTTGTTATTACAATACCTCCTGCCCCCCATGTTGTTCATTTATAAACTCTTAAGTCAAAAAACAGCAATAGAATTACAGAAAACAATGAGGCAGCCTCACCAGGTTCAGAATCAGAATTTCCAGATGGAGACTGACAGAAACTTGAAGGCATGAACACATTGTTCTTGGAAACTGTGACAGAAAACAGAAGCAAATTGTTAACAATGCTCAGTCTTCCATATTGTTTATAAACAAAATCAAAACTAAGTGAAGCATTATCAGAAATCCAGTTAACTCAGAAAAAAAATATTTCAAATATTAGAAAAGCTTAAACTTTCTCTGAACTTTCTAAATCAAAAGGATTTGAGGAATTATCATCCACATTGCAACACACAACAAAGAGGAATAGAAAATATAAACCAATTTAAAGCTTCAGGTATTTTACAAAAGGGCTGTGCAGAATCACCAGAATGTGAAGGTGGGAACTGTGTTAAAGATGATGTTCTCTCTCTCTTCACAGGGGGGGCACCATCTTCTCTGTCTGAATCTGGGAGAAACACCCAGATTCCCAAGTCTTCAATATAAAGAGGGTAAAACACCTCACATAACAGATGAAAACACCATCACGTCTGCATTAAAGACTCACCATCTCCATCTTCTGCACTGGATCCATCAGCTGACCTCTGAAATGTATGGCAGCCAATAAACCATATCATCCAGGATTATTTTACCTCAGTTAAAGAGGCGCAAGTTCACATACAGGAAGCTATTGCACCATGATCTGTCATTTTATCTGAAAACTTCAGCCAGAGGCAGCGTTCCAATCCCCCACAGCAAAAAACACATGAAGAACCAGATGTATCTCGCTTACCTTTTGTGGTTTATCTTTCTGAAACACAAACACTGGAGGAGCTATGGCAGGTTTTTCTGTGGAAGGAAAAAAGTTAGAGTCACACAAGTCCTGCTTCGTAAGGATTTAAGACAAAGTATTTGTCTATCATCATTACAACTATCTTTGTTTTTCATACCCTATGCTATGTTCAAAGGTCCTTCTCACCAAAGACAAATTATCAACTATCTACAACCAGCATGACCATCTGTGCAACTGGATCAAACAGTTACACTGACATCATTCTGTTATTCTCACAAAAAACAAACCTTGCAAAAACGTCACCTGAGGCAATCAAAAATATGGCACTGTATGCCCAACCATTTACACAGTAGTATTCAGAGGAAGTATTTAACTGGATATAAGTCAAGTACATTTTATGTACCCTGGCTGGTCTGCAGAGCCAAATGCACAAGCTCAAAAATTTGTACAAAATTTCAAAGTCAGCACTTTTCATTTTAAGCAAAATTGTACTGTATTTTATAAACTGGATTAAGTGATCTTTGTTTACCTGCCAAGCTGGTACATTGCAGTAAACACATGCCTAAACATAACAGGAGTGTACAACCATTTTATTCAACGTCCTTTCAAAATGTTTACCGCTCTTGTCTGGTGTCTGAGAGTGCTGGTGACTCTAGTGACAGTGAGATCAAGTACATCACTACCTCAGTGGAGATGCAGTAGCCAGATGACAGTAATTGTACATGTTTAGACAGTGAGTTATTGAAAAGGGTCTGAGTAGATTTTGCACAAAAAGCATTTGGATTTTTTCATTTTAAGTTAACTTTAATTTTAACATAGTTCAAAGATAATAAAAATTACTCAAGCCTTGCACTCTTAAAGATCTATTGATTGTGACTTGGGGATAGAGGTGGGTTTGGAATTGGGAGCAGCACACTGTTCTCAATGGTCTTTGTTTAGGAGCTGGTATATATCTAAAAATTGCAACTGCACAGACAATTCAGTTAATGAACAGCTGAGGAAATGGTATTTGGTTGTTGCTGTTAGTCTGACCATATATACTTTATATTTACAAAATAGGTTACTACTGGGAATATCTGAACTACAGCCCACTTTTCTAAAGTTCATTAACTTTCTTTTTTATGCAAAGCTACTAAAAATTTGACTATCAGCATTTGTTGCTGACATCAACATAAAGGTAAACATTCTGGGTGCAATAGTGTGAAATCTTTCTTTCTCTCTCTCTCTACAGTTTTGCTGCAGTTAACCAATCGACATGGCGTTTCATAGCTGCTCCGAAATCTCAGATGAACTCCTCCTGTCCCAAGGTACACTGTCCTAGGCTTTGTACATCATCGGTTTTCCTAGACACCTGTAGCTCTCAAACTCAACAAATCATGAGAAGTAGTGAACATCCCCAGCACAACAATGCAAACTTCAAATGCCAGTAACAACATTCCATCACAAAATTAACTTACAGCTGCTAAAGCTACATGTCTATCATTCCCTCTGAAGACCTAAGCGGCTTTTCTTTACTGAACTGCAAGGGAATGAGGACATTTGCTCAAATCAAATGTATTGGAAATACACAGGTTTTGTACCCTTGGACCAGACCTACAATCTGGGAGCACATTTTGTAAACCAGTTGGACTGAGTCTGAGTCTCACAGTGAAATAGGCTCCACAAATGTTCTGCTGCATCAAATTTGACAACAGTAGCATTTAAACCATAGTAGATAAAGTACAGCAAGATACTGGTAAGTCAAACTTTATTAAAATATTAGCCACATTTAAAAAAAAGGTAATTCCTTAAAGAAGTATAAAGTTTACAATTACCATTTGTTAATCTGCAAGAATTCCTGGTGTCAATCATTCCAACTTAATGAAAAAAAGTCCTCTGCTCCTGCATCAAAACTGGTAATAGATAGTAGTGCTGATGGCTGTGGATTCGGCAGCAGAAAGTCACAAGTTCAAGCTTAAGTCAATGGGACCCAAATATCTTACGATGAGTCATATCGATGCCACAAAAATACTCCCTGGCGCAGCTGCATGTTAATGATACAAGGAACTGACAACCAGTCATAAGTAGATGGATTTAAATGATGATATCAATCTTCAAACTGAAATACAGCTGCTATTCTGCCTTCTACTACTTTCAGAGCTCAAGTTACAGTTATATGTGCCACATGTTCTGCAATTTCAATCTTTCTAGAGCTTAAATGAGTTCATTTATAGGATATAAAAAGCAGCAAAATCTACACACCAAGTGGCCATTATTCACAAAACTCCAGTACTGTCTGATAATACAAACAACTTGTGAATGAGATTATGCATAAGCTTGGTGTAAAGTATTATTAATTTTACAGTGTATGAGTATATGTGTTAAATGAAATCACTTATTTGAGAAAGAGCCCCAGGTAAACTTTATACTTAGGATATAAATTCCTAAATAAATTGCAACCTAAATGAAACTGTTTCAGGGCTATATTTAATATCATAGTAAATTAAAAAATATAAAAATTAGCATAACCAGTTAGTAAAACAAATATCTAATATATGGACACATATCAAATCAGTAATGGGAGCTTGCTGCACAAATTCACCCATGAGAGCTTTAGAATCTGACTTTTTACTATGATAATCTTTCTTACAACATTACTACTACTTTTACTGGAATCTTACAATACTGCCCAAAGCATCCAACTGCTAAGTCACCAGGTAGTTGACATTCCTGCCATTTACCTGATAGAATATCATGCAATAAGGCTTACAAAATCATCTAATATAAAAATGTTTTCCTGATTCATAAACAGTACACAATTTCCCTAAAATGTTCTTGCAACACTTTGTGTCAACAGATAAAAACTTTTTTTTTTTGGTGAATGTATGCACATTTAGTTTGTTTATATTATGAATCTACAGTTCAAAGGACTTTTTTGGAACCATCTACACATTCTTACAAAAAAGCTATGATTTCATACCTAAATAAAAGTTCCATTTATCAAGAAATTTTAAAGAGTCCAGTAAATAAAGCAATACTTCATCTTATTCGTACACTGTCAATTATGAATGCGTTTCTAAGACTGAGCTGACAGATCATTTTGAAAGTACTGAATGTTCCACAATGTTAGCAAGCAGAGAAAGTCTTAAACAGTTTAAAAAATGTATTCTACAAAAACATCATTAATCACCAGCATTTGAAACGGGTGAAGCTGTGCAGCCTTAAGTGATAACTTTAGTTTAATAGTTTAATGCTATTTTTAATCTCAGTTTTGTAAACTGAGAAACTAGAATATCACACATTGTTTTGTCCACTTTTGTGCAGTGTAATGCCTTCAGTAAAAATAAAACTCAGTGTTTCATGGAGGTCCTGGGAGAAATGACCTGTATGTCCAAGGACACACAAGGGAACTTCCCACAGCATCACTGAGGCCTACAGAATGATCCAGAGAAATTTAAAAGTACAGACCATTGCTGAAAAACACTCCACTACTGAGCACCACAGATTGGAACTAAGCATCAAAAAAACCTCAGGAGGAATCAACATAGTCAACACCAGACAAGGGAGCAACAGGAGGGGGGGGGGGCATAAAGGTGTACAACAACAGCCGACTGCCTGGTACCGGATAAAACATGGGAAAAAAAAAACACTCAAGATAAAAACTGAACAGAAAACAGCCCAAACCAAGAATACAAACAATGGACCAACTCAACAAATCTTAGCACATTACACAGTACTTGCCAAAATGATCAACGTGGTAAATGAAGGCAAGATATTACTAAACAACTTTATTCCATCCATCCACACATGCATGCACTACTGATATCTGCACATCCAACACAGAGCTGTGGTGGTTCACAGCCGATCCTAGAAGCAAAAGGTCAGAGGGAGGGTGGAACGTCAGTCAGTCAGTCAGTCAGTCAGACAGACAGACAGACAGACAGACAGACAATGGCAATCACCAGCCCAAACCAAGAGCCCAGGAGTCTTCCACCTGTCTGCCACTACCAAGTGGTTATCTGGACATAAAGGTTATAGTAGCAAATTTAACCATATTAATTGCACCGTTAAATAAGCATAATAAGAGCACTATTGGTGCTCAAGGCCAGGGCTACAGCTGTCTCAACACGAGATATGGGGACTGCGGTGAGAGAGAGAGAGAGAGAGAGTTCTGCACCTACAGCTTGGTTAGGCGACATGCCTCCAGTCCAGTCCTATGTTCAATGTGACAATTTGTGCCAATGCCCCTGGATGTCGATGAGCACTTATATGGTCCCCCACTAAGCTCCGTGATGATCCACTCATCATTACACATTAGCAGCCCGCTTTGATTCGCCAGCGGCCACAGCTCGTCCCTGTTCGGCCTGCCTTCTTCTTTACGCTCGGGATTGTATTAGAAAGGCCGGGGAACCACGGCTACATTGCCGGCGCCCCAATTTGACACCTTCTCCGTTCATCGCGACCCCGCCCCCAAGTCACTAATTCGACAACAGCACTTCTCTTTCTGTAACGTTGCCGCTTCGAGCTGTCCTTCTCCCGCTTTGCTGCGCGCACACGTTTTGTTCTCCTTTTCCTTTTGCCGCCCCTTACCTTCGTTTGCCAGGTCCGCCATTTTACTTCCTCACTTATACCAACAATGCCGCGCGCCGCACATGCGCATTATCTGAGCGCGCGCCGGACTACCGAGTTACTCAAAGCAGTGAATAGTCCAGCGTGGTACTGCACCAAGGTGGCTTCAGTACAAAGACAGTAAACGCAATATGTGGTGGAAATAATGAGGTTTAATGTGCTTAGTGTAGAATTCAGAATAAGTGCCATCTTTTTGGTGACATTGCGACAAAAAGGGTAAAAACTGTGGCGTCGGACAGTTAACTGGTCCTTCCACAATCGCAGTTCTGCATCTAAAGCTCTTCGTCCGTTGTGAATTGCACTAAATGGCATAAACGTGAAATGCTACAGAATATTAAACATTTCGGTCATCTGTTTTCAAGGGGAACTTAAGAACAGTAAAATATTTCTTTGCCAGGTATGCAAGAAAATCCGGCTACATTCCATAAATTCATCATCTTAAAAATATTTTGTTGTTTACCAAGAAAATAGAGAGGGGCAAATGAAAATATTCTGTGAAAGAACTTGGAAATTTTGCTCCTGTATGATTATGTTCTTGGGGGAAAGTGGTCATAATGGATGGAGGGACGGATGATTTAAAAACTTCTATGTAGACTAGACAATTTTAAAATCATCCGTCCCTCCGTTCATTATGACCTCTTTACACACAATGTATCCGTTACGGAACTTGGAGGTACGGAATTAAGAAATACTTTGGATAAATGTTTGGATTTTGATTAAAATATGATTACCTTACTCATTACCTACTACCTTATCCTAACTGAAAATGAAAAATCATCCAGGTAATTAAGACGTTTACTATAATTGCACAATCAAAAAATATGTGGTGCACTGAGAAACGCTCTGCAGCTGATGTAAAAAGTTGCATTGTTCATTTATCTGACAAAAATGAACAAGAGCAATATTGTTAAGAGTTGTTCAGAAAACATACAGTACAATACAGAGTATTGAATTGTTTGTGTTTTGGAAAAGAGGCCACGTGACCCGACGATGAGTGCCTGACCTCGAGCCACAGGGCTCAGTGGCGGTCAGCTGACTCCTGTCACATGATCGCCGTGATAAAGGCGGAAGAACTAGCGGGTATCTAATAACGTGGACGCGCATAGCTGGATTGTAGGTAAAGTTTATTCTCTCTGGGAGTTTTACTCGACTGTTTTGTTGTAAATGTCGTTACGGTCGGGTTCGTGCTTGTAGAAATGTGTAGGATATGAAGTGTTACTAGCGACACAAAGTCACCAAGTAATGAGCTGGGGAAAAAAAAGAATTTGGTTCCTAAAATCGTTTTCTGTTCTCTAAAATGGGGAAGTAATATAATACTGACGCTCTCCGTACAATAAGGATGTTTCGTAAATTCACTAAAATTTTAATGGAAATGCGCTAAATACATTAAACTAAAAAGGAACCTGTCTGTTCTGCTGGTTGTCGCCGAGGGTCACAGGACACACCACGCACCTTTGCCCTGTGGACCGGGGACAGGTGTCTCTCTGCGGGCGCGATGTCCGCAACCTCGCTCCTGCCGGCCCTTGTGCTCCCTCTGGCAGCCCTGCTCACATGTGCTGGTCAGTTCTTGTCTTGTTTACCTCTTTTACCTTGTTGACAGCTGTTCTGTGTCACTGCTGTGACCCAGCTTGTGTAATTTCTTCCTCAGACGCCAGCCTGAGCTTCAGTGGTCCCTCCACTGTACAATTACTACAGAACACGTCGGAAAATGTTACATTTCACTCCAGGTACTCTTCCTTTTCAGTTTGTTTTTTATAGAGTGTAACTTCTCACACAGTGATTGAAGACAATAGATTTAGAAAAAATAGACTGGATATGAACTAAGTATCCTCCATTCTTCTAGGTTTCTGAAAGGACCATACTATACTGTACAAATTGTGTGTCAACTGGGTCATGCAGAATATTCCTAATGTTACTCCATGGAGTTATAAACAGATATGGTGGGTGGGCATGTACCCCAATCCCTCCTTGTTATGACAATTGATTGAACAATGAATCAGTAATAACTCGGTTTGGTATTGGTTTGGAAAACTTCTCCTAGACTTGCAGGGGTCATCCTAACTGAAGACTGCTAAACAATCACCACAAAAGTATGTCAGCAAATGAAATTCGATACCTAATCATAGAATGTGGTTGTCTCCCTTTCTCTTAATATTGACAATGTGAACAGGCCTTGGTTTGAATGCATTTTTAACTCCGTGTTGACTGAAGTGTACATCAAGGTGGGCAGTGACCATCAGTTCCCAAAGTGGAACTGCAGTTTGACTCATAGGGAAGCTGCTTGACTCTTTATATGGATTCAAGAATAAAAGTGAATGTACAGTATATGCTGATCATTCACTGTTCCTTTTCTTTTCTCTTTGCAGTGCTCCACTGAACAACACAGTTTTTTTCCATTTTAATGTTACCTACTCCTCTAAAAATGTCACTAGTATCATTCAGCTGCCTGATGAGGTAAGCTGCATCCCACTAAAAGTTTAGGCTGAAAGGGTTAGTTTTGTTTCCCCCTTATTTGCAAATGCATCACAGGTGTAGTTCTTGTTTTAATGAGCACCAATCTTTATGAGGGAACTACTGAGAAAGCATTATAGCTTTTTTTGGGTAGGAATGTGGCTGGTGCCCAATCCAAACCCCACTTTCTACTGTGAGGCCCTGTAAGATGTAACTACAGAACAGTTCTGTAGAAATGAGAAACTCACTTTCAACTAGTTAACAAAATGTATTTAAAAAGAGACTAATGTTCAAGGAATGAAACATTCTCTGTAGCAGTGGTGAGTATTCTGGTCTAATATTTTACTTTGATATAATTTTAGATATCTTTTTAAGGTGTATTGTGCACCAGTTGTTTCTTCCTGTTTTCTATTGTACCCAATTGTTTAATGTTCACAGGTTGTGCTGCCTGCAGAAACCACTTCCAACAGCTTTGAGGTCCATGCAAAAAGTGTGGGCCAAGCAACTGCTTATTTGTACAGCAACAGTAGTGGACTTTTAGGGTGAGTCTCAATTGTCAGTGGTCAGACCCTGGGAATAAATGTTTGCTACTGAACTATTAATATACACTGTTACTGGTTTATTAGGTACACCTATTTAGTAGCATGTTGTGCCTCCTCAGCCTTCAGAACAGCATTAATTTTCCTGGACATTGATTCTACAAGATGCTGGATGCCTTGCATAGGAATGTTGTACCATTCACAAATATTTGTGTTGTGTAGTTTCTGGAAATGAGACGACTACAAAGTCTTGCTGTGAACGCCCATTTCCACCTCACCATAAAGATGTTTGATAGAGATAAGATCCAGGGACTTTGCAGGCCACTAAAACAATGAAAACTTACTGCCATGTTCTTGGAATCATCTGGTGACTTTGTGCCTTGTGACTTAATGCATTTCATGTTGGAAGTGTCCATCTGAGTGGGTAAACTGTAGCAATGAAGGAATGACCTTGGTCAGCTGCAATGTTAAGATACCCACTGAAGAACATTGAATGACACAGTGTATCAGGGGGGCCTAATATGTACTGAGAAAATATTCCCCCACACCATCACACTACCACCACCAGCCTGTACTTTTGACATCAGAGTGGCTCCATGGACTCATGTTGCGTGCACCAAATTCTGATCCTTCCTTCAATATGATGCAAAAGGAACCTGGATTCATCTGACCGGTCCTCTTTTTTTTTTTTTTTTTTTGTTTTTTTTTTTTTTTTTTTTTTTTTTTTTTTTAATAACTGGTCTTTTTAGGGGTGTGTTTTTTTTTTTTTTTTGCCCACTAGAGGGGTGTTTTTTTTTTNCTGGACTTTTAAGGAGTGTGTTTTTCATGTTCTTGTGCCCACTAGAGTCGTGCTTTCTTGTTCTCTGCTGTTAGCGTTGGCACTTGATGTGGTCTTCAACTATTATGCTTCATTGGAGGCAAAATCCAATAAGTTGTGCATTCTAAGATGACATTCTGCACACCATTGTTGAATTTGAATGTGACTTGCGTGGGTGTGGCCTATCTGTTTGCTTGTACAATTCTTGCCATTCTCCTTTAACCCTACTGATTCACAAGTTGCTTTTGTTCACGTGATCTCAAATCACTGGTAACTCTCAGTAAAACCTTGACTGTAAAAATCCCAGGATGATGCTGGATTTGGAAATGCTTAAACCAGCAGGCCCAGCTCCAACCCACATGCAGAATCACTAAGATGACTCATTTTGCCCCTTAAAATGCTCATTTGAACACTAACTGGTGTTTAATGATTTTGCTCTGTCTTATTTTTTACCATAAATTGCAGTCACTTGACGTACGAGTTGCTGCCATGTACAATTTTTGTGAAGGCAGGTGTGTACCTACTAAACTGCCCATTAAGTATACAGTTAAAGCCTTCTTTATGCAAAAGATTTAGCTTTTAGAGTTGCTTCATTGAATTACCAGTTAATATGATTTTTAATGTTGTTGGTTTAGTAAGTATATTGTCATTTGTCCATATACTAAACTTGTTCAGTTTAATAGAACCAAATGACTTTAAATATTTTGAATACATTTTCTTCTATATGTATAATTTTCCATGAGAAAGTTTGCCTTCATAAATGTGACCCCAGATTTAATGTGTTTCCAACCCTGAAAAAGCCTAATGAGGTCACATTTGAGCTTTAACAAAGCATTGCATAATTGTGTGGTCCCCAGGAAAAAAGAGTTAGTCCTATAACAAGCAGCAATGTTCCTGTTAGGGTTTTTTTTTTTTTTTTTATTTGCCATTTTGGCTTCCTTATGGCACAAGGTCCTTTAAAGTACTCTTCCCTGTTTCAGATTCTCGTTCAGGATCCGCTTCTTGGTTGTCCGAAGCTACGTCCTTGAGGTCATCAACAGAGTTATTGGTTGGATTTACTTCCTGGCATGGTCGATTTCATTCTATCCACAAGTCTATGAGAACTGGAAAAGAAAAAGGTGTGTTTTTTTTTTTTTTTTTTTTTTTTTTTTTTTTTTT
>UFQX01000103.1:360648-482011 GCA_900497675.1 Arapaima gigas
TGGGGGGGGAAAAAAAAAAAAAAAAAAAAAAAAAAAAAAAAAAAAAAAGACCCTCGATGTGTCTTGCAAGTTCCTGCCAAAAATCTTGTTTGTGGGATCAAAAATATTTGGGGGATAAAGACATGTTTTCCGTCCTCATTGCAGCCTTTTATTGCTCATCACTCAAACAAGCCATGCGGTTCAGCTTCCTGTTCTTCCTCCTGCTCACAGCCTGTCTGTACCTCACCATGGCCCAAGGTAGGTGCTGACCCTGAGGGGTGTTGCATCCTAGATGTTTCTCTGTAAAATCTCAAATTTGTGTAGATGTTGCTGTGAGAGCACAACATGCATATTGAAGTCTCTAAGTACAACATCCATCCATCCATCCAACCTCCATCTATCTATCCATCATCTATAAATGTCTTATCCTGGTCAGGGTCACAAGTGCAAAGCCTCTCAGAATCACTGACCACTGGGCCATGACATTACACTCTAAAGCACAGAAGAGGGATCTAACACCCTACTGTGGGTTACATGCTGACAGCCTGGGCAGAGATGCAGAAGTATCTCCAGGAATATCGGTCATTACAGTCAGTGCATCAACAAAAAACTTCACACCCACATATAACATGTGGAATAACACGTAGAAGAGGTGTCTGGATAGACATATTATGAGGTGTATACTGAAATTATTATAAACTGCTATTTGTAGTTCAGGTTACATGTTATAAATCTGAAAGATTAAAGACTATTCTCACCAGGTAAGCAGCACATCCCAAAAACCATATGAACTGATTCAAATCATCTATAGATGGAATATTTTTTTTGAAATAACTTGCAGCAGTATTTTTGATTCAGAAAAATGCGGTAATGATAATTGTGAAAGGAGCAAGTTTGCTCTTTTTTAGGATGGAACTGTGGAAAATCAAATGGGGACTGAGTCACTGAGAAGGAACAGCACAGCATAATCCTTAAGACATGAGCTCATTTCCCATGTTAACTCCAGTAACAAGTTGACTTCTCCTGTTTTTTTCCTGCTGTTTTATCGTATAAGTTGACCTTTTCCGTGAGGTCAGAAGTGCAAGATCTGCTGCTAAATGATTTCAGGTTGAATTTTTGATTTCCAGATGTAGAACCACCTCTGACATTGGTCGTGTGAGATATTGTTTTAAAAATACATCTGAGGCGTGACAGCAAGTTTATAATATCGGACCTTTAGTGTCACAAACTTGCTGCCTTGATATAAAGCAGCACAGCCCACTTTTTGTTTAAACACAGGCTTTAAAACTACAGCCTTAGTGTAATTCAGAAGACCCCCCCCCCCCCCAAAGTCTTTATATTACTTAGTTGGATTCAACTCGAAATTGTATGTTCCTCAACATTCGGACGACGAAACCCTGTTTCAATATCTAATCAATTTTAGGGTTAGTTGAACAAAATACGACTTCTCAGTCTGTTTAAACAGACTCATAACCTGTAACTGAAAATCTGACTTGAAAATATGCGATTTATTTCATTGCTTTAAAGACACTTAGATGAAGATGTAGAGTTTCTACATATTCGAGCGGGAGATTAAGTTTTGACTTGCAACCCTTCCAGATGTGATTTTGACAGTCTTTTTATAACGCCTACAAAGGTGGGGGGCGTCGGGGGGATTTGTGACAAGTCGGCCATAAAAACGCGACTGAGCCCCGCAGGCAACGTGATACATCCGAGCATAGAGACCGAGATCCATCTGCCAGTTTTACACGCGTGGTGTTACTGTCAAACACACAAAAGCACTTTTGCAGCAAATGTTTCATTTGTCATAACAAGGTACTTCCTTATGTGAATATATAAAAATGAATACTTCAATACCATGAGAGAAAAGGTCTTTACAGTCCGTGCATTCATATTATGAATCCTGTCCTGATTGTACAGTGAAGTCACTAAAAAAATCTCAGCATAGTCGCCTGGGGGCGATGCGGTATTTCTGGAAATGAATTGCTGCCTGGTTTCCAGGTGCCTATGAGAACTGCTGTCTGAAGTATGTGAAGCGCGTCAAGAGTAGTACAAAGAGGGCGGTGATATCCTACTGGATGCAGGAGACGGACGGCTCGTGCAACATCAGTGCGGTCATGTAAGTACCGGGAGGTGAGACGAAAAGCTAAGAACCAAGAGAAGATAAACCGAGGCTCTCAAACGACAAACTGAACACAGGATGATAATTTTTTAGCAAGACGCTGTGGCTTGTGAAGTTCAAACTTGAGGTTCTAACAGGGGTGTCTGGGGAGGCTGATGATTTACTTCAAATGGACGCCGGGGGGAAGCTATTGGGCGGTTTTGAATGGGCATATAAGTGGAATTTCCACTTGCACAGTGTTGGCTCCCAACTGAAAGCAATAATTGTATATTTTGGTCCCTATTTCCCCCAACAGATTCCAAATGAAGAATCGGAGAGCCTTCTGTGCCAACCCTGAGGCGATGTGGGTGAAGCACCTGATAAACGTTCTTGACAGACGTGCCAAGGTACCCGACTAAACAGTTCTTTCTTTTCATGGCTGTTAAATTTTTCTTTGACCGTTGAGCGCCACGTAATACTCGTAGTTTCGTCCGATTTGAAAAGGTTGTTTTTTGCCCCCCCTCCAGTCCACCCGTTGAGTCGCGTGGCATCTTCAGCGGACAGAAACGACTCTTGGATTATGCGTCTCCTCCCAGATTTTCAAAACTCACTACAACGCCAGCACTTTTGAATGTGGACCCGTTTCTCCTTCGCTTCAACTTCAAACTGCAACTTGAGAGCATCGAGCTTTCGGGTTAAAAAGTGTTTCCCCCGCATTGTGTCGTGAGAGAGAAGAGTTGCGAGAAAATCTGAAGGTGCCTCTGGGATGGAAGTGAATGTGAAAAATCTAGCTTTAAAAAAAAAAAACATGTACAACCTTCAGTCCGTGGAGCATATGTACTTGCAAATGTAAACTGGCTGTACCGATGATGAAAGAGATTTGCAGATGTAAAAATTCCAAAGATGGAAGAAACATCGTTAAGCTTATTGGCCGATGTATGTCATTCCCACGCCGCTGTTACCAAAAGTGAACGTTTTGCATGCTGGTAACAGTGTTTTTTAATACCTGGTTAAGCAGCAATATATTTCCGATTCGTTAAAAAAATACAAAGTATAATCAAAGTATAAAAGGAAAGACTGTGCTTTGCATTATAACACTAATAGTTTGCATCGTGTTGCTTCTTTTTATTCACTAAAGGTGCAGATTATATTCCATGTATTATTCCAGTTTGTTTATTGTATATCAAATATTACATTTATTTTGAAAAGATGTGAGGTCGTATAGTATCTCACAAATAAAACATGCGCGTTCTACGCTTAGAACTATTTTACACTCTGGATTTTTGTTGTTTCTTTTTTCTAATGAGGTGCTGTTTCTTATTCTTGTTCATTCTCTGTACGCACCTTTCAAGTGTCTTTCAAGGATTTCCTGGAAGGTTTAAGAAAATGATTACAAGTCGGAAGGAGGTGTCATCGAGCTGTTCATTCCACGTTGCCTCGTGTCGTTTTCGCGTTGTGACGTCATCACCAAGCATGAACTCTTTGCGTTTGTACGCGGCGCTGAAAGTGATGAGATGACAGAGAATGTGAGCACTTGCTGCCAGTTGTTGCGTGACTGTCGCTTTATTCCCCCCTGCGACACGGTTAAGGTCACACAGCACAAGGACTTTATCCGTTCGTGGGGCAAAACGCGCGTCGGAGAACTGTGGCGAAAAGCTGAAAATTGAATGTGTTGTGCGTGGGGAGTACCACTGTGAACGATTCTTTACTGCCTGCGGAAGTTGAGCCATGGCTTATAGCTTTTTTAATGCAGCTAAACTTTTAATGGATTTAAAATTTTCTACATTTGTCCAGTTTTTCTACACAGACTTAATGAATAAAGTGACTTTTTGCATCTATCATTTGCCTTGTCGCATTTATTGCTGTCCTATGATTTTGCGCTGGCTTATGTTAACTCCGGGATCCACCCAGTCCTCTGGTTACCTTATCCATCCATCCATCCATCCATCCTATTTTGTTGACCATTCACCCTCAAGGAGGGCCACAGGGGTCTGGACTCTGTGCTGGAAGCAGAGGTGGCCCCCAGATGGGACCCCAGGCTATTACAGGGTGACCCCACAGACAGTAGACAACTTAGACTCACCAATGAACCTGAAATGCATTATTTTTGGAATGTGGGAGGAAACTAGAGCATCCAGAGGAAACCCACGTAAAGACAAAGTGGATACAGCAAACTCATTCAGCCTGAGTGAGATTCGAACTCACACCCAACTAGCACCACTTTACTCCTGAAAAATGTTTGCAATGAAAATGATAAATTTGAAAATTACCTTGTGTAGCGAAAAGGTATAAATTAGCTTTGAAATCAGAAATTCATGTAGTAAATATCAATTTACTCACAGGATGTGTGTAATTTTCTTTGTAGGATATTTCCATGTAGTAACACACCAACTGACTCATTCGTTTCTCCATGCTAATGAAAACCAGTTTTCCATATATTACACTTTGAAAATTAACAAGGTTATTCTAGGGATTTTATGCTTTCTGAACATGAAAAAGTTTAGCCCTTTGGTCCAATCACATTTATCATGCCCAGCTGTAAAACATTAAAATGAGATGTTTTAATTTGCTCAGCAAAAGCAAAATCAAAATGTTTGCTCCCATCTTATTGACTAATACTTTAGATGAAATGCTTTTCTGACAGCAGGTTTAATATGGACACATTTTTCTCCACTGAATACATGACATCCCCCCCAAAAAAATAAACAAACAAACAAATTTCTTAACCACTAATCGCAGGATTACACAAGTTTAAACCAAACAAATTAATACCTTCCTTGCAAGACTGACTCAGGTGGAATGCCATGACTGGCAAGAACTTCTTGGCTAAAAACAAGACAACTTCCAAACATGAACTGTGTTTGTCCATATTTTTGAACTCCAAACATTCGCAGTCCTTTTTGTTTTAGAAGGAAACAGAACTTCCTGCTGGTCACTAAATACATCGCAAATTTCCCAACAGATGCCCAAAAGAGAGATAAGAAGCAGGACAGCACATGTCTTCCTTCCATTTGCTGTTGATCTGCACCAATATGGGTGAGAAGTTTAACACCCTTTTGAGCACCTGGAAAACGTTAAACCCAGTGGCAGGTTCTGGAGTGACTCATTCAGCCTGGATTTTGAAGCTGTGGGAACCTGGATGATTGACAGTGAAGGTGTTGCAAAACGAAAATTGACACATTTTCCACATTCGCCTCTTTGCCGCTGCCATGCTCAGAAGACAAACACATGAAAGACTGAAGATGCCATCATCCTGCTTGGACAGAACGCAGTTTGCTGATGAAACATGTAAAAGCTGCAGTTCAAAATCTGCCAGGGGCATAAGAAGAAGTGGTGCAGAAAGGGCCATTAAACTTGTTAGTTCATATCCCAAAATGTAAAATACCCCTGAGCAAAATAACATGGGAACCGTTTTTGGCCTAAAGATTCCAGATCACATACCTTATTTTGATTGACAAGGGAAGTGAAGCAAATGTATGTATTAATCTAACAACCAGTGTGGTCCAAACTGGGGAGATGTAAGAAAAACTGTTTCAATCTACCTCAATGCGTTGAGCATTTGAGGCGAAAAAGTCGTCCTTGAAGGAACCAAAGGGTTGTATGGATTTTTTCAAAAATTCCCTTCAATGCAGACGCTGTGTTGTGTTGTCACCTTTAAGTTTGACTGGGAAACACTATTTGGTCCCCCATGCAAACAAAATGGCAGGAAGACGTTGCTTCAAACACCATGAAATAGTTGCCAGAAGGAACTGGCAATGTGAATCTGAATCTGAATGTGAACATTCAGAATCATCCAAGTCTCATAAAGAGAGCTCATTTTTGGAAAATTCTTTTTATATCTCAAGATTCCTTGTAACTAAATAAAATAAAATGTTTGCAAAAGCTGTTATTTTCAATGACGTGACACCAGTACTTTTTGCAGAACGGATAGTGTCTCCACAGACCAAGAAAAATGCTGATGCAGTGAGTTTTGGGAAAACGTCAAACTGACAGTACAAAGAATTTTCATGGACAACTGTGTTCACTCATTGTGCACAATATAATAAGAGCAAACACATTTGTGCACATTATGTTTCCAATGAGTCTGCAAAAAAGGAAATAAACTATAAGTATCTGAAAATACTCAGTGTTATTAAGTCAAGTTAGGCAAATCAAAAGCTGAAAAATCCTTGTGTTCGCAGACCAAAATTTCCTGTTGTGCCTTTTTTCTTTTTAAATCACTTCTGACTTCTAAGGTAAAGAAAGGAAAATGAGAACTGATGAAATGTATTCATACCAAATGTGTAGCACTCATGGTGCTAAGCCAGACTTTTTAACATTTTCTGGCAAAAATAAGTTAAAAACTTAAAAATAAGCTGGTTTTTCTCTTACTTGTGGACCTTTATTTGCTTAAATTATACTTACATTTATTTGTTTATCCAAAATTCAGATGACATAAAGGCGAAGCAGCTGTAGCTCTCGCTCAGCTTTGGAAACACCAAAGAAGATGGTGGTGTACTTGAGAAGGTCTGAGCCTGACACTGGATGGAGGGCCTTGGGATGTTTTGGCCTTGGGAGGGAGGGGCACCTGGAGGTGGTCTACCAACTCTGAGGTTCTGCAGAACAAGGGCAAGAGAGAATACAGTTCACTGTTGCAGATGTTCCATAAGTTCTACTCACCTAAATACTGAAGCCTCGGTGCTTCCATCAGTGGTGGCAGCAGACTGAAGAAACCTGTAAGAAAGGCTGGACCCTCTGGAGATAACATTACTGAGAAGGTCAAACTCCTACCCGTCATGGACAGTTACTCTCATCTCTTCTGCACCACTCTGACTGAACAGAAAAGGCACCTTCAGCAAGGAACTGGTGTAGTTCTCTTCAAGGTCTTTGCTGCCAGACATGCAAAGAAATTATTATTAGTAGTAGTTTTATTATCATTGTTGTTGTTCAACAAAAATGATTTGGTGTGAGATAATGCTCATTTTCCCCTAAAATATGCTGCAAAGAACACTGCTGCTCACAGCCAGAGCTTCTAAGTCCAGCAGGTACAAGAGGATGTTTTGTATGCTTCTGGATTTCCCCGGATTCGCTAGGGGTCAGTTTACTCAACATGTCATATGTGATTTGTGGTGTGTCAGGGCTACAAGTACAGACATCAGTCTTCTGGCAAGTGAAGAAGTAGCTTGAATTCTTTGAAATGAAGAATAAAGATGTAGTCAGTTTTGTTTAACTTCCACGGACCAGTTATCTGGAAAGAGAAGCAGGTTTTGAATTTGGATTTGATCTTCTGTTTTACGTTACAAGAAATTGCATTTAATTCTGTATTTTTTTTGGTTTATATGAAGAAACCTACAGGGCCACTATAGTTATTGTGCTTCTTCTGACTTCTGAGGTGTAATTTCTATTTCTCACTGTCGACTACAAGTTGGGGCTCATCTTGCGACTGCAAATGGCTTTCCCAATGTGCACATTACTTTGCAGCGTCTTTATATGTTCTCTGCTTTTTCCATTTTTAGGTTCGGTGGGTTGCATTTTGGTCACATTCATGTTTATGCTTTCAATTTTTTAAAATCATTTTCCAAACCTTAATTATGGTTCAGGTGATGAGCTTGTATTAGATGCAATGTGTTTGCTGAGCACTTTGGATATTTCAAACCTGTGTTTATATCTAAAGGAGGTGGATGTCACTGTTCTCAGCAACTGGGGTGTCCAGAAATCTTAAATTGTCAATTATAGAACTTCTCCTTTTTTTTTTGCTTTTATGTTTTACGGCTCCTCTCTTTTTTGTTTTCTTAGCTAAGTGCTGTGAGCTTGCGTCTTTCATGTTGAATTCCTCTGATTTACTTACATGTTTAGCACTGCTTTCACTTCAAGGAGAGAGAAATTAGATTGGTTTTAGCTCACGAACACATTCTTGCAAGGTTTCCAACATGTGGGAAGTTCTCAAAGCTATGAAACTATCTCATGAGAAACTGAGAAGCTGGGTCCTCTGGGGAGCTGTGCTATTTACTGGCCATTGCCATACAACTTCCAGTCACATCCAGAAGGGACTTGGTTTCGAATTCCTCAGTAATCTGACTCACTTCCAGCACAGCGCAAAATGAATCAGCAAAAGCATTTCTTTCACATATATATTTTGGCTTATTTCACACCTTTCAAAACACTTTTACGGGATAAAAGCACACATGGTGAAATGAGAGCAGATGAAAACAAACCTGATAAATCACTGAAGGAATGAATGATAAGAGTCTGTGACTGAATTATAAATGATAACTCAGATTCTCCATATATGATGTATGACATTTATAATTTCATTATTTATAGGAGTCTATGGAAACACAGATGGCTTGTGAAAGAAGAGTTACTTCTCATAAATATTAATCTGGCAAAACATGAAATTAGGGCTTGAGCAGAACTATAAATACATATACAGTACTATGCAAAAGTTTTAGTCAGGTGTGGAAAAGTGCTGCCAAGTAAGAATGCTTTCAAAAATAGAAGTGTTAATAGTTTTTTTTAATCAATTAACAAAATGCAAAGTGAATGAATAGAAGAGAAATCTAGATCAAATCAGTATTTGGTGTGACCACCCTTTGCCTTCAAAACAGCATCAATTCTTTTAGGTACACTTGCACAAAGTCAGGGAATTTGTAGGATTATAGTCAGGTGTATGATTAGCCAATTATACCAAACAGATGAGAATGATCATCATTTTCATATGTAGGGTGAAACACAGTCATTAACTGAAACACAAACAGCTGTGTAAGAGGCTTAAAACTGGATGAGGAACAGCCAAACTCCTACAAAGGTGAGGTTGTGGAAGACAGTTTCAGGTCACAGGTCATACACCATGGCAAGACTGAGCACAGCAACAAGACACAAGGTAGTTATACTGGAAGGTCTCTCCCAGGCAAAGATTTCAAAGCTGACCTGGGGTTTCAAGATATGCTGTTCAAGCTCTTTTGAAGCACAAAGAAACGGGCAACGTTGAGGACCGTAGACGCAGTGGTCGGCCAAGGAAACTTAGTGCAGCAGATGAAAGACACATCATGCTTACTTCCCTTCGAAACTGGAAGATGTCCAGCAGTGTCATCAGCTCAGAACTGGCAGAAACCAGTGCGACCCAGGTACACCCATCTACTGTTTGGAGAAGTCTGGCCAGAAGTGGCCTTCATGGAAGAATTGCAACCAAAAAGCCATACTTTCGATGTGGAAACAAGGCCAAGTGACTCAACTATGCACAAAAACATAGGAACTGGGGTGCAGAAAAATGGCAGCAGGTGCTCTGGACCGATGAGTCAAAATTTGAAATATTTGGCTGTAACAGAAGGCAGTTTGTTTGCTGAAGGGCTGGACAGAGGCACAAGAATGAGTGTCTACAGGCAACAGTGAAGCATGGTGGAGGTTCCTTGCAAGTTTGGGGCTGCATTTCAGCAAATGGGGTTGGGGATTTGGTCAGGATTAATGGTGTCCTCAATGCTGAGAAATACAGGCAGATTCTTATCCGTCATGCAATACCATCAGGGAGGCATCTGATTGGCTCCAAATTTGTTCTGCAGCAGGACAACGACCCCAAACATACAGCCAATGTCATTAAGAACTATCTTCGGTGTAAAGAAGGGCAAGGAGTCCTGGAAGTGACGATATGGCCCCCACAGAACCTTGATCTCAACATCATCGAGTCTGTCTGGGATTACATGAAGAGACAGAAGGATTTGAGCAAGCCTACATTCACAGAGGATCTGTGGTTAGTTCTCCAAAATGTTTGGAACAACCTCCCTGCCGAGTTCCTTCAAAAACTGTATGCAAGTGTACCTAGAAGAATTGATGCTGTTTTGAAGGCAAAGGTTGGTCACACTAAATACTTTGATTTAGGTTGATTTGATTTAGGTTTCTCTTCTGTTCATTCACTTTGCATTTTGCTAATTGATAAAAATAAACTATTAACACTTCTATTTTGGAAAGCATTCTTACTTTGCAGCATTTTTCCACACCTGTCTAAAACTTTTGCACAGTACTGAATATGTATAGGACTATATTATATATACGTATCTGCTTCACTTCCATTGTCAGTCCAAGTAAAGGATGTGACCTAATTATGTTTGTTTGACAGTGAAACACTACAACTGATGTCATTCTGTTGCATTAAATAGTGATTTATAAGAGGAAAACGAATTAATATAAAATCTACTCCTTAAACACTTTTTTCTGAAGGCAATAACCTGAAATGATAGGTGGAATGTAAGCCCTCAGCTTCACTCACCCTGCCATATTCTCAGGACAATCTTGAGAGCAAAGACTGACCTCAAGTGACCTCATCATTCTCCAAGGACATGAGAGGCTCTTTCTCTTCTGATAAGTATGATCCCTGGTTGCAAGATCCTGTTCTGTTCCTTACCCCCCTTAGTGTAGAAGATAGGTAAAAATAGAAACATAAATGTATTGGAACACATGAGGGGGGAAAAATGTGACAAAATTCTTGATTGATTGAAATTTTTCTAATGAATCGAAGATAAAACATTTAATAATAACTCATTTATATTTGCACTTTTAATAACACTGTGCCCACATCAAGTTGACCTCTTATTTTCCGCAGTCATTCTATACTGTTTTATCGTTACTAACTAGGTTACCAGTTACTCAGTTATTTGTGAGCCCTTTCACAAATCCTCATCCGGTCTCTTTTTTTTTTTTTTTTTTTTTAAATCTTGGCTTTTTCAGCACTTTCTGTACTCTTCATATTGCTAAAACTTTTTTTCTATTAAAAAAAATGCAATCTCTTCAGAGGGCACTTAACAATCCTCAAGATAATGTAAACAGTCAATAGTTATAGTCATTTGGACAGAATTAATCTTTGTGTTTCAGATCCAAACCCAGTCTCTTCCTGTAAATGATTTTTTTTTTTTTCCTGCCTGGATTTGATGTTACTTTCACAAGAATAAACCAAACTTTTTTTTCTATTCCACTGGGCATTCATATCCCTTTTTGGGGTCTGCAAGCATTTAATAGCTGTTTTGCTTCCGAGTTTGGGGCCTTTGCCATAAAGACTTGTTTGGATTGTCAGTTGCTCTTGGGACTATAGAACTGCAATGTTAAATAGGTGTATCTGAAGTGTTATAGTAGTTTTGGATCAGCCTGTTTTCATTGGGTTCCTTCCTGGGAGAGTGTTTGAGCTACAAACAGGGTTTATGTTACTGTGAAAGTAGATGAAGGACAAGATCCAGACAGAATAGAGAATACACTTTGAAGGGTTCTCCATGATTGTGCTTTTCTTACCCTGGTAACCAGCCCCTCCTTTAACTGCTAGTAACCTTATTACTGAACAGCCAGATTGGCTGTATGAGGAACAGGTTAATTCAGCCAGTTCCTCCATTGTTGAAAAAAATGTGACGATAAACTAGAACTTGAAGAAACCTGAGAAGACCAATGAGGGGACATCCAAGGAGACCTTGTTCCAGAAGAACAGTCTTCAGTCTGTGGGGGCAGCATAATAAACGACTTTAATTCATGGTAACTTTTATTTCAGCCCGTCTGAAAAATAATAGGAAAATGAAAAGTAGCGAAAAACAAAAAAGTCAGTCCACCATATTCCCCAAGAACAGTGATCCAGGTTGAAGTTCTCTGACTTACAAAGAGCTGAACACTCGGTAGATAATTTAAGGGATCAGTTGTCAGAGCTGAGATTTATTGGCAATTTCTTTATTGTGTCTGTATCACTCCTCTGTGCACCAGAATTTATAACTGTGATTTAATTTTAACAAGTTTTTGTGTTTCCATTAGTCAGTCCATATGTCATATTTGCAATATTAAAATGCACAGGAATAAGTTGTTGTACATTTTAATGAGCACACGGTGCCTCATAAGTTATAATAAGTTGTAAAAAAATGGGTTTAGGGAAAATCTGGCACAGCTTGTTACTGAATTTCTACCTGCGTGTTTTAACAGGATGAGGTATAGTGTCATTGCAAAATCAAAAAACTTTGTGTCATAAGAAGTGGAGAAATTGCAAGCGTGTATGAACTGGTTCAGTGTGAAACAACGCTTCAACATCAGGGACAGAGGGACATGCGTGAGACTTCAGGGCAACCTTTTCCACACAGTGACAAATGAAAGCTATACCCAGGACTTTTTCCTACATCAAAGATACCTGTTTTATTGTCAAGTTTGCATTTTAATGTTTTATACCAATCCATTAATCCGTTGACCAATGATTGCTGACGTTGCACATTTTTCAAGCATATCTATAGAAAGGAAACTTGCTTTGAGAACCCAGGGCAGTTATGCACAACTGGGAGCATTCAGTAAAATTCAGAGATAAAGATGAGATGAAGATGAAGGAATGTTATATTTATCTTCCCATATGAAACTGTGCCAATAGTGAACTGGGTAGTTGGGTGCTTAGAAGCTCAGTGTCTTTTTTGATTCCCATCTTAAGAGAGAGAGGAAACTGAAGGGACCGAATGCCCCCTGTTGGAGATTTTAACGTCTTCAGCATTTGACTTTGGCACCTTGGAAAACACACAAAGCATTAATTTCACAATTTCCCACCCCCATTATTCCAGGAAATACGTGTTTTATTTTATAATACTAGATTAGTGGTGGGGTGTAAAATTTATACAGAGAAATTATAAGTTCAGGTCCCTCAAACCTGGTAACCTTCAAATGAGGTAAATAGAGGACATCGCAACATTCAGTTTTGAAGCACATTTTAGAAAACACTCTTTTAATGTTCTGTGAACAATTCTTGCTTGTGCATTTTTAGAAAAAAAGTTGAACTGTGTTTTGGTTTTTTTGGAACGGCTGCATTCGCATTCTTGTCATTTATGTCACTTGTGTTTCAGCAGAAAAGCAGAACATAAGGAATGAGTGAAGCTCAACTGGAGACGCTTCATGAAATCCAAGCCGGCAAACTTTCTGGGTCCTCAAATAAAACTTTTTGGTTTATGGTTCTTCTGTGCTACTTGTTTTAAGACTTTTGCTATGTTGGGTGTCAAAGTGAGCCGCTCAGCACCTCCAGAAATCCAACTGCCAAGCTCACGTGACCATAATGATCTCACTTTCAGCACTTTTGACCATTCCTGTTCCACCTTAGCTGTGTAAGCCACCTTCTCAATTCACTAGTCCAGATGTAGTGGTCCAACAATGGGGAAATGAGGACGCTAGTAGTCTGAAAAATGGCGGCAACCCTCACGAGGTTGGAGTTCCAGGGCTATGGTGTCTAGAGGATTGTGCACACAGCAGACGGCCTCTGTTTTTCAACTGCAGCTTTGTTCTTCGCAAAGCTGCTGATTGTCTCGAAGTTCCTGGGACACATGGCCAAATAGCCGGCATCTTCCAAGGAGTGATTCTTCTGGACTCGGTGCAGGACGATGCGGTAGGTGCCAGTGATGGGGCTGTGGGAGTCTGCACAGCTGTTGTTCTGCAGGTGAGAGCCAGTGATGCCCAGGCTTGATAGGATGGACTTGACCTCCTGCTCCTCTGTGCTGAGGACCTGAGACGGCTCCAGCAGGTGAGCCGGCGTCAGTCGACTGACAGGGTAAGCTCGGGGGTATGCAGTGCCGCTCAGCCACGGGCTGGCCATGATTTGAGCAATGGAGGAGCGGTCGACAGGCACAGCTTTCAACACCCCGCGGATGACAAACTGGCAAGACTCTGGCACGTGGTGGGGAATGGAGTAGGAGCCCTGAAGGATGCACCGTTTCAGGCGTCCCAAATTATTGGCTTGGAAGGGCATGAGACCCGTTGCCATGAAGTACAGGAGGACACCCAGTGCCCAGATGTCAGCATAGCGACCCACATATCCCTTTTCTTTGAAGAGCTCGGGAGCTGCATAGGGCGGGGAGCCACAGAAGTTGTCAAGGACCTCATCCGGTCCGCTCACTGCACTGAAGCCAAAGTCACCCACCTTAATGCAGTGGCTGGTGGTGTAGAAGATGTTCTCAGCCTTCAGGTCTCTATGGACAATGTTGTTTTCATGCTGCAAAATGAATTACTGTAATTAATGACGACTGAAGGAAAATGACAAGAAGCGTAACTTGACAAAACGATCACTTACTAACAAGACCGTAAAAGTTCGAAAGTTTCTCTACTCCCTATCGGCAACAGTCTCAGTTTGCATGTTCTTGTTCGGTTATGTTCAGGCTCACTCCTGTTTGGAATTGAGTTTAGGAGCTCACCATGTACTTCACAGCAGCAAGGATCTGGGCAAAGGTGAGCTTGCACTCAGTGTTGGAGAGATGTCCTCTGGTGGTGATGCGGGAGTAGAGGTCACCCCCGCTGCCATACTCCATTACCAGGTACAGCCTCTTTGTGGTCTCCAGAACTTCGTATAGCCGCACGATGTTGGGGTGAGAGAGCTTCTCCATACAGGCGATCTCAGAAGCAAACAGGCTCTTGGACTTCTTGTCCAGCCGGGTCTTATCCAGAATCTTGACCGCAACTCTCTCTGCACGCCAAACCATGGTGAGGTGAGTGAGGGAGGTTAATGGACCAGAGCTGTGATTTTATTTCTAAACATGCACAATTCCTACGGAATGCAAAGAATGCAGAGCAAAGGACTATTAATGTAGATGATGGACTTTTTAAAGTCATCTCCAAGTGAGGGTGGAATGCAACTCCCTGTCCTTGGATTACGTTTCTCGGTAGGCGTCTTCAGGCATCTTCTAAACTAATTAGAAGGATAAATAAGAAATAAGCGTGTTTACTCTCAGCAGCCTGGGGGATCTAGGGGGCTTAAATTCCACTTTATGCAAAGGGATTACTGCTGGTCTTCTGGCTACTGGATTAAATTTACGACGATTCCATGTACTTCTTCATCCAGACCACCAGGTTCCCCAGGTAGACCAAAGATCTGAGATCTTCCTATATGCACCTTTCAGTTATTTTGCATGAAAAAATCACCACAGCACATCCACCTTGGTTTATGAAGAAGACTGTACATCTAACATCTACCACATCACCCCAGTCACATCTCAGGAAAGCATCTAAGCTTAAAATTAAACAATGCATAAACATTTATTACTGTTTTATCGTATAACCTGATGTAAAAACCTGGTGTAGAACAAGCATGACTCACCAGTGCTCAGCAGTACAAATACAACTTAAAACAATCACATTTTTGCTGCTTCTTTTGTCAGAAAGAGGCAGAGGTCTGTTTTTTGTTGTCTCACCTTTGGTTAAGCTGTGGATCCCCAGTTTCACCTGTGAGAAGTTTCCACTCCCTATCTCGCCCCGGAGCTCATAGAGGGCGACCCGACGCTCCAGCAACATGTCGTTGACTACCCTCTCATTGTAGGACATATCGTGGACAGCTCTCTCCAAGGGTGTGCGTCTGGACACTGGTGTCTCGCCTACTTTTGGGTTCATTTGTATCAGTGTCCCCCCAGCCTTCACACCCTCCTTCGGCTTCATGTCTTTCATTGGGGTTTTTTTCCCTGATGGAGATGCAACAATCAGTTTTAAAAATGGATATTCTGCCCCTGCTTTGATGGATGTGCTACACTGCCAGGTATTTCCTGCAGTGCTCATGTTGCTTGGTGGTAGACCAACTTCTGGCACAGTTTGACAATCTTATATTACAAAATTCTTATACTGGCTCTTGTGGCCCAAAATGCATTAAGAATCAGTTTGGGACAAGTGATGCTTTACGGTTGCCCTCAAATTAAAGTGAACTCTCAAGGAACAAGCAAAGTCCCAGCTCCAGTGACCCTGGCAAAGATCTCCTTCCTTCACTGCCCCCATCCAACCCGTTTCACATGTTAAACCTGTGTAAATAGAACCAGACAGACCTCCTTATTCATCAACCATCTGTGTTAGAAGTTGAACTTTTATATATGCTGAAGAAATATGTCTCTGTCTGTTTGAAATTATATGTAAAGGCCTTTAGATACAAGTGCTTTTCTGTGTGTTACCGCACTGAACATGGATGCGGTACAAAGAGGACTAAAGCTGTCGGTCACACATTATCTCTTCACTCACGAGGTAAGACCTCCTCCATGGGCAACTAATACTACAAACCAGGATTAGAGCCAAGTAGTCAGGGCAGCTTTAAATAGGTGACCTCACTTGAGAACTGAGAAACACCCCAAGGTCTGGAGACAAGTTAAAAGCAGTTAAGATGATGGTGGCCTGCAGAGAATCAGACTTTGTAGAATATATTGGATTAGTCTAGTGCTGTTCAGTGGTACTCGTTCACAGAATGACAGCAGTGGCAACAATGACGACATTTAACATCTTGAAAATTCCTGTTTTTTTGTTATTTTTTCCCAAGACTTGCAAATATGATCCCTGCTATCAAAAACCAAGTTTTTATTACTGAAGATGCTATTCATAACCAGTGTTTTTTGATAATCACCTAACGTTCACACTGTTAGGTAAAATAATGAATATATGCAAAAACCTTCACCAGCGACTCCATAACAGTCCACATTTCTCTCTGTTAAACGTAGGATGTGCAGTAAGTATTTCTGGGTTTTGCTGAGCTTTGGAAAACCCCCAACAGCAGGGTTACTACGTGCTACCATTCGACAAATTCCACCAGGTTACAGAGGACGCCAATTCACACTTTAAATAACATGACCCTTCTTGAGCTTTGCCATCTTAAACCGCCCCATCAGGAAGACTTAAGAATTGTTTTTAGGTAATACAAGGTACTCCAAGGACACTGTTCTTCAAATAGCAAGAAAAGTGCAACGAACCAGTTACAATTTCACTGAATGCAGGAAAATGCTAATACCTAACAAATGATCGATATTTAATAACGTAATTTAACTCAGACTGAGGGTTTTATAAGAGCAATTATTTATACTATGAGCAAATTATTTTTTAAAAATTGTTAGAAATGCTGTAATGTTGCACAGAATACATCAGGTACTAAATAAACTCGGTTCTTTTTCCCGATGGTTTCCTGGTTAATTATTCAGAATTGGGTGTGTTGTTTATTAAATATTATTTTAGTATAGTGCTTAATATTATTCTATATTGTAAGCAGAAACAACATGATTTAAAGATTCATTTGAATATTTATTTTGACTAATGTATGTTAATGTAGTAATTATGCACAAAATAAATAATAGTTATTTGGTGTTTTAAAAGTCTTCAGAAGCAAGTAAATGGAAACTAAGTGAATCTCCCCTATACTAAACTTTTAACATGCAAAATAATGGACTTTCTGTGTTATAAACTGTATGACACTGTGTCTTTGTTTTTATGGCCTGTATACGGCAGTGACACTAAGTAATCTGTAAAGAACTCTAACAACTGTCATCCTAAAAATGAACTAAACCTCAGAATGAGCCAGTCTTTCATAGTTGGGGGTTTGAAGACAACACAGATATCAGACATCATACTGATAGATAGATAGATAGATAGATAGATAGATAGATAGATAGATAGATAGATAGATAGATGATATACAGACAGACCCAATAGATAGATAGATAATATACAGATAGACCCAATAGATAGATAGATATATAGATAGAGCATACCTTATGTCAGTTGGTTCATGGTCTTTGTGAAGCGGCACTTTAGTCTGTTACTCCAGTCTGTGCTCTCACACCAGTAGATGAACCATTAATAACCCTGATTCTAACCCTGGTCTGCAATCCTATTAGGCACAAGTATTTATGTCCATAAGAGGCTCAAACACTGCATAACCGTCATGGAAAGCGAATGCATTTAGTTTAACTCAGCAGAAACAAAAAAATCTAAAGATATTGTTTCCATTTTTCCATCCACCCAGTGCCAAACTATCAATCTGTGTAACATAAGTTATGTAAATTTAAACCACGGAATGTCTGCTGTTTCCAGTAGTGCAAAATGTTGTATGATTGTTCCAAACTCATACTGCACATTTCATTCAACTTATTTTTACACACACAATCTGCAGACAAATAAAGGAGGTAGTTTGCTAATGTAATATTGTGAAATAACCCATATCTATACTGAGGTAAGGAAAGGAAGACAGAAAAACGAACCTCTGTGGGTCTCAGTGCTGCAGCAGTGACCACCGATCCCTGCTGGGGTTGGTAAGGAGTTGCAGAAGGGCTGTCAGGGGGGCCACCCTAAGCAGCATAGCTATTGCAGGCAGCATCTCTGGTTTACAAACACTATATAAGATATAGAATTAAATCTTTAACTCTAAGGTATGACCTAAAGAGCAGGACAGTGGCATCTAACTAATCCACCTTATTAACCAAGCACGTTACTTTTGGGTTGTGTGACTGATGCTGAGCTCACCTCCAGTCCTCCATGTTCTCCCAAAACCCTGAATAAACTGGTATCACCTGCAGTGTGAAAAGGCCTGTTGTGCTTTTCAGACCACTAGCTGAGTTACCCAGCTCTGCCCGGGAGAAAAAGGCGTAGCGGTGAAAGGATAAAAATAATAAAGCATTATATAATCAGCAAACTGCTTTACCATTAAAGTCGGTGTGTTTAGTACAAAAGTATTGTTAGTGCTGTCAGAGGCAGACACCACAGAGAGTGATGATCACAGTCCTAGTCAAGTGGAAAAGGAAAAGACTAAATTTATGTCGCCAAAATTTTGCTACCCATACATCACATGGGTATATGGATATTAGCATATATTACATGGCACGTGCTTTTCTTCTTAACTGACTGGCCATTGGCAGCACTTTTTCTGAGCTATATTTAAAATGGCTGCTGGAATTGTCACAATACCCATCATTCAAAGTCAAGATTTTGATTAACCCCGAAAACTAAACTTGTTATTATCAATAATAATTTAATTTATAAAAACACGGGAATCTCCGTCAACTTCATGTATGTATTTAGAAGATCGAGTACCTGTGAGATCAGGTTCTTTGGGTCTCGTGCTGGAATTTACAAACATTTAGGGAGGTTGTACTGCAAGACTGGTCCCACAGCTGAGCTTTGACTGTGGCGGGAATGACTTTGGTGGCACGAGGTTCTCCCAAAGGATTTCCATGACAGTAAGGCTGGGAGAAGCTCTGTGTTTCTGCTTCATTTCCTCAAACTGTGATTTGTTTTCAGCCAGATAAATTGGATCGAATCTGCTCCCATCATTTCGGGCTCTTTTCACCCTGGTTTCTTATTGTAGCTTCGAAAACATCTGTGGAAACAGAGGGATGGAAAGCTGATTGATAAAAAAGAATTCACAAAGCATGTGAACTCAGCACAACTAGGCTTACCAACAGTACAAGATGCTGAAGACAGAGTGTAGAAAGGCAACTATTGGGGCCTCAGACCTCTGGGGATGTGAGGACAGCAGGTGTTCGTGAAAGTCAGCACACTAGCATCTGCTGTTCTGTAAGAGATGTTCAGCAGAGATCTTCCAAGAGGAAGCTCTTCAGATAGTTGCTTGTCTCCTGGTTCATAGAGGCAAGACAGTTGTTTCTAGCATCACTCCAGCATGGGCCAGAAAGGTTTCTTTTGGTTCATATCTGCTCAGTGGGAAACTGATGATGAGCAAAATAATGGAAACGCTGCATGACAGAAGGAATTTAACATCTAAGAAGCTAAATCACAGTTATAAATGGAGCAGTATAGTCATATTATGCTGGTTCCCAGTTAGCAGCATGTGTCTCAATGAACAAGGTCTTACACTTTCCACATGAGAGTTCAAAGCATCATGAAGGAACTAACACAGTGCTCCAGGAAGGACAAATAGTTGGTGACCAAACTGAAGATGCTTTGGCCACAAAAACTTCTGAATTTTTTTAATATGTCAAGAGGAACAATCTCAAAAATAATAAAGTCATAAGTCAAACATGGACGTCAGTGAAGAGGAAGGGTGAACGTTTGTGGAAGCAATCAACAGGGACAGACAGACCCATCATAGGATGGTTGCTAGATGCTGTACAGCCTCAAAAATTACCCTCGGGATTGTAATTTTCTAAATATTATTTTGACTTTGGTTTTTGCTTCTATTTTCACACACAATCCTCCGCAACCTAAAAGTTCAACCAAAATGGTGGTATTTTTAAAAAAAATTGTTCCAAATATCTCAGCATCTTCTTCAGCTATTTCAAAACTTTACATCATGCATCATTATTACCATTTTGCAATCTTTGTAGTTATTTTCCAGTACAAATTTGATAACTACAGATTGTTACGAACTTTAGGTTGTGGGAAATTGTTTAAATAAAAGCAAAATTTTTTAAAAAATCAAAAAGTGAAAGTAAATCACTGAACAACATTGTAGTTCAACACTTAGGCCACATTCAGACCTCAAAATTACTGTTTTGTGGAGCTGTGTCTTCAACCAGATCCCGCCCCCCCGGGTGTTTTTATTACATCATAAATCTTGAACTGGGTCCACTGAGATACCATAACATTCTTCAGAAAGGAAGACCTCCACTTCTGTGGAGTTCTTATGAAACCAATGAAACATATGAAGATCACAGTACACAGCTTTTGTTGAGATCTGGCTACAGGGCAGGTGATCTAATTTTATTACCATTTTTAACCCTGTTTTACTGTATTTCTCAGCAACTATACATTTAAAGGGTCCATTTGTTGATAATTGCAATCGACCACTTTCTGTAGCTCTGGATTAGATTTCTACCTGTCTCCACTGGTAATTTGGCCCACTCCTCTTGAGCAAACTGCTCCAGGTCTCTCAGATTTGATGGGTACTTCTCGCAGCTGAGAGTTTCAGCTCTTTCCATAGATGTTCTTTGGGATCCAGATCAGGACTCACATCAGACCACTTCAGAATGGTCCAGTGTTTTTTTCTAATCCATTCTGGATGGTTTTTGAGGTGTTTTGGGTTGTCATCCTGTTGGAGGACCCCTGACCTGTGACAGACACAGCTTTCTGACACTGGACTCTATGTTTCACTTCAAAAGGCCATAATAGTCTGCTGATTTCATCCTGTCTTGCACAGATTCAAGACACCCAGTGCCAGAGGGAGCAAAACAACTCCAAAACATCACTGAGCTCCTCCATGATCCACGGTAGCGATGCTGTTCTTCTGTTTGAAAGCTGTTTTGGTTTCTGCGTACACAGAGGTGGAGCAATTTACCAAAAAGCACTAACTTTGTTCCGTTTCAAAGGACTTTCTCCTAGAAGGTCTGTGGCCTGTCAGCGCACAGCACCCTTCCCTCCACCAGGAGGGGGCCCCCTCTCACAGCCATTGAAGTAGCCAGCTTGTAGAGTGATGTCAGCTGATGAATGCCCCACCAAGAGCATTGCCTCACCTGACCTCTCCCCACATGGGAGGCCTAACGTGGTTTAAAACCTCAACGACAGGCCACACCAGGTCTTGACACTGCATCAAAATCTGAGTATTCAGTCCCCCTGGGTAGCTTTTTGTCTGCTGAACAATAACACAAAAGGATGTTTTTGATGTTGCACATTATTTTACAGGTCATCTTGTCAGTCGCTAATTTTATTTTATTTTATTTTATTTTATTTTATTTTATTTTATTTTCCCTCCCTTTTACTGCAGCAGTTTACATGTGCTCTGCCTAAGAGGAACGGAAATAGTTATTGGGCTCCTTGGCCGTAAAGGTGGATTTAATCTTTTGCCTGCATGGGAAAATTGCCGCTAAGCAGGGAGGAGGGATGCGAGTTATTAGTGGGAAGCGAGGAGCACAAAGAGAGAGAGAGTGAGAAATCCGAGCAAGAGAGAGAGGCTGTGTGTCGCAAGCCTGTGTCTCAGTGAGGGGGAGAAATATAAAAGGACGCCACAACGGAGGGAAAGGTATAGCAGAAGACCGCTTCCGCATGATGTCGACCATGTTCCTGCGGACTCTCTCGGCGATTTGGCTTGCAGTCGTTTTCTTTGGATTCCTCGAAGGTAGGATGGGCATCAGCAAAATCTCTCTCGGTGGCATCCAAAAGTGAGACTGTGCAATTCATGCGGAGGCCAGGCAGATAACTGAGTCTCAGGTGATGGTGAGGAATGGCTGAACAGACAGATGCTCATCAGTGCAAGAACTGGGGGGCAAGAGTGAGTCAAGTGGGGGGTAAAAAGCAGCAAGTGTTCTGTTATGTAAGAGGAGAAAACTACGTAATGATGCTAAAAGCAAAGATGCTGCTTTGGGGGTTTGAAAAGGGAATATTATTGACTGTAATTGCTCAGGGGTTGAATCGTTTTGGAGACTTGCTAAGCGTGAGGTTCACTCCTCCGCCTGCCAATCACCCTGAGAACAGCAGAACCTGTTGGTTGCCTCGGATCGAGACACTCACATGAATGCATCTGAAACCCCACCCCTTCTTCTCGAACACTTCGTCGTTACGGCTTCTTTTTACCTTCACCCAGCGTCTGGCTGCTAGCAGTCCCGCCCAACCCAACCCAAGGGCATTGCGTGAGCGAGCAGAGAGGGGTAAACATGGGCTGGGCGTAAAGCGACTGTGGGAAAGCAGATTGTCTATGAAGGGTCGTTGTTTTGATGGCAAGAACCGGGGTTTCACATATTAATCACAAGGGCAAACAATGACGGAATGATCAGACTTGATGACAATTGTGCTTAAATGTATTCCCTTCAGTTCCCTTTTCAAGTCTGAGGGACTCAGGCCGGACACTGAAGTGCGTTGCCTGCCATAACTGCCATTCCTGTCTGTCTGACAGGAAAGGGGGTTCAGATGCAGAGGGATGTTCAGTGCTGCATGCGGTACTCCCAGGGCAAGGTCCGCGCTAAAGACGTGGTGAAGTTCGAGGAACAGACAGAGGGGCCTGACTGCAGCATAAAGGCCATCATGCAAGTATTCCAAGTACTCTATGGAGTAGACAGTAACCACCCCAACCAGCTAGTTAAAGCTCACTGTGAAATAGCTCACATTCTTACATGCCTGGTGGGGAGGGAGAGGTATCTTTCACGACAGCTTTCACAGTTGATGATCTGACAGTCTTCCTCACCTCCAATACTTCTGTAACTATTATCATATTTCTGAGTATTTGCCTCTTTTTTCAAGCATATCCAGAGGAGGATGATTAACCTTTCTGTGGCCTGTCCGCTTTGGCAACATCCCCGCAGCCTGTACACCAAGCGGGCAGTCAAGTGTGCTGACCCCCGGGACAAGCGGGTCAAAAGGCTTCTGAGGAAGCTCAACCTGAGGCAGAAGACAAAACCTCGCACAACTACACGGCTCCATCCACACAGGAACCTTCCTGCCATGACGCAGGTAATTCACTCTCACAAACAGAGAAAATTCCACCTCACAGGGTTGGGATTAAACACATTTGCCTAGTGAACTTTAACTGTGTTGATTTTTATTGCTTTTTTTGGTTCTATTTTAGTGGGATCCAGCCTGGCTGCTACTCACTGTATCTTCTCAGATAGTTAAGAAATTTCTGATGTGCAGTTTCAGTTATTTGCAGCTTTAAACGGTTCTTGTGGTGACCTGGAAAATAAGTTCACAGATGGAATGAAAATCTCCAACGAAGACAGTACCCGATATTTTTCAGAAATTTTATCACTCTGACGTGCTGTCTGTCATTATTCTGTTTTATTGTAGGCAAAGTGAACGAATCCTGAACAGACCTTAATCCCAGACAAGCAAAGTTGGACTCTTCGGTTATTTACTGTCATTGCCATTCTATTTGGAAACATGTAGAGGCCAAGTTTTTCTTACACTACAGTATGCAAATCATGTAATGTTTATATATGTAGCAAAACTTCCAGACCATGGTTTAAAACTGTTGTTGAATATACCAAAGTTCTTTATTAGTCTTTATTATTTTTGAGAGATGTTTTTATTATCTGTAGGAATTTTATGCCACGTTAAAGCATGTTAGAAATCTGAGTAGGCTTGCTAAATATATACTGTAAAGTAATACAACACAGGACCCCAGACAAAACAAAAAAAAGGCTGTGAGACATAAAATTATGTTTTGAAATTTTATAAATAAACCTTTCAAATAAAACATTTGTATTCTTAAGAGCCAGCTATGTAGATGAAGGATTTAACGTTCACCATATAAACAAAAAAGTCAGCACGTGTGCTATTCTGAATGGGAAAATTCAAAAAACAGAATATTTACTCTTTCTGGCTCCGAATGTCATAAATCCTTGTTACGTTTCATTTTCTAACTGTCTTTTTGTACAAAGAAGCACATGACTTACTTTCAACATATATGAGGTCTATCCTCTTTGTTCCTACAATATACCTGCAGTTCCATGAAGAAATCATGTTAATGCAGAAAGGAGAAGAATGATCACCACACAACATGCTTGTGTGTATGCGAGGCCTCATGCCACTGGACTTTGTGGATCTGTCCTTTTCCAGAAACAGCTCCTCCGGTTAGTCGTGCTGAATGCACCTCATGATTTTACTGCAATTTTTTTTCCCTTCTCACCCGCAATCATGCTGTCATTCTGCTCCTTTTGACAACATCAGAAAACTTCCTGAAGCATTTGGTAAATGCATACAGATAATTGGCAGCTGTTCCGTGTTAAAAGACATCAGGGTCTCCTCTTAGAGCTACGCTGGCTCTTGATGCTGGAGATGCAGCTGCACACTGTATGGCCCTTGCAGCCTTGTTTCCTTTTTTGCCTATCGCCTCTGTAGATATGGTGAAAAGTACCACGAACATCAGCCCTTCAAATTACAGCTGACAACCATTCAAAATGCACTCATTTTGAGATCTCACCGCTAAATTGAGCATCTTTTGAGACCTTTTTAAATAATTGCTTTAATACCTTCATTTCATTTATTCGTTACGGTGCTAAATGTTGTCGCATTACCTGGTAAGTTAACACTTGAGCGATCTTCTCTCGGGTTGGTTGGGGGCCCTTGCTGATCGACGCTTGCTTGGCCTGGGGAGATCTGTTTGAAATGTAGGTACTCAGCACCCTCCCGCGATAAGATGCCTGATGCATTTTAGCGCCTCGGATGCAAAATGAAACGTTCTGAAGAGTTAATTACGTTGATAGGGATCACTATTGTCTCTGTTGGAAGGTCTCAGTGGGATAAAAATGTTCCCAACTGAGGTGAAAATCCTCAGTACTTCCCAGAATGAATCCCCTTCCACAGTTGCTTTCCGTGGCCAGCCCACTCTGGAAGTGAACTTCTCCCCACCCCTGACAAAGATGGCAACTGAATTAAAAGCTCTACTGGATAGGAATGGAATTAATATAAACGTTTAGTTTCATCCACACAGTAGGCCTAAGCCTGGTCTCCAAGTAGCAACAGGCAGAGAGTTTGAGTGTCTTCCTGCCATCCTCAGTCTCCTTCAACCCTGACTCCCCTAACCAGCTTAGAAAGTTCCAGAATAAAACCCGCCTGAAATTAGAGTTCCCAGCTTCCATGTCGGGAGCAGCAGGAATCTGCAATATTCAGAAATTTCACTTTTCTTATCCAACTATCGGAATCAGGTTTGGTTTTTATAACGTCTAATAATTTTTTAAAAAATTGTGACTGTTGATGCCGAGAGGAAAATACTGTCAAATGACCCCTAGGTCTGCCTCTTAGACATTATTATAACATGTTTTGTTTATGTAGAGAAATGACATTCATTCAAAATCAATTTAGACATTTTTCATTAGCTTCAGCTTCCAGTGTTTAAATCGATTATAATCACATTGTTTATAGTGTTTTTGTGGAAAGGAAAGTACCACCTGTGTGATGCGCTTCAGATTGGAATAAACTGCTGGTCTTACGATGGAATTTTGATGAGCCATTTCAAGTCATTCAAGTACATTTAAAATTATTTAAAAATATTTTATTGCAAATTGTATTCTACACGAAGCAGGGAATACAGAGACAAATCATGAAGGACCCAGGACAGTTAAGCACTTATATCTTGAAGGCTGAAGGTAAGTCCTGCTCTTGTTGCTCTTGCTCCTTCAAGGAAGATATGCATCGTTGGGTTCTCCACTAAAATAATATTCCAGGGTGTAAATTTAATTCATAAAAATGTGGGGGGCAAATGTAAGGTAAGCAGTGTAGAGGGAAAGTTAGGAAAAGACATAGTGGTGAAGAACGGGAGGTTAAGGGGTTTTTTTTTTTAAATTGCCTTTAATGGCAACTTGGGATTTAAAAACAGCCACGTCTTACCTGAGAACTGCGGGGTTTTTATTAGTTATTTTTTTCTTCCTCCGAAGGTTACAAACTGAAGGTTTGTATAAGTTTTGCAAATGGGAATTCCTTGCGGTCATCAGCCACTCACACTCCACTGTCAACTAATTTAACCGTTAATGTTGGTGTGTTAAACTACCTTCATGCCACTCCTTTCCTGCTACCTCATCATTTATCCCCATCAATTGCACTTTACACTCTGCAACCTTAAAATGCTCCAGGGATACAATAAGAACTGAAAACCAACTATAAATATTTGTTCTCATTATTAAATTATAGTTTCAGTTGAAGTTCGATCGATTATTCAAAAATCCGGATTAAAAAAACTGATAACTGGAAGACCGTCACACAGTTAAACACGTCCTCGGATTTCAGCGGATATTAGTTATACTTGTTATTGCTGTTAAACAGTCTGGCGTCATATTTGACCCGTTTTAGAAGTTGTAAAATCAATTCCCAATGTATTGACTGTTTTGTTGCCATCGGTTGCGTCGGGTCTGCCCCAAAAAGTGCAGCGGACGCATCTCTGGTTTGAGTGCACTTTAAGCTCTGTGTGGGGCAGGGTTATCGGGTCAGGACAAAAAATAATCCTGTGAACATTAAGCACAATGTTACCTGCGTCAAATACTGCTGTGGACATGTCCCCATCTTCCATCTTCTCGGGTTCACATCCTTAAAATAATTTTATTTTATTTCAGTAGAAACATACAGGTAACCTTTTTTTACCCCTCGCATTATGTTTCCGTATTCGCCGTCCAAAACACACAGTTGGCTTCACCCTGGTGCCAAATCACAGCCTTTGAAATGCTAAATGCCAGTCGCCCCTCCTCCTCACCGAGCTGAAGCCCAGGGACAGCGGGGACCCGCTGAGTTTACAACTCTTTTTTTGTTTCGCTAATATTCCCCAGGAAATTGACCTGGTTGGATGTGTGGGACACGGCTCGGCAGGAAGCCGACATCTGATCAGGTGGGATCAGCAGCTTAAGCTTCCCACAACCCTTCTTCAAACAGCACTTCGACCTCATTTAATAATTATGCTGAAAACAGGACCTTTCTGTGAAAAAAGTGGCTCGAAAGTTATGTGAGCTGCTCACCTAGCACTACAGTTTACTTGACTGCTTCGATCTGAATATAGATGAAGAGACACTAAACTACTCCTTTCACTTATATTTAGCTACAACTGCAGCATGTAGTGGCTGGACTGTGTTGCCGGAGTAAATCAACATTAACTTATCTGTTCGCTATACAAACTCACATCAAACTCACTACCTATACACAGTATATATAATTCCATATATATACAATGTAGTGTGTATATATATTTTTTCATTTCACTATATTCCTCTGGCTAACTGCAGCTTGGTCCACCCTGCTGTAAGGCTGCCAGTATATTAGCTGCTTGTTTTTAATGTCAATAACCTCCTTATTTATGACTCAGTGGTGTCAAGACACCCGAAAAGTGCTTTGTTTTTTCTTTTGCCCTGGAAGGGAGGTATATTCCGCAAAACCATCATAAAGTGACTGAATGAAGGGATGAATGATCAGCTAAGTTTCTCAGTATTAATAGATAATTCCGTTTTACAACTGTCTCTTATTTGGGTCAGAAACTACAGTCCAGACACTGAACTGCCGATCATAGGAAAAACAAACTCGAAATCCATTGTTTTCCCGTTTCCGAATATTTATGTATTTCCCAAAACCTGGATGTAACACGTGTGTTTCGGGTGTATTTTCCACAAAAGTGTAAGAGTGTCAAACCGCATTATGTGTTAATCCCCACCGCAACGCACCTGCGTCAAACAGGCTCATTCGAGCCCATTTCGTCCGCACCGCCCTGGTAAAACGCCCGGTCGTATAGGTTAGACAAACACACAAGAGAAGCGATACACAGATTAATATTAAATATAAATTAGACAAATACTGTTAAGTAGTTTGGACAAACCCATCGGCTCAGAAATATTTATTCACATTTCAAGTGTTTATTCACACATTTCAAGTGTTCATCTTTTTTAAAGGTTGATCGTCTTTGGGACGACCCCCGCCACCGCCTTATGGTACAAAAAGGCATATTAGAATTATAAGTGATTCATTCTGTCACTTTGTCACGCAGGTCCGAGTAAAGAGCGCCGTGAAGCCGCTGTGGTTATTGGCTCCCCGCGACGTCCCGGTGAAAACACCTCGACTGATCCGCCGCCAAAACTGACACTTCGTTAAGGCCGCAGTTAAGTGTCCTTTGAAATTTCTGATGAGTTTTACACGCTCGCTTTACCAAATGTTGCCCCCGGATCAACGGCCTCCTGTCCTATAAAGGTGTCCGCTCGTCAGCCAGAGCTCGTTCAGAGGAGACGCGCCGCTCACACACACACCCTCTTCACACAGCGATCGCCATGCTCGCCACGTGCTTCGTGCTCGCTCTCCTCGCGCATGCCGACTCCGCGAGGCCGCAGCTCGGCGCGGCGGACGAGACGGAGCTCGTGCCGGACGGAGACTGGGACGGAGTTCGCACGGAGGCGCTCAAGATGCTGCTGGACGTGTTTGGATTCGAAGACCCCCCGCACGCCCGCCGCCTCTACAAGCAGCCGCCGCAGTACATGCTGGACCTGTACAACACGGTGGCCGGGGCAGACGGCATCACCAAGAACCCGGACCTCCTGCAGGGCAACACCGTGCGCAGCCTCTTCGACAGGCGTAAGGACAGCGCCGTCGCCGCTATCTATCCATCCATCCATCTATCTATCTATCTGTTTATCGTCTATCTGGAAAATTTTGGACAAATTTAAAATACAGTTCTTACAAAGTGTAAAAGGACACCTGGTGAACAATTAAACACTCAACTATGTTGTTTATAATAATTTCTTTTTATTACTTTTGCAATTAAAATATTTTCACGGTAAGAAATATATGCTCAGTTATTTTATTAAGTCCAAGCTCATGCTTTCATGTCCCATAACATTTTTGCGGTGAACAGGTAGGTTCAGCGCCGCTTTTGCCCGTCGCACCATAAAGGTGTTAACTGAACTCTTCTTGGTTTTTCAGGTTCCCCCTCTTACTGGCAGCTTTTGCCGATGACATTTGTTATTTTCCAACACTGCACTTTCTTGCGTTTCCCTTCTAGTCCACAGCAAGGAAATCCAGTACTCCTTCAACTTGTCCAACGTAGCTAAGAACGAGAAGGTCCTGACAGCGGAACTCCACCTGTTCAAACTGAGACCGCAGGTGTCTTTCCCCCTCAACCGACACCACCTGTGCCAGGTAGCCCTCCTCCTCCTGAAGGTTTGAAAAAAAAACTGATGCTTTGAGATATTTCTGTCTGTCTCTGATTTACTTTCTGGGTGCTGGAAATAAGTAGTGCCAGAAGAAGAGAAGTGAGAGAAGTGTCTCCAGTTCTCCTCATTGTGTTTGCACAGGAGCTGACTGGTGCTGTGCTAATTTTGCACCGATTCTGTGACAGGTTAGTGTCCACCAGCTTCTCGATAACAGAATAACAAACACATCCCAGAGCAAGAGGCTGCTGTCCTCCAGGCTGCTTCCCATCCACTCCACGGGGTGGGAGATCTTCCCCATCACACATGCAGTAAGTTACTTTGCCGACCACATCCTCAGGCGATTAAAGTATTTTTTCATTTAAATCCAACAACAAACAAAACACAAACATATATAATCACATCAATAAAATATAACATATAGAAATATTCACACACCTCTTAGTAATTAATAAAAAGTACAAATGAATTTTAAAGAAGTTAAAAAGAAACAGAAGTATCCAGGGTAACATTTAAATATTGGAGGAACCATAAAGTTAAAAAATTTTGATTGTCTGTCTTGCTTATTTCTTTTTAATATGTAATAAAGTCCATACAATGTTCTAGTTCAGTTCTCAACAGGGTAATTTTGGGTTTAGCATTTGACCATTTTTCGTTTGTGAACATTTACCAAAAAGTATGTATAAGTTTATAAGGGTGCATATATCTTGATTAATGTTTTTAAAAGTATATATGAGAAAAATATCTCTATCTGTCACTTTAACCTACTAACGTCTATATATTAAATTGTTCACATCAGCCCAGAAAAATGTATTGTAAATACAATTGTGGAATAGAGGTATACTGTCTCCTTGTTCTACCTCACAAAATACACATGAATTTCTCTGAATTATCCTAAATTTGGATAAGGTTTGTTTTGAGGATATATTTCCAATGTATAATTTTTACTTTGATAGTGGCAGAATATTTGCTGGATAAATTGGATATTTCATTCCAATATATATTATCGTGTTTTGCATGCCAATATGTTGGATGATCAAGGTGGGAATTTCTTTGGACTAAGTAAGGGTTGGCATCCTTCACAAAAGTTTGATTTCTGCCCTTAAAATTCTACAATACTGGTGGATTCAAAGTGGATAAATCTGTAAACTAAGTTTATTTTGGCTTTGAATCAACAGAGGTTTGAAAAATCCCTTTTTTGTTGTGCAGGTAACGTCTTGTATGGCCGATAATGACAAGAATCTGGGCCTTCTGGTGACGGTGAGAAGTCTCAGTGGCAGTCAGATGGACTCCAAGGTGGTGCGCTTTGCTTCTGGGCAGAACCACCATCAGAGCAAGCAACCAATGCTGGTGCTGTTCACGGATGACGGTCGGCAGGCGGCTTCCCTGTTCCACGCTCTAAAAGGTACCAAAGCTCACCTGGATGAACAGATCAGGCAGCGCAGTGTTGAACTTTCCCATGAATCCCTTCTCATTCCGCTTGTGTGAAAGACCTTGCTGTTTTGTACATGTTTTGCCCATTCCGCTTCTTTCGCCCAGCCCACTCGGCTCACCCCGGCCCCGCTGCTCCAGTTCCGAGCCGAGTGGAACGTTCCTTGGACGTCGAGTACGAGGATGATGCCAAGATGCCCTGCCAGCGCTACCCTCTCTACGTGGACTTCGAGGAGATTGGCTGGTCCAGCTGGATTGTGGCCCCACCGGGCTACAACGCCTACTACTGCAAGGGTACTTGCCCCTTCCCACTAGGGAAGAGTCTGTGGCCCACTAATCATGCCACGGTGCAGTCCATCATCCACACTCTCAAGCTCATGCCCGGCGTTGCATCTCCCTGCTGTGTTCCCAACAAGCTGTATTCCATCAATCTGCTGTACTTTGATGAAAATGAGAACGTGGTGCTGAAGCAGTACAATGACATGGTCGCTGGAAGCTGCGGATGCCAATAGACTCTGAAGCACTGCCATTGGGGGCAAATTGAGAGGACGAAAAGCTCAGAAGAGTGGCGCCTTAGCGGGTAAAACATAACACCGATACATGATACAGGTCTGTGCTCACAGCTGACTTTGGACTTTCTGATTCGAATGGAGATCTTAATCTGAGCTTCACTGTTTCAGCTTAGAGCACTGTAGTCTCCCTGTAGAAGAAGGTGTCGACAATGTAGACTTTTTGAGAAGCCAAGGCGTTATGAAGGATTTTTTTTAACTTGTCAAACACTTTCGTGCAGCTGTGTAACTTATGCAAAGAGCTATTAAATATGAATATTCGAGGCTGGGGTTCACCCAGCAGAAGCTGATTGTTTGTTCATGTACACATGTGTTAGTTTTAGAAGACTTAAATAATAAAACACAAACTAATATAAGCGACTTCTGTGTTTCTGTGATAATCCCTGCTTTGGGGTCTGCACGCATGTGGAGTCAATAATCAAAACAGAATTTGGCATCTGTGCAGCATTTATTACTTAGACACGCCTGTTAGCTCTACACAGCTGTGAGACTTTCAGCATTTTACCCCACTTAACAATCAACATCAAAAGTACACGGTCAGTCCTAAACCGAGTACAAATAACAGCTACTATCAAAGAAATTCCACCAAAAATCCATATACATTTCACTGTGTACAACAGGAGTATTAGAACAGCCGTTTATCATCTTCACAACAATATGGAACATGTCATAGGCTTCCAGTAGGATGTCAGAAGGTACTAATCAAATAGACCAATTAAGTTTTTTATTCTACAAGTGTGAGTGGAAAAAAGCAACATTTTAATTAAAGTTTAAATTAATTCAGATATAGCAATGTGAGAAAATACAGTACAATATAAAAACGAGTATAAAGCGCACCTGATAACAAGTCATGAGCTCTAGTTAAAAACAAACTTAAGGCAGCACAGCTAGTCAGAATATCGTTTGAGTTTCACAAACACTTTAAGAGCTGGCAGAGGAATTCCTGGCAGGATCAAAATTACGTTCCTCACTGAAAATCCATGCAGTTCGCTTACAAGCTTCTCCTTGCATATCTGAGTTCCTCCTTCACATTGACAACATGTCACTATCTAACCCCTAATTCAACAACAGTCCAGTTTAACCTGTAAAAACAAATTGAAATTATTTAAATTTGACCACATGAAAATTTTCTTTTCTCCACCCTTGTCCTAAAATAATGTCCAAATTCAGACATCAGTTGTATTTAAAATGAGACGATAAAAGACATCTAAATCCTCTTCAAATATTTTATAAATTACAGGGCAAATTTCACATGAAAAAATTCAAGCAACTAATGCATGACTGGCTGGGAAACAACGTAACACAAAAAAAGTTGTTTAGATTAACTTAAAAAAAACCCATCTGGTTTCATCTATAACATGACAAACACTGTCCAAGCACAATTTCCACACTTTTCCACTATGCTGAGCACCACCTCTCAAATACACTTTGGAAACTGATTGTTGTTCATAAGCCATCAATACAGACTGTAAATCTGTAATAATTTAGACATTTAGCAATAAAATTGACTTATAAATTCAACTCCAACACAGTTACAGTGGCCTTTCATTGTGGACACTGAGCATCTCATTCAAATAGTAATAATCATGACTGCTTCAAAATATGGATTTTTTTCAACTAGAGCTAACCCATTATATACATATTAGCTTTAAGAAGTTAACTTCCAGAGTAATACCGTGAACATTAGCGAGGTAGATAAGGGAAAAGTATCTCAGCCACCTTAAAGCTGACAAGCAACGAAAACACAAAATGCCACGTGATTTCAGGCTCTTCAGCGATACAGCGATTACAATTCACACAAATTCACTTCACGGAGACCCACCATGCTTTAGAGCAGTTTGTGCAATGAGTCTGTCGGTGACTTTAAACTTAAACTGGCTCTACCTTCCATGCATCTTCACTGCTCCTGTGAGACAGGACTTTAGTAGCAGTTTGGGGCAAACAGCACTTTTGAATGCAGGCAGAACCCATGTTAAATAATTCCAGCAAACTATATCAGTGCTAAGTAATTTGCCCTTGAAGACAGGTCTGCTGTGAAAATAAATATAGAAATAATGAAAGCAAACTGAAAAGGCACACAATTCCATTAAAATAATGATAACTTGTTATTTGGAAGTGGCCAAAAAGAGACTTCAAGGCAGAAAGTGAACAAGTTTTCATGTTGGTTTTAACTGCTGGTTATGAAGAAATCTCAAGTTTTTTACAGTCTTGGTCTTGTTTACACAGTGTAATCTGTATTTATCATTCAGACAATGTATTAATGTTCATGTTTTCCATTAAACTATGTGTCACTTTGGTTATATCATGAGGCCTTGTTTCGCCCAACAGTTCCTATAACAGCCCCTATAACCTGATCTGGTGCTTGACAAACCAGGCAGGAGATTATAGTAAAAAAAGGTGGTCCTCACATGGTGGTCTCACTGTTACTGTGCTTCAGTGTATCATTCTCCTGGCAGATGAGCTGGTAGGGCTTCTCATTCTCTTCGATGACTGAGTTGCCCATCTCCACATCCCTGCTCTGCAGCTCCTTGCGGGAAAGGTGCTCCACAATCCCTGCACCTAGTGAGTCTCCAAGGACGTTCGTTGTGGTCCTCAAGCGATCACTTAAAGAAAAAAAACATTTATTAACTGTTATCACTACAGGTGACACCACACACATACACATGCACACATACACATACACACACGTACAGAGTACCCTCGCCATGTACAGAAACCCTTTGCTCTTCTACTTCCTGACACTATGTTCTTCAGCAACTAAACGGGTTGGTTCATCGTTCTTATGATAAATGCAAATAGTTCTAAATCATTATAAAATTTATGTTATTGTGAGTCCACCAAAACTTTTAAGGATGCAAGCTGCACTTGAGAAACGACGATCTCCACAAGGAAGAGAAATGTGCTGCAGTTCAGTTTACAGGTGTGATCTGCTTCCATGCTTGACTGAAAATGGCTTTAAGGATCAGATGACCTCACTCCTCATACTAACAGCCTTAACCTTTCAGTGTGAATTCAGAGCTCCAGCCCTGCATTTCAGGTGACATTTCGGCAGACTCACAGGAACCAGTCCACAGCGATGATCAGCGTTATGTCCTCAGTGGGCAGTCCGACCGATGTCAATATGATCACCATGGTTACCAAACCCGCCTGAGGGATGCCTGCCGCTCCAATACTGGCAGCTGTTGCCGTGATACTAAAGAGGAAGGAAAGCTGTTAGGTTATCCAAGCATAATGCATTCTCCATTTTGAAGAATTAATTTCACATCTAACCTATATGAACAAACACAGTTTGAACATCTAAACAATAAAGCAATTTAAAAAGATCTTGGTACCTGCTTACATCTACAGATTTGTAACATGTTAGGAGATTTAGTTTATAGTGTCTGTTTGGCTCCTATTTGGGATTGAAATGGTCTTCACTGCTACCTGATGGTGAGAATCTGTCCAAAGTTGAGGTCCATGCCATTGACCTGGGCAATGAATATGGCCGCCACAGCCTCGTACAAAGCGGTGCCATCCATGTTGATGGTGGCACCCACTGGTAAGACAAAGCGCGTCACCCGTTTGTCTACGCCGTTGTTCTCTTCCAGGCAGCGGAAGGTGATAGGAAGAGTGGCCGAGCTGGAGAAGATATCTGGGGTTACAGCGGAATTGTGCAAAAAAAAACAAAACCCTGTAATATATCAGTATTGTTGGGCACCTTCATGAGATGGTCTTCCATCCTTGGACATCAAAATACATAATATCACACAAAATGACAGTTTACCAGGTAACCAGACCATTGGATTGTGGAAGGAATTAAAACAAAGTCAAATTATTCATGATTTTATTTGCTTACATCACTTGCTGCACGGATTACAAAGGGCTGAGTTTTCCAAAGTATAAATTATTTGCTTTTACTGTTGTTGAACAACGCTTTAACATTTCTCCCTACCGCACTGTAATGGAGAATGAGAGTGTAAATTTCCTTTAAACAAAGGCCCAATAGATGGCAGTAAAGCAAATTGGAAAAAAAAATTAAAAAAACAAACAAATAAATAAACAGACAAATAAGACCAGCAGAATTAATTTCCCTTCTACATTAATAACAGTTGCGTCTGCAGTTTGGGCCTTTTTATAGTGGCAGCAAGAAGAGGTTTTAACTATGCTGTTACCATGGAAATAAAAATGACAATACTAACAATGTTGAAAGTGACGAGAAGGTGGCAAATGTTGCGTGTCCCGAATGGCACAGCATTTAATTTAAAATTTTTTTTGACTTAGATAGAATAAATTTTTAGATTTAAAAATGTTAATAAAAGTATTTATTTTTGCTGTATCTAAGGGTTTTTCAGGGCCCAACCAACACTGAGGGGTGTCTGTATTATTAAGAATTCATCCATTGTGCCTTATATGTAAATGTTTTGTGAGTATCTCCAAAACTGGAAGTTACAAACATCCCTGTGGTCCCTTACGCTCTTGAAAAATGAGAAATCAGTCATTTTTACAGCAGGTCATTATGAGGGTCATCGGGAATCATTCCACCCACCTGGAGGAGGTACCCAAGGCAGTGATGAGGGCCTGCAGCAGCCCACCAATAAACAAGTATGGGTTTCTTCGTGTCACCAGGAAGAAGAGTAGTGGCAAGACAAAGAGACCGTGGATGAGGAGACCAACAATAACTGAGATTGTGTACATGCCCATTTGGCCCCAGACCTGTGCCAAGTTCTTCATTTCCAAAATCTTCCCTGCAATGAGGAAGAGGATTCCCACAGGAGCGTACCTGGAGCACAGGAGAAATTAGTCACTGCCGCAGGTTCATCATCTACAGCTGAGCACTCCACATGTGTGCAGTGCATGAAGTCTTGGAAGCACAACATTATATTCTCCCGTCTTTCATTGCAAGCACAAGAGAGCACCTCAGAAGTCATGTAAAAGCTAAGGAACAAAGGAACTATGCTGTATTTTCAAAGTCCAAATTCTTAAGATGTACCAACCAGATGATGATCGCCACCAGACGCATGATGGCTTCATTGAAACTGTCAAAGAATTCACACAAAGGCTGACCCTTCTGCTTCATGTTACCGATGACAAGTCCAAAGCACATGGAGAAGATAACCAGCCCCAAAGCGTTCACTCCACTGGAAGAACCAGCTGTGGGCACAACCTCCTCTACTGTCTCCAGAATGTTCTGCAGGAGGACCCTGGTGTCATTGGCGGGGACCATAGATTCTGAAGAATTGGTGCCCTCAGTGCCGTTCACAGCAACTGTTATGTTCCTCTGGTGGACTCGCTTGGAGTATGAAGTTTTGTACTGCATTCGTGGAGTCATGTAAAAGAACACACCATAATTACTACTCATCTTCAGCGTTTATACCTCTTGTGTCCCAGTTCAGTGACCAGGTGCCCAGATGTCAGTTTCCCCCTTAAAAGGAGAAAGTCAGGCACAGTCTCCATCCAATGTACTAACAGAAAGTACTGTGTGCAGGATGTTACCCTACAACTACGCTGAGCTGACCAGAGATGTCAAATCCAGGAACTAGTGGAATCATAGCCATACCATTCCCACCCACCTGAACCCCATGACCCAGTCACGTTTCTTGGTCTTCTTCAGTACTGATGTGTGTATCTGAAGTCTGTCAAAGCTAATGTAGATTTAAACAATACATGCAGACTGTATTAAAACCTTTTGAATCTCTGTATTAAGCACTATGATCAATTATTTCACCAGTGTATAAATTAAGATGCATGCAGATGACCTTACCTGCTTAAAACATGCTTCCACTAAATTGGGAGGGAACATGTTTCTGGAAGGAAAGTTAAACAAGAGGTAAACAATGAGATTTTAATGAGGATAATCAGCAGACAAACAAGCTTTTTGCTCCAAATACAAGCGTTATTGTGAGGAGATCTCCTCCTACCTGAGGAGATCTAGAAAGGCATCTACAGCTTGCACTTGCTCAACATTGCCACGAGAAGGCAATGAGTGATCCTTATCGCCTCCTGGCCGGACGATGATCACCACGACAATGCCAATGAATACGGCAAGCAGAGTGGTGACCATGTAATAAACAACAGCCCGCACTCCCATCTTCCCCGATGCTTTACTGTCCAAGGAAGACATCCCTGTAAAACACAACAACTTGGCTAAATACTTCAGACACAATTTTGCAGAAGGAAATAAATCACTATTTCACCATTCCATCATAGGTTAGCAGCAGAAAGGGCAGACAAATGGATAACCAGGTAGATAGACAGCTACTTAGATTGCTAGTTAGTTACCTAGGTAGCTAGACAGATACAGTGGCTCTCTGGTTCTTTACATTACAAAAATAATGATTTCTTAAAGGTAAAAATATCTTTCTTGTTTATTTATCTGTGATTTCAGTTTGATTTCACTGTTCTATTTTCAAAAATTTCTCTGTTGCAGAGCAAAAGCAACATGCAGTTCTGAGCCCAGCCATTAGTTGGCAGTAAAGTGCATCCAAACAAAGCAGTGAGAGACTCTTATTGGTTCCATAGTGGCTTCCACAGCTGGTGTCTCATGTTCCTCAGTCCTGCGATCAATAACACCTGTTTATGGGATAAATCTGTCAATACCTGGCACTGAACAGGAGGGTGTGGAAAAAAGGTATTTTTATTTTCAGTGACTTTTAAAAAAATTTATTACAACAAAATCAATTTAGTGAGACCTAATTAAGTAATTGAGGAGTCTTATTAAGTTTTTATTGTTAGTGTAGAAATTAGAATGTGGCCAGAAGTATACAAATACTGCACATGTTCATGTGGTTAACTGGTTAACAATCAGGATTAAATGAAAGGAATTACAATTTTTAATTTTCATTTATTTTAAATTCTTTTTCATTTTAATGCTTTTTGAAGTTCACCAAAAAAAAATAAAATAAAGTGTTGCACAGAGTTAGAACACCGTGCCTCTGAACTGAACTGATACTGTGGAGAATGAGAACTGGAAACCCTGCTTACCAGTGACCAAGCTGGACACAATGAGAGGCAGCACCAGCATCTGCAGCATCCTCATCAGAAGCTCCCCGGGAAAAGAGAAGTACTTTATCTCCCTGAGAGACATCTCACGAGACCTGAGGGCAAATCCCAATACGACACCTGCACCAACACACAGCAAGGAAGACTTTGCTCAAGAATTCCAGATCTTTACACCCTTCTGTAAACTAAGTTTTTATAAAAGTCGTGATAGGTTTGCAAAGAACTCGCCTAGACCGACCGCTGCCATGGTGAAGAGCACAAGGGTGTTCCTCCGCAGAAACTTTCTGACACCATTGCACATGATAGAGCTCATCTTCTTCTGGGCGCCGGATGCCCGCTTCTGCATAGACATATGCAACTGCTGAAGACCTCTCTCAGGGAGGTGGGTCTTCTCAGAGCTCTCGTTCAGGAAAAGGCTGTTGGTGTTGGATGCCATCTCATTCATAATCAGCTCCAAATCCTGGTCCAGGAGGCAGGACTGAAAAGTGGAATGAGATAAAAGAAACTGTCATTACGTGAATCATTCAAAGTTCACAGTTATGTACAGGAAAGAGGAAAAGACCAAATATTGCTGTGGTGCAACATCTGAAAGTAATAGATTCTTGTTAACTAAATAAGAACAATAAGGCTAAACAAGACTTCAGGTAAACTAATCTGTATATGGCCAAACCTCCCTGAAAGTGTGAAGTGTTTGTAAATCTTCAGCAAATTTATTGTGAAGAAATGTTATCTGACTCTGACTGTTGATTCTGGACCATTGCAACCTACATTTGGACAGTGGTTTCATCTTCTCTCATTGTATACATATCCCAGCCAATTAAAACTTCCACACTTTCAGGTTGAACCATTTTCATTCAATATCAAATTTATTCTGTAGTTGGAGTGCATTGGGAAAAATGGCAACACCTCTCTGGAACCTCTAGCGAAAGTCTTTCGTCTTCTCTTAAAAGTTGGAGAGTGTATAGAAGGAGCTTCCTAGAAGTGATCATACAGCCAACTTTTTCTTAACTATTCAGAAAATGCGATGATCTGAAAAGCTTCTTCACTTTTCTAAGAAGGTTAGCTTTGTTCTCATGTTAAACTCTAAACGACCATCATAATCTGGGGGTGAAGCAATTCCAACAAGAGCAAATGCATCCCTCTTCCCGAGCCCTTGCTGGAGGAGGGATCCTCTCAGTGCTGTGAGCGGTACGGTGGATCCGCAGGATTGCCGCCATCATTAGCTATTCTCTTTCAGATGTCAAAGAGCAGGGGTCATTAAAGCTGCATGAGGAAAGAGTGAGAACCTCCCATCAGAGGAGGGCTCATACTGCTTCTTTATCTCTGCTCTTTAACTAACTAGAGCTGACACTGAAGCACCAAGCAATCTAACACAATAAGCACTGCGCCAACCATTAATTTTTACTGTCAGTATCAGCGATAGCCATGAGGCTTTTTGGGGGGCATGAGCTTCATTTGTGCCCAAAAATTAAGTGAATGGTATTTTTCCAATAACTGTAGAAGAACATCCTGCCCTGTTCAAAAATGCTGCCACAAGCATGCAGATAAGGCTTGAGTTGGTGGGATAGAAATTAAGATTTTTCTTGTCTGGCTTCTACACCAAATGGGTTATAGATTCAAAATGAAGGATACAAGTGTGGTGTATCTGTAATACTTGGGAAGTTCTCTTGAGATATGCTGACGCTGAAGCTTTGCACCCTCGTGTACACATGCACACAGTGAGACGACGAGTAGTACACAAGTCAAGCAATGTAAGAAAACTTCTGCCAACCCTTAAGGTGCATCAAAAGGCTTTATTTTTAAGAAAAAGTGACAAATAACTGAAGTGAGGTGACACTGCAACAAGCACCTGCTTAGCTTCTACATCTACAGAGTCAAAAGGCATTTTTTTGCTCCAGGCAATTCACATTCCATAACCAAACAGTTAATCCATGAATCCATAAATATATGATGCTTTATTCTTAACCACTTCAGCATTTTCAAAAATTCTCCAACAAAGCTTTGTTTGTTTGTTGATATCATCCAGTGTAGAGGAGGAATCAAAGTCCAGTGTAGTGGCTGCCCTTTGAGGACTGAGTTTAAAAACTCTGGTCTTATGTATACATGTCAATAATAAAGAACTAGCGTTAACTAGTGACCTCTTAGCTGTTATTGCGAGCATCACAACGAGTCACAGCTGTGAAGTCACAAAGCAGCTAGATGAACCCTGTAGAGACACTGCAGTGCAAGTTGACAGTGGAATCCTCAGTGATACCATGGTTTGGTCTTCAACACAACACTGTAGATGATGGGATGTTAGGTGGAGTCGGTCTTTCCAGAAAACAAGTTCTCCACATTTGAGGATCACCTCTGTTATCAAATTCACCCACCAACAGATATGAAAAGCCATCTTTCTTTGAACTGACCTTCAAGTAGCTTCTGGTTCCATCCAGGGAACACCTGCTGACCTGTACCACCTCAGACCTTCTGCCTCGTGGTCCTCTTCAGGGTCCACGACCACAATGTGTGCGGTCGGCTGGCCTGAAGCCACTGAGACTTGGAACTATTGTTTCAAACAAGTGGCATCAGCGCTGCTGCGCTAGAGGAGCCACTTTGACAGTCGTCCTCACGATCGACTGTTGTCACAGGAACAAAACACTTAAAAAATATGGTTGCAGTTGAGTCACAAAGATACTAAAAACAGATGTCAAAACAACCACGTTGAAATGGTGCTGAAAGCCTCCTACTGATATGGACTATTAACTCACGCTGCGCATCATAATGCAAATTTATTCTGCAGTGCTTATGCTAAACGAACTTTAGTTGCAGCTTCTATTTCATCACTTTTTCTGTTTCAAAAGAAATATGCAAGGGTTTGGAAATATTTACGAATTATCGCCAAATTGTGATTTTAATCACATTTTCTGGTAAAATGTTAGATTGGTCACAAAAGGAGCATTTTTTTCTAACGGCGACGCACTTTCCAAAGTTAACAGGTTTTAATAGTGGCTGAAGTTGTTAGACCATTTAACGCGATTCTTTGGGATGGAGAATTATAAAAACTGCGCGAGATATTGCGCGTAAATGACACGAAATCTCATCCCAATCGGAGCGGAGGGGTTTTTTTTTTTTAAGCGCAAGGGGACACTTTCGGAGTCGCGCAAACATACGGAGCGCAAATTCTTTCCGCTTCGGTTCCTCCAAATCCGTCAGAACTGCATTCTTGTCGCGATCAGGCGGCGCTGAACGGGCGGCGCTATGACTCCCCGCGGAGACGGAACGCCTCGAGTTTTACTCTGTTTTACCCACCTGTTTGGGGAGGGAAGGGCGAACTGTCCAAGTGACCCGCGTGCCCTTGACTGTCCTGTCCTTTATGTCCTCTTAGGTCTTATACACAAGGCGCGGGTCTCTGGTGTCCGTCTTCTGCTTCTCCTTACACTGACAGGAGGAGGATGAGGAGGAGGAGGAGGGAGACTCTCTCTCTCGCTCTCTCTCTCTCTCTCTCTCTCAGTGGGCCGAGCAACACATCTGCATGTTGTGTAATTGAAATTTTGTTACATAAGACACACAGTTACCTTCTTCTTCTTCCTTTTTTGCATTTTAAATCACACCGATTTTATTGGGTCTCGACTGGTAGAGTGTAACCCCTTTATAATTATACAACTGGATCATTTACTGGGTACTGGGATAAATCGTAGTAAATGCAGTACCTTGATAAAGGGTGCTATGGCAGGAGTGGGATTCAGCCCTGGGACCTTCAACATGAGGGCAACGACCCTAAACACTACACCTCCTGCTGCCAATATTACAACAAAGAGGCTTCATCCTACCATCATGGAACTACGTTCTGTGGTTTGTAGTTAGACCAGATACTCCCATTACCATGACAACCTGCCTCCGTGCAAGAGCTTAAGTTTTCTTCATATGGAGCTCACGGGATATATATTTTAATAACCTTTGCAACCCACACATCCACCCACATAATAGACCTTGGCCTTCTGTATATGCAAAGCCTTCTCTCTCTATTTATGTGCCAAAAAGTTTGTTGAAGTCACAAGTCAGATACTCATCTTCTGCATGTGTGCTGTGGATTTGTAAATAAAACATTTTTGCCTTTAATACAAGCTGGTCTCCTCCACAAAGGCAAGAGTGTAATGACACCTGACCTAGTTTTTCAGCTGCACCAAATGTTGTTCAGAGAAATCATGTTAAGCCATAGTAAATAAATGCAGGGTTTGTGTTTGTATCAAAGGGATAAAAATAATTGCAAAACGCAGCAATAGATTTTATGCTGTATAACATTTGAAAAATAAATATTCAACTTGAATTCAGGTTTTCTGCGTTTGCCGGCAGCTGGCTGCCTTACATCACCTGGGCTCTTCATAGCTCAGGCCGTGTCGAGTTTGCATGTCCTGTCTGTGTGGGTTTCTTCTGGGTGCTCTGGTTTTCTCCCACATTCCAAATACATGCGTCAGGTCATTCTAAATTGCCCATAGTGTGTGTGGCCACCTTGTGATGGACTGGTGTCCCATCTAGGGTGTAGTTTCACACCCTAGCCCAGTGATTCCAGGATACATCCTGAACTGCTCGACACGGCCAATAATGGATGGATGGTTTGTATTTTATAATGAGTTTCGTAAATTATAAATTTTTTGTATGTTATAAACCCGCTGGTTGTGAGGTTCAGTGCTGTGCAAACAGCATCTACATCTGTATGATTCAGAACTGTTGAGACTGAATACTGATTTGATTTTTTTTTTTTTTTTTTTTTAAAAACCAAATATATTCGGCTGAAGTCGATTTTTCACCTCATATTGGACACCAGAAAAACCAAACCAGTGCTTTCCACGACAAAGTAGTCGATTGTATTGCTATGGAAACCCCGTCATGGCGTAGGAGGAAGAGACCATCTATAATCCATATTTAGCAGGGTAATTGTACCCTACTTACAGACAGAAGTGCATGGAGTATCTGGAGTACTAAAGTGCTGCGGACAGAAAAATAAGAATTGGAATGTGGTGCTTTTGCTCTCTTTGTACAGTATGTTCTACCATGTCACAGATCTGACTTCACACTGTGCAGCATCGTACAGAGGAAGCACAATTCAGGGGATTTAACAGAACACTGTTCCCTCAGCTTAAATATCACATGTAAATGTTTAACAGAGAAGTTTCCATAAGTATCTGTTTGTACTGCTGTAGCTTTTGTTGAAAGTCAGCCACACGCAGCTGCATTTTAGTCTCTTTTGGCAGGGACAGACAGTCAAAAAATAACTTTGGACTTTGGGACTAGAGGGGAGAGAATTTTAAGTGATTTTTTTATGACTAACAAATAATGCTTCTGTAAAATTAGTGTTCAGTCTACATATTTCAGGCAACATGCTGGAAAATCATTAAGCTTCCTTGTGGAGAAGGAGATGTGGAAGTATGTTTTGTTTACAGGTTTTTTAGTTAACGATTATTAAAAAATACTGAAACAGCACTTTATTGTTCGGCCATTGATTACAGACATGAAGGAAATTCAAACACTTTGTTAGAAATTTGCTCTTCCTTTAGCTTCCAGTCAATCTCTTAAAATACGAGGAGGCAGCCCCCCCCCACCCCCCACACAATCATTACACTGCTGGATAAGGAAACTGGATGGATATAAAAAGGATTAAAAAAAACATTGACAAAAAATATGTACTATGGATATAAAATCTTATCAGTATTCAATAGCAATTGAAAAACGTGGGTTTTTTTGGTTTCTTGCTAACAATATACAGCACACAAGCACAACTATCCTCATTATTTCTCAGGTGTCGACAGCGTTTATACCAGGTAACACACAACTATTAAACCAATACAGTAGTGAACTGAACAACAGTCTCAACACATTGGAAAAATTAAATAGACAAAACTTCAATGGTTCTCAGGGCCATACAGTTTTTTGTGTCTGTATAGATGATACATTGTTTAATTTTAGGTAGGATAATTGGACAATTGAGTTAATTTTTGCTGTGGACATGCCCGAGACATGAATATTTAGACACGTGACACGTGAGCTTGTTTTCAGATGCACCGCAGTCTTTGCACTCGGCCTGGACATCAGCACTTTTTTAAAACCCTTTGCAACATTAAGGCAAATATGCGAAGGTAGAAATCAAAACCACCCAACCCAGGAGAAGTGTCAAGTAGCAGATTCTGTTTTAAAATGTCACCTCATTACAATGCAGAGACTGACTTTAAGCTGCACATTGAAAAGGTGGGAATTTGAAGAGGCTGACATGTCACTGTTGTTGAAAAGAATAAAAAAGAACAAAAGTGGAGTTAAGAGGCCTACTGGTTTTTTGAGACAAGTATTCAGATACATAGATTAAAAGATCAGAATACTGTACTTCCCATCAACTTTAAATTTAGTTATTCTTCACTACACAAGACCATGGTTAAGTATTCATTTCAGCTAAAACAGTGATTATAGCTCATTTTCAAGTCTCAAAGAAGTTTATGACTCCTCGTGAAATAAATGTTGAAATGTCAGGAACAATGAAAAAAGAAACACCAAGCTGATTACTTTTACTGCAGAAAGAAACTAATTATCCTTACAATCAAAAAATATATTCAAATTAGTGTAACATTTTCTGCTGATTAAAAAAACATGCATTTTTGGGGTTCAATCATTATAAAACAGCCAAGAAGCATCTAACTTTCACTGGTAAAGTCCGGTAAATTTGAACAAAATTAATATAAAGTCAAATGCAACATTTGACAAAAAACATCTGAATTCACAACAGTTAAAATGTTGCATAGATTTTTAAAAATGTTTTAGAACAGTTTTGTTCTAGCAAGTATTAAGTATGAAACGGCAATGAAACGACTGATAAACTGTTTAAAAAATGTATCCTTTATATTAGGAATTATTGGGTTACATTACACAGAAGAAAAAACCTTCAACAAAACTACTGACTTGGACAAAATGATACTCCTGCTCGTTTTTGCTATGTTACAGTTCTGAAAACATAATAGAAACGCCTTGCAAAACAGCTCACATGCACCTTGGTGGCCTTTGAAGCGGAGCAGGTCCATGAGGTGCTGTAGTCACAGATGTTCCAGGACTGGAACTGAAAAACTCACTCAGATTCAAATGAAAATAATGAAATAATCATGACACTGGCTGTTCATCAAAAGGATTCAAATCACATGGCATCAAAATGATCAAAGTCACACTTTTGGTGCTGCATTTGTCTTCTCTTTTAATACATCAGCTCTTACACAGTACAACCCAACGCTGACCCACAAACTTTAATGAGCCAAACAAGCAAAGCACAATTGGAATAAAACAAGGATGCAACCAATACCTTACTGTGGTACATGTAGTGAACAAAGCCAAACCCCTGTTTCCTCTTTCGCACCATTAGACTCTTCTTATCAAATGAGCGGCACATAACCCTAGTCCACCTCCAGCAACACAAATCATACAAAGAGCAGAGCAATTACACAGGACTAGTACAGAGGTGGACAGGAGCCTTCAATTCACAGTAATGCACACTGATTTTCTTTCACTTACATCAACATGCAGCTTTACAAAATTTGAATGGTTTACGTTGCTGTGCAATTGTACAGGCAGCTTTGTAGAGTCCGCATCTACAGCCACAGTTCACCAGTTGCACCCTGGAACCCAAAGGACTCCGACCTCTGAAGTCAGAAACAAGTAGCTGCTGGATACACAGAACAGACAGACTTCTACAATCACAATTTTCTTGCCCCTACTCTCTGGTACAATGACTAGCTTTTTTACTTTATACAGTATATTGTAAAATAAAAGTGCTCTGCAGTCTTGGCCAAGTGAATGTAGTTGTGTTACACATAATATAACAGCAGCAATATAAACTGAATTGCCTCTCATAGTGTTATTAACTCAAAGCCTTAATTTTTTTTTTTAAATGAGGCCCTAAACAGATGTATGAGAATTTTGCAATATTAGGCAAGCAAAAATGCTGAATCAGTTGTCTTTATCAATTACAAAAACAGTATTTCACAAAAGATCGTGTTAGTGTAGTAAAAAAAAATTATAAAAAAGCTAAAGTGGTATTATTAATAGTGTCATTTAAGCCTACAGTGAATCAAAAGTAATGTTAGTACTCCAGATCTATCAATCTTGGACTAAACTCCAGTGTATCTGTTAAACATTTTTCCCTCCAGTAAAGAAAAAAAATAAAACCGTGCAATGAACATCAGAACACCTGTCCTTAGCATTGTACCAAAGGGAAACAAAAGGCACTGGTTCTCAGGTTGAAGTCAGCAGTGCTCACAGCTGCATGCACATCTATTCCTGGACCCTCACTAGCAGGCAGCCAATCCTTCTCAGGTGAAGGGGGGAGAAAAGAAAAAAAAAAAAAAACAACCCTACTACTTGAGGCACAGCTGTTCTTTCCCTCATTTAAAAAGTCTTAAAGGCTTAAAAAGACTCAAAGTACAACAATAGAAAAACACTTTTCTTTGGTATCATATATGTAAAAACGTACAAAAGTATAACCATAGTACAGAGTGCTACTGAATTTTCCAGATAACCAGTACAGAGCACCAAATCTCTTATTGCTTGGGTTTAAACAGTCTAAGAAATATTTACATAGCCTGAAAGAAATTAAAAAAAAAAAAATCCTCTTGTGTACACACTTCACTTTCACAAATGCTGTCAGAGCCATTCCATTTCATTCAAACATAAAACACTTTTAGGGTAACTGTTTCTGATTTTATGTTTTATGAAAATCTAATTAGGACATGTAGTGACTGAGCAACATAACTGCAGCAATTTGTACAGTAATAACTATCTATTGATTAAATGGGCCCAGATAAACCCTTAAAGTACAGAAGATTGTATGGTTTCTCATTATTTCATGTCAATCAGAGCAACAGATATAAGGATCCTCTTTGGAAGTTTAACATTTTACCCATGATTATTAATTCTGTTGCGTGTTCAGTATGTAGTCTTGTAGGTTATGCTGGATATCCAACTATATTTTCCCATTTCACAATCCTGGTTTTTAACATTACAAGTGAAAGACCAAAGTCTCAAAATTCAGAAAATCAAAGGCAAGAAATTGTGTTTTTCTACTTTGTAAAATTGTAATCAATTGAGAAGTGCAACAATGGGATATTTCCTGAAAGATTATGTGACTGCATTACTAGCAATAAGAGTGGGAAACAAAAACCATCTGGTAAAGATCGTCATGAAACGAGACTTTGGGAACATGGTTGGGTTTTTGTTTTTACAACATCTAGCTACTGCATCATGGAATTTCTCACAGCCTCTTCCAATGATTTCCTGGTCACCAGCAACCTCACAACATCTTCATTTTTCTTGGTGAGCCTCTTCCGCGCCTGGTCATGGGTCACCATGGTCATGTCCCAGCCATTCACCTAGTTTCAGAGATATGAGGCAGTCTGGATCATCACGCTATTTTCATATTTAATATGAAAACCAAAAACACCCAACACACAGTACATTGCAAAAACCAGTTTATCTACTTCATTTCATAAAGCCAAATCGAACCTACGGGCTCCAAGCTGAGTAAAAACATACCTTGGCATAGTTGCAACTACTTGCTCTACAAGAACAAGTTATACAATAACATTTTTTAAAAATTTGCAGTCCTCAACACAACCAACTAAACCACTGATGATTTGAACCAACATTTTTGTTTCTAAAATTAACGTGAAGTGCAAAGCTGCACAACAAAAATTTGTGAATGACCCATTGAACTCGGCTTGAATGAGATTTGACATGACTTCAATATAGTGAACTGGGCCTACAATGCATTAGCTTTTTAACTGTTATTTTCAGTTCACTTCACTGACCTTGCCTACATTTACTACTGCAAGAGTAATAAACACAGTAAGAAACAGACTGACCCAACAAAGTATATGTATAAAGACTTTCTTCAAATAAAACGTGGATATACAGACACAGCACAACAGTTTCAAGCGGCAAGAAGGTACCATCTAGAGCACCATTCTGGTTACAGGTCAAAATGCAGAAAAGTCACCAGCGACATCTAGTGGAACAGTAAAAGGAACAAATAAAAAGACAAGGCGATTTTGATTTACCATTACTTATTATTTAGACAACAATCCCAGAAGGGAAACTGTGCTTCGGATTTATAAAAGATCTAACTTAAGGAACAATACCTGCATGATTTTGTCTCCTACCACCAGGCCTGCAACATCTGCTGGTCCTCCTTTTGTCACCCTTGTGACATAGATCCCCTGTGTTCACAGACAAAAAAAAAGGCAGTTTAATTTTAACAAGACTTTCGCTTAGGGTTCACTGTTCAACCGAATAAATAGTTATGGAACATTCAGATCATTTATGCAGGAAGATTACCATTTTTTCTTTTGCTCACCTTGTCTGTCTTGTCCTCAGAGAAGGGATTCTGTCCTGGGTCTTGGTCTATTCCTCCTCCTATACTGAAACCCAGGATCAGATTGTCACCCTGGCGCAGTTTGTAGATTTCGATGCGTTGCTGAAACACATTTCAAAGTTGCCCGATGAATACAAATGTAATTATTCCAACTGCTAAGCGGATCAAATTAAGGAAACCAACTGCAGCATTTCCATTCCAGAAAACAAACATACAGGTGAAACCAGTCACATTCAATGAAAAAAGTAAATGAATGAATGAATAAATAAAACAATATAACTGCATAATAACTGCATATTCTGAAATTAAAAACTTGATTAACCAAGATCCACCTTGCATAAAGATCATTTAAAATAACTAGCACAAATTATTGAACTGCCTAATTATTGTCACAAATACAACAGAGTAAAACACTTTAAAAGACAACCAAATGAAAATATCTTGTACGCGAAGGGTTTGTGGATCAGTGTTACAGATGAAATACCTGTTAAAATTACTTTAAAATATACAGAGTTAGTTTAGCACAAATACAGAAAACTTATTTTCTATTGAAACATGTGCAAGGAAACTGACCACAACTATTAGAGAAATTGTTTGGAATGTACCCTCTGCAGACACACACACGTGCACACTGGACAACAAAGGACTTCAGTGAGCAGCTGCTTCACTGCTGGTCCTCAATCACACACAGATGGTCTCACATGGCACATTTCTGTGCACAAAGACTTTCTGTGATGAATTCTATATTAAAATCTGGCAGTCATTTTGAAGGCTGCCAGAACAGCAGATGATGACTACTTCAGCATGTCTACCAGTTTACTGTTCACGTTAACCAGGACAATAGGAATGGTTCACTCAGCTTCTCATGCAGTAAATAGACATGTGCAATCCTGCAACCCTTTCATGAAAACAAAAGGGACTGTTTTAAGAGTCATTACAAATGCAGGATTATATGGTTAGTGATAATGAATGGATGGACTAATGAAACAATTTAGGTTATGGTGTTCCAAAAAATAAATAATGGAGAGCCTGACAATTACTTAACTATAAAATGATTTGCCATAGTGCTGAATAAAGTGTGGAGTTGAGGCTCATCAATGCTTCTTTATTAGTGTTTACTCTGGAAGGAAAATGTTCAACAGGTGACTGGATGAATGGTGGCCCAATTATTAATACGATTTGTTAGACATTATGGAAAAGATCATTCGTAAGGGACAAAAAGCTCCACAGCAGCTGACCATTCTGAGGTGGTTTGAATGTCTGACTTCTGGATCGCAACACACGCATTAGTAAAAACTGGTGACAAATTTAAACAGCTATCCAACTTCTGTCAGTATTTTCTTTGTGGTAAATTCATACTACTATTAACATTTAGAAAAACCTTTTCTGCAAAGCTATCCACAATCAATACTATGTAACATTTACCTGACATCTTTAAGGTGAAATACTGAGCTAAACATACTAAACTCCCTCTCTCACACACACGGTGATTTATAATGACTAAATCACAGAACAGGGCTCTTTGGGTTGTGGGAGGAAACCAGAGCAGCTGGAGGAAAAACACGCAAATTCTACACAGACTGGAACCCACGTTTAACAGATGTTCAGTCACATCCCAGGAGCTATGAGACTATCTGTGCCACCCATTCATTAAGCTGACATTTGCCAAGGATGACTTCAACTGTTATATTGTCAACTTTGCAATGATTCATTCATTTATACAGTGAGGGAGTTCTTACTCTTACCAGTAAAAGTACTTCCATGAAATGTACTACAGCAACAGTGGAATTCAAACAGAACTTTAGATTGATAGAGAACAACTTAAAACACCGAGCTTCCTGCTTCTCATAATACACTGAAAACAAAACAACTGATTTTCCAGCCTCAGCGCCATCATCCGTCCTCCAGCGGCTCCACGGCATGTACCTGCACGAGCCGGTGACGTCAGCTAGTGTCCGCCGCGTGACTCACTAGCGGCTCTGAGGAGGAAGTGCGGCGCGAGCGTCAGCCGTAAAATGCAGCATAATTGAGCAACACAGATAAAGATTTCTAACACAAAATTACCCTTTTCGTCTATTTTGCGCCACAGTTGTTTGTTTTAATCAAAACTCACTCCTCACTCACATGCGAGTAAAATACAGTTTGTTAGCTACGATAGACACGCCCATAAGACAATGGGGCGGTGGACGCGCATCATTTTTTAACATATCAAAATTATTCAGTTGCCAATAACAATTAAAGTTACTGCATAAGTTATTCTACGAACTTGTGCTGCGGAAAAAAAAAACACAACTAGTTAGTAGAAATCACTGGTAAAACGATTTAAATAGCCTGTAGTTAAACTCCATACCTAACGAGTCATTCGCTCGGGCACCATGACAAAAGGATATGAAGCCTTTTAAATAAGTAAAACCTAGTCAATAAAGTAAATTAAACGCACTTATTAACAGTTTTAAAACTACGGAAAAGTGCAATGAGAAACGAAATCGAACGTTTATGTGCGACAACAAGCGGTCACGAAGCTGACAACAGCTTCACAGCGCAAACTTCTCCCTACTTGGGACAACAGACCGAAGGGGCCTCTCCTGTTTCCGCCTTAAACTCGCTGGTATGTAACCACAGGACGGGAGACTTTGTCGACCTGAGTCTCGGGTTCGACAGAAAAAAAACTCACCACGACCGCAGTGACCGGCTGGCCCGGGATGTACGACATACTGACACGGCGGACCCGTCGAGAGCTGTGCGAGCGAACTGGAACAGCACCTTACCCTGAATCAGCAGGCTCTGCTCGTGACGTCACAGCCCGCCTGGAGCGCGAGGTCAGTCCCGGCCGCGTGTCCAAACGATCTTCTGCAATCTGGGCTTCATCCTGAACACATGCATCATTTTCAGTTGCTATCTTCAAGTTAACTTAAGACGTTTCGCTGCCATACTGAGTATGAATCCTCTCTAGCACTTATTTTGTGTTTCGCCCAGGAAAACCCAAGCTATTAGCTTGCAGCAGCGCCACTAGGGGACGTAGTGTTTACAGCTGTTGTCTTCACTTCGGAGGTCCTGGGTTTAAATTCTACTTCCTGCTGTTGAACCCTTTACCGAGGTATCGAGCCTGTATTTCTCCAGTAAAACAGCGCCCTGCTGTGCCTCATAAACGGGTAAATTATTAACCATAGCTTAGCATTTATTGTAAGTTGCTATGGAGAAAAGCAAACGAAAAATTAAGAGCTCCTCCAATAGGTGGCAGCAGCGGTTAATTATTTTTCTACAATCCACGCAGACGTAAAGCGCACTACAGGAGTTAAAGTATTGGACTGTGGCGCTTTGTATGCTGTCCATCTGGGTTTAGAGCCCTCTGGAGAATTTGCACCTGCTGGCAAGCGAGGTTCTTGGGTAGTCCCACCTCGGCAGTGTGGGAAGTGAGGTTCCGTGGGAGAGGACAGGTTTGACGAGTTTTTTTATAACGATACCAGGATTGACAGATCGGTGGGTGTGTTCGAGTCCTGTACATTTCTCCCCAGAATTTTGTTTCTTCCCAACTTCACTTTGTAGCTTTACTGGCATTTCTCTACGTACCAGTTTGGAGTCAAAACAAAATATGCTTTGCACAGCTCCATAAATTAGTCTATAGCCACAAAACACAGCAAACATAGTTCCTGCATAATGTAATCTATGAGCGCAATGCAATGTACACTGAGACCAGAGGAGATTGTGCAACAGTTGTTTATGCAGACCATAACCAGCACAATACATTAATTTTGCTGCACCATATGTTTTCTGTTTTCATCAGCCATTGGCCCAGTGCAGTCACAATGGGCTGGAGCGTATCCCAAAACCAAAAGGGCCCGTGCTTGGATGGCACACCAGACCGTTACAGTGCAATTAAACACATTCTTATTCACTCAGTCATACACTATAGGTAACACTGAGTTACCCAGGTCCAACGGTTTGTCTTTGGAAACCGGGGCATCTGTGAGGCATCTGCTCCACTAAGCTACCCTGCAGCATATGTATCTAATAAAATACACTCAATTTCATTGTTTCTCCTACATACTGTCCAGATTATGTTCAGTAGAGGGCAGTGTTCAGTTTCTTTGTTTGTCAGTGTTTGCCTGCACTTTTTGTTTTATAGAAGATTTACAGCAGTATCATATACCAGTTCCATTGTTGCTACATTTGACTATCATTTTACTTTGATTCCAAAAATATTTTTTAAAAGCATGGTTGAATTTTGTTTGCAGGAATACGCTTACATTTTAGGTAACAAAATAAGATCTGATAAGTTTTGTGCACTATGGAGAAACCAGGACACCCAAAAAGATTTTTTCTAACCTTTCCGGTTTACAAGCTTAATTTCACATGTCTCTGATTTTTACTTTATGATCAGACTTTCTGCAGATGCACTATTTATATGTGTTACTGCATGTGTAACTTCAGACTTTCTGAAGGATGTAAGATTTGTACTAGAAAACAGATATTTCATCATCATTTTTGCAGGAGAAACCAGGTTGGCCATTTTCCTCTAAATGTCGGTACTCCAATGCTGACAACGTTGCATATCTTCAACTGTCAAGTTTATGGTCTTTGATGTCCACAGTCACCGTTTCAATCCATTTCTTTACTGGCCTGCCACTCGGTCAACTTCAGCCACCAGCCAGATACACACACATCTTGACTAAATCATCCTTATCATCCACAAAAAGTTAAACAGATCTTTAATTTTAAAAAAAACCTTCACAATAAAAAATCAGACAGAATTCTAACAAGTAAAATTACACACTTATGTGAGAAATTTAGTCAAAATACAAACTACTGCTCATGATTGCTGTCTAAGACTATGAACTGGTACAGAAATGAGAGCAAGAAACTAACACAAGTTTAAATTTAACCATCAAATGTACCTACAATTTTAGCATAACAAACACAAAGCATCAACAGCAACAGCAACATGAGTCAAGAACAAATTCTTTTTTGTATAAATTCAGAATCATATAATAATGTCACATTTTATGAGAGTCATGAGCAAAAATCTGGTCTGTTTAAATTCAGAACCATATATTAATGTCACATTTAAATTTTTTTTTTAGAGATTAGATGTTAAATATGATGAATTTCTTCAAGAACTACAGGATCTGCATTTTATTCTAATTAATCTAAACAAAGTAATTCAGTGGCTTTGAGCAATAGAACTGGTCATCTTTGAGGCAGGTGTCTCACATTTGCACTAAAGTGGCCCCTGAAATGTATCCTCACTGCATTTGCATTCCTAGTAGCCAGGAGCAAATGGAGGAGGGTGTAAGTACTCTGCTGGTAGCTTTTGCCCAGCTGAGAAGATGTTGAGATCAGGGGTCTGTACAGCATCTCTACTGGCCTCAGGGACTGCATGCCCTTCCTGCATCTCCTGACATGCATTCTCAGTACAAGTCTTAGCAACCCCATTGTTGTGTTTCTGGGCTGGGAGCAACAACCAATCAGGTATAATCTTGTGTGGCATCAAGATCTCAGAGTACATGTGGTCCTCTGAATTTGACCTCTTTGGGTGAAGCTTCTTCTTGAAATTAATTATATTGATTATACCTTTGTTTCTCTTCTGTTGGGGTGCTGAAAACCCTGACTGCTGGCTGGAATGGGCTGTTGGTGCTTCCACAGACGTAGAATTAGGTTCTGGGGGAATGATGTCTCCAGTGCTGGTTTCCACCCTGCGCTGTGACAGGATGCTTCTGGGTGGTAACTCTGGAGGCTGTGAGCTGATGGATGCCAGTGGTTTCTTTGGCAGAATTGTAGGATTACCAGTGTCTCCCTGAAACAAATGTGACAAACACGGACCTTTAACCACCACAATACAAATATCTGTTTCCTCTCCAGTTTGTTTTCTTTTGATTTACTGGCCTCCCTTTTATTTCAGAACCAGTATGCAGATACTGGTTACTGGTACTACCAGTATGCAGGTAACTCAGAAATATAGAGATGCAGAACTTTACCAGATTTGAGCTCTGGAGGTTCATTGCAGCCACTTCTGTCTCAAGACAGGGGTACAGTCTGGGAAGACCACTGGGGGCAGGAACTGCATCACATCCACTACTTGGAGGGCAGCTCTTCGGCTCTGGGAAACTGGAACTAACTTGGGTGGGTAACAGGCTGTCAATAGCCTGTTCACTCTTGGGACAATAATGTGGTTTTTAACAGGGTTAGAAATCAGAATCTAAGCAGTATCAGCTTAGAAATTATATAGGTATTTTTAACAGAGTTTGTAACATTTGTCTGTGAAACAACAAAGGAAATTGTTTTTAGAAATGTATTGGCAGAAGAAAATTATAAATGCTCTTTCCTTTCTTATGCTGTTACTGAACATGAAAATTTAATTTCTGTTCTTCATACCTTTCTACAGGCAACCGTTAACAAGTCGTTGAAGGGCAGGATTGGAACCCGGCGGTGAAACTCCACAAGGTCCTGCAGTGACCTGTGATGGATCTTCTCTCCAATAATGTTGTACTGACCATCCTTCAGAATATCTATCATGAAGTGATGGCAGCATTCTTCACCTCTGTGTTAGAAGGACCAAAGCACCAGCATTAATCCATGGCAAAAAGCAAAAAAAAAAACCATCTATCCATCCATTTTGGTCAGCTACCTGTCCTAAGTAGGGTCATGGAAATGGGCAGCAGGCTTTGAAACTGCCCCTGAATGGGAATCCAGTCCAGGGTGACCCAACGCATGCATGCGAATTTAGAGTAATCAATTAACCTGAAGACACATGTCTTTGGACAGTGAGAGGAAACCGACACAGATACAGCCATCATGCTGCCCTGACCAGTAAATCCAAACACCCTTACAACAATATGTCATGGCCACAGAAAGCTAATGATGAGACCTATAAATAGTGTCCTAAGAACAATGTAAGAAAGCAGGTGTGGTCTCCACTTGCCAACACAAGTTTATACTAGAAAGCATATTCAAGTGAATCTGTAATTTATGTATGTGTGTGTGACTGTCCTAGGGGGGCAGGACCATTCACATTGGGCTCTGTCTTATATTCTATGCTTCCAGGTGAGGCTGTGGACCACCAGGACCCTGCACTGGACAAGCAGTTACCAATAACTGATCATTGAATGAAGTCCTCCCCTTGGTCAGAATGTTGAAAAGAAATGTCCAGCTATAAATATCAAGCTGCAAATATGTGGTCATGGATAGAGGGAGCTGTACAGTGTGGCAGGGGAAGGAGCAAAAACACTGCATACCACAGCACAATGAGCAACCTGTACTGTCGGTTTCATTTAACACGCAATCCGCAGAGCACATGGGTGAGGTCAAAACCGAAGACATGTTGTTATGAAAACAAAAGAAGCTGTGGGTGAGCAGTGTGCCTGATGAGCTGTGTAACTGAGGTGTTGGCAGGTTGCTGTGAGGCCTGTGCACTCACTGATGAGTCTCTCTTTGCTAAATAGTCGTCTTCAGTCAGCCTACCACATCCCACATTGACCGTTTATACCCAACACCCTTGACCGACATCTAAATCTGCATGAATGTAAATATTCGATAAATATAAAAAAGCACAAAAATTTTGTCAAGAACTGTTTAACCAGCAATAGGAATGCACAGGAAAGTTAAAATATCTTCAATATATAACCCTGCAGTTTCATACTTGGAGCCCAGTAACTACCTGAAAGGTACAGGGCTGTGAAAAGGTATTTTCCCCCTTCATGGTTTCCCCTATTATTAAATATTTGTCACACTCAATGGTGTAGTATTAGACAAAGGTAACCTGAGTAAATACGTAACATAGTTTTTAAATTATTACTTCATTTATTTAAGGAACAATGTTATCCAACAGCCATATCACCCATGTGAAAAATTAATTGTCCCCTTAAATGTGATAACTGGTGGCACCACCTTTAGCAGCAATAATTGCAACCAAAGACTTACTATTATTTCATATCAGGCTTTCAGATTGCAGTAAGGTGGTGGTGGGGGATAGTAAATACTTTTTCACAGCATTGCAAATACTTGATATGCTGTACAAAATGGGCATCTAAAAAACCAGAGGTTTTCTTGGAGCAGTGTTTATTTACTGCTTATCAATACCAGAATATAGTCATTCTGCTCAGAACCGCAAACCTGTAAATAGTGATCATATCATCTAATTTCCAAACTCCGATAACCACCTTCACACCCACACAAAAGAAATGTCCTCTATCGGCATCATTTATAGATCCCTGAAAACCACACAAATAAATTTAGCTGAAGTAGAGGAATGCAGCTTAAATGGTTATAAAGTGATATATAAATGTAATAGAAGTACACTGTGTTTAATAAGAAAGGCAGTATAAACTGCATGAGGGAACGAAGTAAAAACAATAAGCTGTTGAAGGGATAGAGTTATAGCTGTATTCACCATTTGTTGAACAAATGAGCATGGATGCATATTTATGTACTAGATGAAAATAATAATAATAGTGTACAAACAATGATCTTCCTTTGCACAATAATTTCTTTTCCATGCAGACACGCACAGGCCTGGAGCTGCACCACACCACTATCTGTTTTGTCACAGGGTACCGGGGGGGTCCTTGTTTTTGGCAGTACAGCATTAGGTAAAACACCCAGTGTTGACATTTGAGCAAATGAGGGGACCACAGGGGTGTAACTTTGTTCCAAAAAATGCAGAATAAATGATTTATATAAAATACTAATACAATTTCTCTGAAAACTTTGTAGTTCGTGTTTTAAAATAACACCTCAAGGAATACATATCCAAATAAATGTTAGTTTCAGCCTCTACTGAAACACTTATTTTGTACCGGAAGCTTAAGAAACTAATCGAAATCCCCTAAATCTCCATACCTGAACATATCAGAGAACTATAAGAGCTTAAACCTATGCAGAAAAATAAATGTTTTTAAATGGCAAAGGACAGAGTGTCAAAACACATTATTTACTTTATCTCAGTGCCTTGAACAGAAATGCAGTTTTGGCATAACGTGGAACTGAACATAGAAACAGGGTTACACAGAACTAAACCGCAAAAATGCTTAAATTGCGAAACTGGCAATTAAAAAAAATGTAAAAACCATTCCTCCAACACATTTATGAATTTGATCAATTATATTCACCTGAATCTGACAAGTGAGAAAAAGAGACAGTGTGATGAAAATAAATGGAAGGGTAATGACTGCAATTGTTTCAACTGCCCTTATCCATAATATTTGACTTAATATGAGCCTAAACATGCTGTACATGTACAAGTACAATTTCATTACTCACAGCAAAACAAGGCTAGCAGGATCAGTAAGGTTGACAATTAACTACCTTGGGTTGCACAATTCAGTTTATTTTCTATATAGTGCTTGTTGTCAACAGAGTTTTGAACAGGACAGCACTTACAGTCAGCACACAAAAAGGAAGCATTTCACTCCTGTACTATTTTGTAACAAGCCACCTGACACCTGAGGAAAGGGAAACAAAAAAGTCCAAGGCCAGGAAATTTGGAACGCAGAATTATATGAATATTTATGCAAATGAGTTATGAATGGATGTCTGACACTGAAAGAACATGAGAGCATTGAATAGCTTTAAAGTACAGAACTGACCCCACACACCAGATTTTGACAAAATGAGAGAAAAATCAGTTTGTTCTCATTGAAAAAATGTTCAAATGTAGTTTAGGTGAAAATGAATGAATGTTTTGCAGCATGAGTGTGTATTCTGCTGCAGGGAAGGCAGTAAGTTACCGAAAGGAAAGGGTGTATCCTTTCCTGCTCTGGCTCACACGGATCAGGAAGTGGCCCACAGGCTTGGAGAGCAGCAGGTCCTCTGCAGTCCTACAGAAATACAGGGCAAAGCAGCCAACAAGCAGGGAGGGAAAAAGTGAGTCACTTTCTGAGAAGTTCCTTTAACTTTCCCACTCTTTTTTTCCTTTATGCATCAGTATGAGCCTAATCATGTGCTGCATATAAAATGGCAACTCAGCAGCACAGATTTAGTCCTATCAAAAGGTTGCTGGTTTAAGTCCCATCTGCAGGCCTGTTGTGTCCTTGTTCAAGGACCCACTTAAATGAGGGTATAACTATATGGCCTCATGAATAAAACAACAATTAGAAAAACAGGACAAACATTCTTCAGAGTGAATGAACAAACAAAATGTGTTCGTAATGTTAAGGCTCATCCATCTGTAGATACTTCTTACTTAAAAGTAAAACATTTTGTGTTTGGAAGTGACTTTGTGGCAGCTCTTACTTCCTGGAAATTAATCCATGGAACCATTCGGGTACAGCTCCGTCTTTGAATATGTAGGGCAGCTGAAATTGTGTGAACCAGGCCAGCGCAGCATTGTACCCCTCCTGCAGCTGAGCTCCCTCCATCTGCCAACATCCCAATGTTAAACAATCAAATACTGTATATATTTTTATGTATATTAAATATTAAATCTAACAAATGTACACGATATAAGAAAAACAATATGGAAAAAACAAAATAAAAAACCTGAGGTTTGTTCTGTATTGGTACATAAAGAAAAGGTTATCTGTAAAAGTTATCTGTGAAAAAGCAGAAGGCCATAGTGTAAGGTTGTCCTCAAAAAATAGCCACACATTATCTGGTTTATTATCTTAACTTTGTGGTTGCTTGGGTGAGTGTATTTGGTATCATGTACAGCTAGTCAAAAAAGGGAAGTTCTTATATATATAATATATATTTTTTTCAAAACACATTTTCTTCATCCATATTCACACCAGAAACAACACTTGACGATTTAGGTTACTTATCATTCAGTGACACTTTAATTTAGTTCAAATTTGCACCAAAAAACTGCATCTTACAACAAATGACTTTTATTGGGATTTTTTCCAGTAAGAAATATTGTGTCCCTCATTTGACGCTAAGCTCACGTCTGTAAAGAAGATCCATAAATATTTAAAACAAAACTGAATGTTACTTTTCAAAATTTTCCATCACTTCTACAGTGTCAGGCGAAACGCAGTAACTGCAACTAATAATAAACATTTCACTGCTGTAGAAAAATCAGTGTCAAAATGTGCTTTTCTTTTTTATGGATTACAATAATGTTTAAGTGTCACAATGTTTAAGTATCAATTTAAATTTGTTTTTGCCAGTTTCTGTGACTCAGAAGTGACCTGAAGGGGGACGCTCGTAAATCGGGAGCGTCGTTTCTGCAAAACGTCGCATAGCGAGGCGTCACAGAACCGTCATATTTTAATACACATCCAGAAGAAGACATCAGGTGTACATAAAAATCTCAACATTCTCGGGTAAACTGGTGAAGTTTCTAAAGGACAAAGTAACTTTGTTCTGCTACAGGTCGAGCCAAAATGTCGGTACAGACAGGACATGCAAATAATTTCGACATTTCGTATTTCAATATCCAAACCACACACCACACTGCGAGTGGACACAATATAAAAAAATGCAAACTCCTCTGTTTCTGACAGTATATAACAAATACTGAATTAGTGCCTTTCACACTTATCTGTACTTATTAAACATAAACGCATCATTTGAATTCTACCGAAGCTCGTATAGAAATTGTTTCTCAGCTTTGTGCAAGTGTTTTTTGCGGGTCCTCGGCGGTGTGTGTGGAAGTTCTTTAAGAAAGTCCAGCAAACGCGCTTTGTGTCACTTTCCTGAAGGTGACCGATCCGCGGATGTGCGGTGCGGCACAGTTATACGCAGCAACCAAGAGCCGCCCACGCGCGTCAGTTCGGAAACTGAATTACCGGCTCCCAGAGATCCATGGGATCCTCTCAGCGCTGCCTGTCCGGGACCGTGTGGTTTCTGTGGTCGGCGAAGGACTCACCTCGGGGGACACGCTGCGCTCCGACGCTCGCTCTCCAAAGACTGTCCCTCGGTACCTGTAGCCTCACCTGAGCGCTCGTGGGCGGGGCCACACCGCCCGCTGCTCCCTTGCTCGGAGGCATCGAGCTGGATTACCTATCTTTCAACGTGAGTTTCTCCCCAGCAGAAGCTCAGACAGACCCGGGGTGCAACTGGGAATTACGCCCCCCACCTGCAGCATCATTCAGCCTCACATTATAGTTTATCTGCTACCGGAAACAGGGACAAAGCAAAACGAGGCGTGATCATATTTACTGTCACAGTAGGAGTCTATGTCCACTGGTGACAATAACGCAGAAGAGGGGACAGGTGAACCTGCGTTAGCGGAACAACAGCGGCAGTGTTTGACCCTTTCTGTGCACCTTGTTTGCTGTAGGGAATGTGGGTTAATAAGATATGGTTTTAAAAAAAGCAGATCAGTTGCTAAAGGACAGGGTGGGGTCAGGAGCCGCACTGTGGCACGTGACTAAGAATGAGACAATATGTGGACAGAACTGTCCTCAGTGTTTAGGGCTATTTTGTAACCTAAATGTTAATTCGAATTCCACTAATACTGCTGGGCAAAGTACTTCCCATTAATGGGTACAGTTAGAATACAATGCTTTATAAATGGATAAATCACTGAAAAATTGGTAACATGCAGTAAATCACCCTGGACATGAGCTAGGAGTGCACTTTTAAAGAATTAACACCTTCTGGATGTTGCAAAAGACGATGGGTATTTGTCAGAACAGCTTGGAGTTGAGAGGACCAGAAGTCGGTTGTTTTAAAACCCATTGTGGATCCCAGAGTCAGCAGCAAAATTCACCCTGGTGGCAACAGCCCTGACGGTGGGCTTTGTTCACCCGGAGAAACCCACAAAAGGGTCTAAAGCAGACAAAACCCACTCACTCATTTTCCACAACTGCTTGTCCTGGTCGGGAATTAGGGAAAAACCAGTGAGTTTGATAAAGAGCTGTATAGCAGTAGCTGGCATGTTGGTTAGTCTTGCAAAACAGGGAACTTGTTTCTGTCCCAGGAGAGGCCCTGCTGAAAGATGCTCCAGCAGAAGGGCTGTGGAAAATGCATACAAAAATACTAATTATAAACAGACTGGGATAAAAGTATTATGCTTTAGTTACAGTTAATAAAAATAGAAGGATGCTCATAAAAAGTTTGAATGTTTGTTGTGGAAAGGAGGCAAACTGAGTAGCCCTTCGGGGTGTTTGGTGGTGATTCTGTACATTGTTAGAAAACCACATACAAGAAACACCTGAAGTTCTGCCATTAACATTCTTGAACCCAACATATGTTTTACTTTTTTTTGGGGGGGGGGGGGGGGGAGGAAACAGAGAGCCAAGCCTCACATCATTATAAAATAAATTTGTTTTAATAAATCATCAAAATTGCACATATCTACAAAGCTTTAGACCAGTTACATATGATTTTAGAAAGCACATTATAATCAAAGTAGATATTTGTCGATGTTGCGTTATTTACAGTCGTTTTCTCCAAAATCTGCCACGTCACATTTAACCAACCGAGCAGAACACAGAATATTGCTCATGAAAAGAACACAGCTGACCAGAGGGGGGAAAAAAAGGCAAAATAGGTTTATAACAAACAAAACCTTCAGAGGTGCCAATTGTACAAACTAGATGGAATGTTATTTTTCTCAAGGCTTCACCATTTTGCAATGGATTTTAATTTGGTTGTAATGTTGGAATTTTTTTAAATGCACCAAATCACAATAATATGAAAAGAAATTAGAAGTATTCCATCTAAATTGACAAGACAGGAGAGGGATTTGTTTTTTGTTACTTTATGCAAATAAATACTGTACTTTGCTACAGACCTTTGCACAAGTGTTAGTGAGCAGTGCCAGGGGATTATGGGGAAGAGCAAAAAGGGGAACAGGGATTGGAAGATTAACAAAAGAGCACTGGAAACAAAAACAGAGGTTAAACAGGAATATTCTCATACCAACAGTCTTCGTAATTCCTGCATCACAACGCATTGCATTTTCCTCACGTTTATACACTTTTAATACAATGACAAAGTTCAGAGGTTTGCAAGTTTTGTGGTGCATAGCTCAGAAGGCTAAGAAATCCAGTAGCAAGTGCAATAATGCAGTGCTACTAATGTACTGAAAGTACACACACACACACACACACACACACACACACCTTTACACTTCTGCCAGGCAGAATTTTCAACCGATTTTCAACATGGTAACTGTTACTTGACTGAATCTTGAGCTATGGGCAAAATTACACAGCTCAAGTGACATTATTGAAGTAAATCCTTGCAATGGCCATAAGTAAATAAAGAGCTTTGATGATAAACCAGGGAAAACGCTTTCACAAAATCTGTACTTCCTTTACCACCATTACCACGGATACTGGCCCATTTATTCCCCTAACCAAATTATCGATCACAGCTCTAATCTGACTTGATTTCAACAGCTTTCTCCATTACTCTCAGAAAATTTGGTTAAAGTTTCCAATCTAACATGTATTAAAACTAGGGACTGAAATAAATATTAGTCTGGCCATGCAGTGGGATAAAACAACAATCATAATTTAACAGACCAACATGTCAGCTCTGCTCCATTATTGATGTTAAAGCTTTTTACATTAAGTGTCAAAGTTTAATAACAGTGATTGAATATTTACCAATTGCAACATAAAACTTCAAACATGGATAGGAACAAATCCTCACACTGATGCATATTTAAAATTATTGCAAGAAAATAAGTATCTATACAAATCTGGCAAAAAAAGGCTATTATATCAGTCTTAAGACTTATTCCTAACATACCCTTTCCAAGACGGAATATGTTTTTCAATTAACCTTGTAAAAGGTGTTTACAAAAGAGCAGAACTTCCAGTAGGAGCTGTACAATCAGCACTGCAGCGGTGAGCACCCGTACCGGACGCCTCGTCTGCTGCAGAACATTTGCAAAGTTACACAAACAGGCATTCCAACTCCATCGCAACACAGTCAGAATGATGCAGTAAAGCTACAATTTGGCTTAGAAACAACATTGTGGAACTGGATTCATTCAAAAGGCATTTTGTATTAAAGTGTCGTCACATACTGTAGACTCCGCTGTTCCTATTTAGGGTCGGGAAACCAGAAAAGATACTATTTGCTTAAGAGGAGGAAGGATAAAAATTATTTCTTTGGTGATAATCACAAAACTGCATCAATTATTGCATGAATCGGATTAAAACCCATTATTTCCACTTTAGTTAAAACACAAAATAAAAACATTTTCCTGCATTATGTATGTGAATTTCTGAGGTTTTCTAAGATCACAGGGACAAGAACAGTACATTTTTACTGTAGCTGTCAAAACTAAACTCACAGCAACTAAACTGGATTCTACTGTGTCACGTTACTCTGAAAAACAAGTGGCATTAGAAAACAAGACACTTGGCGCTGCACTGAAGTCAGTAAAATATCCATTTACTTTAGCCTCATATGACCTGCAAAAAAGTTCCTAATAATTTCCTAATAAGGCAAAAAAAAGCCAAAAAAACAGAAAAACCATAAAAGATGTAAAATAAGTACTTCACTGCCAAATCAGTTTTACAAAATGAATGATGTGCTGATTTCATTATCTCCTCTACTGTGTTTATCAATGGGTATTAACCTTCTACAGAATGCACATATAAAGCCAACACCACTCTAACATGTACCTACACTGATGTAAAACAGAACAGCACCAGCTTCCTACAGAATCTCCTTACATGCCACCTGGAGGTTGTCAAGGAATGTAATAAAAAAGTAGGGAAAAAAAGTTTTAAAATTATTTCAGCTTCTGTGACAAGCCACTGTAATCCAAAAATAAATATAAATGAAAAAATGAAAAGGAGATCAAAAACTGAGATGAATATCCACTCACTCCTGTGATTAAAAAAAAAAAAAAAAAAAAACCTTCATATCCCTGACCAGGAAACAGAACCTTTCAAAAAGTGCATATTTTCAAGGGTGAACTCAATTCAATTTAAAATATGAATAAAGATCCAGTGGTAGCAGAACATCCAGTTAATGTCACATTCAGTACATGTGACAGGTGACAAATCACACAGCGACGCTACTGCTAAGTTCATTGGGGATTGAAGAGACAAGGGGCCTCGCTGTTGCAGAACGTGCTCTGGAAGACGTGCAACAAACAAAAGGAATGAGATTCAGCCATCTTTAGGTTTCGTTTCCTTTCCATACAGATTCACCTTCCAGCTCTGACTGCTCAACAACAGTAACTGAGCACCATCAATCCGAGCGAGAAACAAGGGGAGGTGAGAGGTGAAGTACTGTCTGTTAGCTTTGAATGAGAGCAGCAGAGCGAGGGGTATGGGGGGAGCAGTAAGAGAGGAAGAGGAGCGTTGAGAGCAAACACGGTCCAGTCATGTCCAGCCTTGAGATGGATGATAAGGCTACGGTCCTCACAGTACGACACAGCGGAAGAAACTGCTCTTCTTCGGTGGAGCTGGGTTGATCTTCATTCCCTGGGAGCTCCCCTGGGGGTTGTTCCCCTCCTGAAAACAGTACAAATGGGCGAATCATGAAGAGGGCGCTGTGTTCTTGTCCAATTTAAAACTCAAATTAAAATAGGGCCGCACTCTCAGCCGAGACTATGGACATTTTCTGTTGTGTGAAACATACAACATGGTTTTGACCTTCATAGGCATTAGTTGAAAATTAAATAAAGTATAGGTCATGTGACAATTATCTAACATTTGAACCAAAAAAAACTAATTGAACTCTCCAATTGGACAGAGTTCATGTAACTTGCTGTTCACATAGATGACAAAGCAGCCATCCCATTGACCATTGGCAGTAGAAAGAGAAGTTCTCACCACCAAATGGACAATTTATTTTTCCCCTCCCTTTTTTTACCATTTGCAGTGAGCACATATTACGATTTATAACAATTTAAAAAAAAAAAAAAAAAAAAAAAAAAAACTTACTATACTTCTGTAACTGACTGAATGTTATGTTAGGTGAACAGCTCCAGGCCTCTTTAGGGATAAAGGACATACCCAGTTCTTAAGTGTGTACTATTGTACAAGTGCAGTTAGAAAAAGTTCACATCTCCTGGGGTTCTTAGGTATAAGACAGATTCTCATTATTGCTGAGTAAAAGTTAAAGGGTGGTGAAGATGCGGGCAAAGTCTTTCAGTGCAGATTTCTTACCAGTTTCTTTTCCATTTTTACTTTGATATCTCTGGCAAGTGTGATAAATGCCTGAGTGGAAAAATAAAAGGAGTACAAAAAATTAAGACGGCAACAGCACACTGCAAATTAGTCTTATGAGTATAAACCTTACTATGAAAATATCCTGCTAAATAAACGTGCGGCACTGGCACCAGAATAACGACCTGCTTACATTCTCCACGTTGATATTGGCCTTTGCACTGGTCTCCATGAACTTGATGCCATACTCCAGTGCCAGCTGGGTGAAAAATACAGGGCGATATTAGCAAGAGTTCGCAGGGTTCACTTTAAACACCATCAAATTTGGCCAATGTGTTCAATGCTCACCTTCTCTCCTCTTTCCTTGGACACTTGTCTCTTATCATTGACATCACACTTGTTGCCCAAAACCATCTTCTCAACGTCAGCTGATGCATGCTGAGTGGGGAGGAGATTATAACAACATGAAGAAAACATTTAGAAAATTAGCACTTAAAGCCCGGCCCTTGAAGATGGTGACAGAAGCGACAAAGCATACCTCCTCAATGTTCCTTATCCAGTTCTTGATGTTGTCAAAGGACTTCTCGTTGGTAATGTCATACACTAACATGATGCCCTACGTAGAGGAATAAACAAGGTAAACAGAAGTAACGTTCTCTGACTTTCCCAACTAAGTACAAGAAGAATGCAGCCATTCTGCTGAATGGCGCAACCTAAGGGAGGAATATCTAATGACCGGCCTTGATCTTTATTGCTCTTGCCATGGTGTCAAAGTGTCTTCAACATGGCACAAATCTGGAACAATAATTAGGTAACCTAAAAGACATAGAGATCTGAGGAGGTCCTCTCCCAGGTATGAGCAGCTCTCTTTACACCACCAGTGTACAATCCATAAATGAGCCTTTGAGAGCAGAACATTGTAGTCCAAACCCTGGAGAAACTCAGCTACAGTACTAACCATGGCTCCTCTGTAGTAAGCTGTTGTGATTGTCCGAAATCGCTCTTGACCCGCCGTGTCCCTGCAACACGACAACACACAAACTGAATATCCCCTCTGAGCCACTTCCTTACTACACTCCTCAGTTATTTAAAGGCAACCAGTACAAATTATTTTGAACAGAAATATCTGCCTAGTTGACAAACATGTGAAACTGCTAAAAACAGATCAGTGCATTACTACAATTCAACAGATTTGTATTCATACTTACCATATTTGCAACTTAATCTTCTTTCCGTCTAGTTCTACTGTTCTAATTTTAAAGTCAATACCTAAAAAAAGAGCATCAGTACATGAGTCCTGGGGGCAAAAACTCAAGTGCAGAAAAGTCTGAAGGACACAGAGCAATGTTCACGTTACAGAGGAGGTGATAAAATAGCCCAGCAAAGATAAGCCATTTTCAGCCATACTTCCTTCTTTCTTCTTCCGTCACCTGGTTCAGCCACACTGTGCAGTTCAGAGGACTTGATTCAAACAAGGCTTTTGATTCTGAACAAGTTCACCTGAGCAGTAGCATTACATTGCTCGCATAACCAAAGAGCAGAGATGCAAAAAAGTTCAAACACATTAAACCTGAACAGCACAGACACTTTCACTTTAACAAAGCACAACTACACCTTCGCTGTAACAATTTCTACAGTGCAAATTCATCACGATAAATAAAGAATGTACTGCAGCGGTTAGTCCCAGCAATGGCCTTAAAGGACCAAGGGTCTTGCTGTGGTACCCATGAGCAAGATGTTCACCCTGAACTGCTCCAGTGAAAGTTGCCAAGCTGTATAAATGGATTAAACATTGCAAGATGCTTTGGAGAAAAGTGTCAGATGACTGAATTAATAAATTAACACTCCTATTGTTTATCACACACTTGTCAGGAAGAGATGTAGGGTGAAGAAGCCCCATTTGGAAAGCCAGATCATGTTGGAGACAGACACAACAACCTCCAGCACCCACACAGTAGGAGTGACAGTGTCCGTGTGTTTTCTTCCTCTCATCTCCCACACGGCCCAGGCCACTAGTGGAAGGTTGATGCCACTACATCTCACTTATACAAAAATAGTACAAATTACGCCCAAAAAACAGGAATTCCGTCTGCCTTTACCAGTCTGTACAGTCAGGCTGAAAATATGAGGAAATAGCTTTTACTCCAGACCTGTAAGAAGATTACTTTCTTTGGGCAGTTGAAAAGTACCTCTCTGGAGCTCAGTGAAGTAAAAGGGGGTTTAAAGCGAATGGAAAAATATCTTTAAATCGTTTATACTGCACCCACAGTGGTTCTTTACACTGAGGGGAGCTGTGGTTCTAAGAGGCCTATCTTTGAAAGCATCTTCTCATTTACGAGAGCGTTGGCTTAATATAGATAAAGTAGAGAAAGATTCATGTCAACCATGCTGAGCAGTTTCCTGCAGTTCTGTCGTTTTCATCACTTGAGGTTACGGAAAGTAGGTTTACTTTTATAGCAGTAAATCCTGTAGAACACAGATGCTTGAAGAGCACCGACACACTCATTTGGTGCAGCAATAGCGTTACGGCAAAGAGAATTTTTCTTGGGTCAAAGGAAAACAAACACACATATACATATATATATATATATATATATATATATATGTATATACATACATACACACACACACACACACACATACATACATACATACACGCGTTCCCTCCGCCCGCCTAGATGCTCCACACGCTTTAAACGCCGCCGACATCCGAGTGAATTCAGTCTAACGCTGTAGAAAGTCGAGCCGCGACCGAGAGACTCCAGTTAATGTAGCCGCAGCTACCCGTCTGCACAGCCGCTCAGCTCCGGAAAACCCGGCCCACGTACCTATGGTGGAGATGAACGTTGAGTTGAAGGCATCCTCTGAAAACCTGAACAACACACACGTCTTCCCTACTCCGGAATCGCCGATTAACAGTAGTTTAAACAAATAATCGTAAGTCTTCGCCATATTACTCGCTAATGCGGAAATCCCGCCCGGCAGTCGCGGCGAGCTACCCGGAGCGCAAGTGGAAAAAACTTGCAACGTAATTGGACCCCTGCGACGCCATTTTTGTATGAACCCGCCCCATTGGGGGGTTTCGGCGGAAATGACGAATAAAATACCCCCAAACACAGGAAAACCTCCGTACTTTTTCCGGATTGGTGTGGAAATACCCTCACTGTAGTACAGTATACGAACAATCCCTTATTCATGAAAAATGTGAAGACTTTTATCAATATTAAAGATATCAGTGTTGTTTATCCATTTTAAGGCATAATGGCATCTTTTGTATCATTGTATGTTTAATGAACATTGTTCGGGACCTGTTTTGATTTTTTTAACGTTTAAAATCAGCTGTTATGGATCGGTATCACTTGTATAACTGCAGCGGTTTTTTTTTTAAATCCAAGAGCCTAAAATTTATCCGCATATTGCACCCCGTCCTGAAGCCATAACTCATTTATGTGTAGAACTGGTCTCAGTGATACAGCTTTGTGCACTTAGACATTTGTCTGTGATCCGTGTACGATTTTTTTTCACTTTCAGTTTAGCTATGGACTGAAACAAACACACCCACTAATGCACATTCACACACAATATTTTTCCTCTCCATTTTTACATAAATCATTTACTTTTTGCACAGATATCGAGAAACTCACACTCCAAACTCTCACTCTTTATTCTCAAGATGGTAATAATACTGATGTCGGTACGCAGGAAAACACATCCTAATGGCAACTTGATGTAATTCTGTTCCACTGTCATACAGCAACATATTTACCTTTATTAGTTTTTATGTGAAATAATATAATGCAAATAATATGCAAATAAGAAATAACAGCTCATAACTTATCTTGTATCCAATTTCTCCCCTGTACAAAAATTATGACCTGTGAAGCACTACGTACCTCTGTGCAGGCAGGACAACTGACTACAATATATTTTCACACTTAATTATATTTTATATCGTTGATATAGTGTATTTTCATGTCATGTGACTTGATTTAAACACCTGATTGGTTAGATAATGGCTACGACAAAGCCAATGAGCGCGTGCATCTCTTGCAACGAAATCAGGAAGTGAGTTTACAGCATGTAAACACTGTAAAAATTTAATCCAGTACAGCCAGTAATAATAAAATGTTATCTCAAACTCCAGCAAGTATTTTTTCCTGTGTTGAATTCGCCGTCACAAACGCAAAGTGATCAGTAAAGTATTGAACAAAAACTTTTGTCTTAAACTGTTTTGTTTCCAATTCTCTTAAGTCAGTACAAAACAACAGAACAAAGGTTGCAGAGAAGAACTGCATTAGACACAGAGGGACAGACAGAGAACGAGCTGCTACCTCACCCAACGAGGGAGAGAAGGGGGAATGAAACTGGTAGCTTTACGTACACGCCTGTCATCCGGGGGGGGGGTCAGGACCACACACACAAAGACAGAAGAGGGACGGCGGAGTCGCTCCTCCTGACAGAAGATCAGAGCATCACAGCACCACTGTGCTGTAACCTGCGGCATTTCTCCTCTGTGAAGACAAACCCACGAAGTGCGGTCACGATGCCGGTGAGTTTCTCATACACCTCAGCACAAACGCGCAGCTGAACAATGTTATTATACTGTGGACAAAATATAGATTTCATCTCAGACTTCAAAACTACCATTTTTAAATGATCATTCCTGACAGTTATTTAAATAATTCTTTCCGCTCGCTGAAAATGCAAAATAAAATCGGCAAAATGCAATTACATCTAATCTATTTCAAGAAAACAGGGAAGTTATAGATGGAATAAATTGACCGTTTCGTTTCGGAGATGAAATCTGATGTTCAATAACTGTAGTTTCGTTAAGGTATTTTTCCTTTACCTAGATAGATAGATAGTTTCCCTAAGGAAACAGTTGTCCGCGAGATGAGAGGCGCTACATGCCCGGGCTTGTCTGACAGCGGCAGTTCGCTTCGCTTCACGTGCGCGTAACGGGTTCGGCCGATAGGTGGCGCAAGAGACACAGAATTGCTTCAACCCGCAAACGCGGCGCTCCGAGTTAATAAGTAGAACTGAACATTTTCAAGTAACAAAACAGTGTAAGGAGTCGTCCTCACTTCGAGACGAAGTAATAAAGCGGTATATCACGGTAATACTACATATTTTTTAAATTTAAAAACCACTTTATATATACATAAGTATATATTTCAAATACAGCGCCTCTAAAAGCAGCTTCCCGCAGCACTTGCTAGAAAAAGAAATAAAAAAGCAGTACATTTATAGTGAAAATATAATAAGGCATCCAGAAAAGAAAGCAAAATTAAATAACTGGTTTCATTGTTATTTCCTGTTTATGAGAGAAAGACGGGAAAACAATTTCCATTTATTTTGAATATTTCATATTTAATATTTATTCATACTTAAGCGATATATTAAATTAAATCTGTCTGATTTTTTAAATTCACATCGGGTTCTTATGCTTCCTCAAAATAAGCTTCAGATTATCTATATTGTCTCCCAATTTCTTCTTCATTAAGTTCTTCCTTCATATGTGTCTTGCAGCTGCCCAGGGACCTCCTGCATCCTTCTGCCGAGGCAGAGAGGCGGAGACACAAGAAGAAGAGGCTGGTTCAGTCGCCCAACTCTTACTTCATGGACGTCAAATGCCCAGGTTGGTGAGCGTCAGGCCAGAAGATCGCAGAAGGTGCAGGCTTGTCCATAAGTTTGGCCTGAGCTTCAGTCAGATGGCAGCTTTGTTAACATGTTGTTCCTTTACCCCATGCGTGGTGCCAGGCTGCTACAGGATCACCACGGTGTTCAGTCATGCCCAGACAGTGGTGCCCTGTCCCAGCTGCTCCTCCATTCTCTGTCAGCCCAGAGGTGGAAAGTGCCGACTCACCGAAGGTATAAATGGTCACAAGCTCCATAAGGTCCTTGACATGCAGCCCCATGTTTGCTAGGGCAATGATAATAGCTGAACACCCAGTGTCTTATTCTTCATGTTCACGTGTTCATGGAACTAGTCAAAAATAGCAAACATTTTTGAATGGAGAATATTAAAAGAACAAAAATGCATAATGGACTAAGACCTTTGATATGAGGTCGTGACCACGATCGATGAAAGATCCACCTTTTACTTAAGCAAAGATATTGATATATTATAACGGGAGAACTGATCTCTGGTAACAGAAGAGAGTGAAACAAATGACAAAAAGAGGTAAAAGCTAAACGAAATTCACATTCTGACCTTTAACATTAATTTGCTGATGAGGGAACAATGCAGAACAAGTGGGTTTGTAAATTCATAAAGGTTTGATATTTGTTATTTGTAAGGCCACTTGCAGTTCTTTCTAATTTCCATTTTCCTCTTCATGGCACCAGTTTGACGCTTCACACAGGAGGACATGACATCTAAGCAGAGTTTGATAATTGATATATATTATTTAAAAATTGATGATTGAAGAAAATGTAATTTTATAGGGAAAAAACAAAAATGCTTGGATTTTTAAACATTAGCAATTTGCCTGTTGAATTTTTACAAACCAGTGTATTTAGGTTTTGAAAAAAACATCATTTTTATTGGTCAAATATTAGTTCAAGTAATTTGTTGTTCGGTGGTGCGTCTGCTAAATAAAAATAATCATCATGTTTTAATAATTTTATCTCTTCCCTTTGCAACCCAGGATGTTCCTTTAGACGGAAGAGACCCTGATGGTGGAAAAATCCTCCATGAAGCACGAAGCTCCTGCTTTTTTCAGTTTCCACGCTTATCCTCATCTGATGAGAGGATTATGGGAAAGTGTCTGGTGATCGTTAACGGATTTATCAATCTTAAAAATTGGAAACGTGTGAACATGTCATTGTTGAGGGAATAAATCATTTGCAAGTTGAAAGGGCTCCATACAAGATAATGCATGAATAAATAAATTGCTCGGAGTATTTAGATTTGAATTTGAATTTGAAGTTTGAATGCATTTCAGAGCATTTTATAAGAAATGAAAAATCAATAATCACCTCCAGCAAGAGAAACAGGTAAACATGCACTGTTTGTAAACGTCAGTGTGATGGTTGTAAACCCTAAATCTTTACCACAGAATAAAACTAAGCTCATATTTAAGTAGCTCTGTACGAAAATTTGTCAGATTATAGTCAAAATGTAAGATTCTTGGGGTTATAGTTTGTTTTTTCATGCTCACCATTCAGTGATGTGCAATATCAGGCAATTTAAGAAAATAAGAAATAAAGCAAACCTTAATCCAACTTATATTTTTCTACAGATGGTTTATTTATTTGTATTGCACTGGATGTGATTTATTATGCTCTTCCGGTCCTAAGAAAATGTTCACATGGCCGGTATTTCAAATGCGTAAAGTTGTGGGAACACAGTGACAGACAAGGTTCTCCCAAAGGTTTCAAAGAAATTTATTACATTTAAAGCTGGAAATTGAAATTAATACATATACGTGAGGCAAACATAAGGCACTTGTTTCAGAAACCAAGAACGTCCATGAATCCTCACTTGAATTAAAAAAGAAACAAATGGCACATTTAAAAACAAAAACGCTTTTTTTCCCGGGTGTAGAAAACCAAACGTACGCTATAGCGTCATCTCCCCCAGCAGAACGGTGGCCGGAGCATGTTGGCGTCCTTCAGCTCTCGCCATCTTATCAACTATGTACGGTTTTGTTGGTTTTTTTCTAGATTGGAATTTCAGTGCGCAGTTGGGTTTGATATTGTTTCCTTTTTACCCATATAAATATGTGGCAGACATTAAAATGCAGAATAATCCTTGCTACATGAGTGGGTTTGAAAGGCGTCGCGGCAGGAGAAGAGTAGGGCTGCAGACTCGGCCCCTGCGGTGGCAATACTGCATATGTGTAGAGCACCAAGTGTTTGTATTTAGTCCTGACCTACAGAACATGTTATTAATAGACGTCATCACACTGTTACGTCATAATGCCCACCAACGTCCCCTCTTTAAACACCTTTATAACGCCAATTGAACAAATCTGTACATGAAGGTAAGAACATCAGTTGTCCGTCTGCAAGAACCGTCCTTCCCCCCCACAGGAAGTACCAGTCAGTCACCCAGAGGAAATAAATGCTGTAAACCGTGTGTGTGTGTGTGTGTGTGTGTGTGTGTGTGTGTGTGTGTGTGTAAAGCAAGCAAGGACTGGGGGCTGAGGCTAAGGCTGGGGTTGAAGTGTGGGAGAGGGGATGTTACTGAGAAAATAACCCCCTCTTTTTTTCCTGAAAATAAAGCTTTGCAGCTTAAAAATTGGAATGACAATTATGGAATGTTTCTTGAAGTCTTCTTCCTCACTTTTTTCCTTTTTTTTTTTTTTTTTTTACAAGCTGTTCAATTCTTGCAGCGTCTGGTCCAGAACTTGATGCATTCCCAAGTTTTCTTCTTTGGCGCTTGACAATTTCTCTGCAAAACAAATTAAGCAACATTTTTCCCCCCCACACAATCTACCTGAGAAAATGTTAATATATTAAAGTATTCTGTGAAAAATACAGCACTTACACAGTATTAGAACTAGTCAAGGAACAGAAAAACAAACTGATCGAATATGGCAACTATCATCTGCAATCATTTTCATTCTGAAAATTACTTTTCAAGCCAAGATTCCCAAAGCCGAACCAGTCTGGAAAGGTAAGAAACCCCAGAGACGCAGGTGGAGATGCTGAGTCTCATACATGTCACCACAGGTTGTGGAACCAAAAAAAAACAAAAAAAAACAAAAAAGCTGAATCAGCAAAGCCTCCTAATAGAAGTGTTCAGCTCTGTTGAGCCCAGAGACAGGAGAAGTGAAGCACATGTGGCCAAACTCTCCGGATGCATCCAAAGTCGAGAAGTTTGGCCACAGACAACGCGCTGGATGAAATGAAGCCTAAACACAAATCGAGGCAATAATGTGCAAAAGAGAGAGAGAGAGAGAGAGAGAGAGAGAGGGGGGGGGGGGGGGGGGGGGNGGGGGGGGGGGGGGGGGGGGGGGGGGGGGGGGGGGGGGGGGGGGGGGGGGGGGGGGGGGGGGGGGGGGGGGGGGGGGGGGGGGGGGGGGGGGTTCAGAAGCACATGGAAATGAGGCTTCATTCACACTCTTTATTGAAGTGTTGTGCTTACAGAGACTCACTGAGACAGGACTGAGGCACAGAGAGACGAGGACAGTTTTGAGGCACTGACAGAGACAAGGCCCGGCAGCAGGGATGAGCAGAAAGCAATGAGAGCAGAGAAACGAGCGCCGTCTACAAGGACGTCATGTCATTCAGGGCATGGTCCAGCTCCTCGCTTATAGCTTTGTACTTCAGCTTCTGAGCATAGAGTTCATCTGGAGGTCAGAGGTCAGCAGGCGACAAAAGAAGGGCAGCAGCAGTTGCAGGAAGAGCCAGGAAGCCACAAGTGACGGAGAACAGGAGAGCATAAGGAATGCGAGGAGAAAGACAGAGAAAAGAGAACAGGTCAGTGGCAGGAGGAGGCATCTGACCAGCAACACTAAACACATTTCTGTTGTCCTCATACCTTCAAGATCGTCAATTGATTTTTCCAGTTTGGCCACTGTCCTCTCAGCAAACTCAGCACGAGTCTCAGCCTTTTGGGGGGAACAGACATGATACACAATTGAGTGAAGATGTGGAATCATGTAAAATGAGTCTACAAAAAAAAAAAAAAAAAAAATTCCCAGCAATTTTATGCGTTGACACTCCATCTCACCTCTTTCAGCTTGTCACTAAGCACCTTAATCTCCTCCTCATACTTGTCTTCTTTTTCTGAGTACTAAAAAGATAAACAAGTAGTCAGTCACTTGCAGTACACTGGGTCTAACAGAAGATCCATGCATCGTCTCCCTCTTGCAGTCCTCCTCTTCCTTGTGGTATACTGAAGTACCTCATTTTGGCACTTGATGCGCAGGGAGAGAAGTGTGACGGTAGCCAATGGTGGTGTTTTTATCTAATCTGCACAGTCACTGCTTGAATGACTAGTGAGGGGGGTGGAGAAGGAATGGGAGGGGGAAAAAGAAAAAAAAAAAAAATCACGTGCTACCACCTAGCAACAGGCCTGCTGGTGAGGAATGCAGACATGTCTCTTCTGGTTTCCTGATGTTACAAATATTTCCCATTAAAGGATTTAAGGGCCTGTAGGGTCCTATTCATCGCATGGTGTGCAACTCCTCACTAAACGTGATATAGACCTACATAATGATGCAATACATGATACAGACCAGACAGACAGAGACAGCTTTTTCGCTCAAGACATTACATTTACGGCTTACCTTCTCCGACTGAGCTTCTAGAGACTTGAGGTTGTTGGTGACATTTTTCAACTCCTCCTCCAGATCACTGGACTTGCTTTGGAGAGAAAATACAACAAAAGTTCATGCTCACCGCTCTAAAAGGTCAGTGGAAAACAAGCGACTCTTGGCCAGAAGCAACCGACCCAAATCACTCAAACTGTCATGAAGGTAAGGAAGACGACAACCTACTCAGCAAATAACTTGCCTTTCATAAAGGTTAATTTTTTGTTCTTTACTTGACAACCCTATAGCTGAAACTGCAACCTTCACTAGCAATACATTTCCAATTTTAAAACCACATACAAGTACATCAAATGTATCTGCACAGAAGGAAGAGCAGAAACTTGAATTGTTAGTATCTGCAAAGGCCAGTTCTTTTCAGGGTTTACACTGGGAACAGTATGATGCTTTTGTGCTCAAACTCCAGTCGTGGACGCTTGCAGCCCAACATGGACACGATGCGTGTTTGATGCCAGGCATCTACAGTGCTTACAGTTCGGCCAGCTCGGCCCTCTCTTCAGCTCGCTCCAGCTCGCCTTCTAGAATCACCAGCTTACGGGCCACCTGTGGCGGAACGACGCAAAGGAGAATGAACAACAAGCTTCAAGGAACACAGCAGCCCCCCCCCCACTACAGAGAGAGCTCAGGGTGCACAAACCTCCTCATATTTGCGGTCAGCCTCTTCAGCAATGTGCTTGGCCTCCTTCAGTTGCATCTCTTGGATCTCCATCTTCTCTTCATCCTTCATGGCCCGGTTCTCAATAACCTTCATGCCTCTGTGTGAATACAAGTTATCGCACCATCAGCAGACAAAGCAAGACCCCCCTCACCCTCCCCGACAACTGAAACGTGTTCTAAACACGAGTCTCTTGGGCACCACATGCTGACCTCTCACTCTCGTCAGCTGCTTTCTCAGCCTCCTCCAGCTTCTGCAGCGCTGTGGCCAACCTCTCCTGAGCGCGGTCCAGCTCCTCCTCCACCAGTTGGATCCTGCGGTTCAGTGCTGCCACCTCTCCCTCTGCCTGCATGGGACATCAGTAAAGACATTACTTTGAGCAGCAAGAGGCAGCGCTGCCAAAAGACATCTTATGCATCACAGATCACCTTTCTGAGTAGCAGGAACAGTGAACAATTAACATATCCTCTTACTCAACATAAATACTAAATTCGAGATGTACAAAAGCAGACCACTCCAGAGAACACAGTCCCACTAATACCCCAGGTCTTTACTGCATCAGTGAACAGATTACAAATAAATATAACCACAAGCTCCAAATCAACAAGCACTTCTTGCAGCATGAGTAAAAATAAAGATCTTCTTGGAATGAGAGGAAAAATAAAAATTGCAGCAACCCCTAAGCCAATACAGCAGACTTCTTCATCTGACAATATAATTACATCAAAGTACTGGACACAGGAGGCAGCGTTGCACAGCTCTATGAACTTATTACCCAAAGCAATGTCCACAACAGCATCTTCAGCCTCAACGGTTTAACTGCAGTGCTGACATAGGATAACACTAGCGAGAAGAAACAACCCACTATGCCTTATCAGACGAATTGTGAGCACAGCCACAGAGATGGGAACGTACAAATGAAGAGACTCCAGAGGAATGAGAGCGCAGGCTATGGAGATGAGTTCTGGGGTTCCTGAGGAACATCACCATGAGGTCATTTGGGCAGAGTGCCATTAAATGCCCCTATGGGCTGAAATCCACACTGGTGAAAGTTGCTGGAAATGGGCTGCTCCAACTTCCCAACTCCAAAAGAACTGCCGAAACTGTTCAACAACACCAACACAGTCAACTTGGCATCAGGAAGCCCATCCTGCACCCAGACAAGGTGTGGAGAGGCACTTCACACTGGTACAGCATTCTCCCCTGAACTGCAAAAGAAACAAAATTTAGGAGAAAAGAGCATTCCCACAACTGGTCATCACGTTCATACCAGCTCAGAAAAAAGGAGAAATAAAAAAGCACAGCGACAAATCCCTCAAGAATAAACAGCATAGAACAGTGAAAATATTTCAGCCAAGTCAGTGTTGAACGTTAAAATGAAGGTACAGACTCAGAATGTATTAAACCTTCCTGTAAGCTCATCACTGACTATTATTGTATGTTCATGTACTAGTTTAGTCTCGTTTCTCTGAACTGCTCTTCATTTCTTTATTGATAACTACTTATCCCAAGGCAGGGTTGGAGATGTCTGGAGTCTATCCCAAGACTGCCACACCAAGATGGGACCCCAGTGTGTTGCAGGGTCACTGAACCAGCAAAAATGTGTTTCTGTCCCCTAGATGGCTTCTGTGTTACAAAAACAACATGGAATTCTTCCCAAATTAAGATCAACTGCATTTGGAAGCGTCAAGGATTAAACGCTGCCCATTAAAAGCAGTTTTGCAGCATGACCTCAAGGACTAGCCTTCAATAGAGAAAAAATACAAAAAACAAAAAAGTGTCAGGAAGAAGGAAAAGAGGGGGAAAAAAAAAAAAAAAACACACAGGAAATCTACCCACACTATATCGTCTCTTCCTCTGTTCGCTCCCACTCCGTCAGTCAAGGAAGGGTCAAAAACACGCCTTCCGAGGCCATACCCCCTTCCTTACTCACTGCATTCTGCAATGCCCCATCAGACAGGCCATATAAGGTAACATTCACTCCATAGAACGCTTGTGGTGAACTGACAGTGAGATACAGGAGCAATTTAGTTGAATCCTATGCGAAACTGCCACTGTGAATAGAACCGAGGCAAAAAGCAACACTGCCCCATCTTATTAGGAACAAAGCAAGAACTCCGCCAGCAACAGCTATGCCATAATGCTGGTGGACAACAGCTGGCAGGAGTGTGATCACCACCCAAGAGTGATGCCCAGTAGGCGTTGTACGCTAGTGGAATGCCAGAGTCAACATTGTCCTGCCAGACCCTGACACCTATCACTCTTTTCCCTGGGTGGGGAGGGGGGGGGGGTGGCATTGTGAACACCGCTTAACCACCCTTGCTGTATTCGGCACAGTTATAAAATGTTTTTCTTCCTGTGCTTACTTTAGTGACCAGTACCATACAGAGTTGGGAGAGGAAAAATAGGCAGGAATTTAATTAGTAAACCTTAAATTGGACCCAGCGATCTAATGAGAATCACAAGGTCTGCATTTGTACACGTACTGAACAGCGGAGATGACACTGTGTCCGTCCTCTTACGATTCCATCTGTGCGGCGAGACATTAAATGCAAAGTACCTCTCAGAAGCAGGGCTGTCAGGGCCAGATACCATATGTAAAAGGTGGTTTATCATGTGAAAATGCTTCATTTGTAATTCGCTAACCAGAATCAATGCAAATAGGAATTGGCTAAGGCCGTGGATATCGCACACATGAACACATCACCTTCAGTGAACGCCACCTTGTTCCACAGAACACACACCCACAGCTGGCTACAGTAAAGCCCCACCACACACAAAGAATTTATTCTAAGTGGGAAGCACTCTAGTCCAAGCAAAAAAGAGGTGATCAACATTTCCCCAGAAGCTAAACCATGACAACATTGCTTTCTTTCGGCATTAAGCTAATGAACTAACATAATTTGCATTAATTGATCAACACCTGACCAGCCCAGAGGAGCAGTCAAACTTAAATCACAACTATTTATATCAGCACTTTTTAACTGTATTTCAGCTCCCCCCCAATCCGCTAATGTATTGTTTATTATAAAAGAAATTAAGGTTGGTGCACAGGCTTCAGCACAAAATCCCTTAGAAGTTAAAATGCACAAAACTGCCAAATTCCTGTAGCGCTTGTCCAGGGATATTCCACTCTAGTGCAACTTTTCCAGCGCCCTCTTGGGAAACTGTGGGTATTTTTTTTCTGACAGCGGAAAATATCTTTCTTACATATACTGAGACTAAAGTTGAGTGTCACAGAAACTGTATCCCGGGAAGAATTAGGAAGAGAAGGATTTCATCAAGTGTAAGATATCAAATACTTTGGAGCCACACACAAAAACATCTGGAATCAATTGGCTCACTGCATACCTTCCATATTATCTTCGGGATGCGCCCATTTGCAAATTAGGAACATCATTAGTATTTCATCCTACATTTCACACCCCTTTTTCACTAAAGTAAAATGCTATACTGTCTTACTTCAAAAAAAACAAACTGCTGCACAACTTTTCTTTTATGAAATGGATACTGGGACACATTAACATACATCTTATAAAGTTTTTCCCTATCTGTATACACCATGCAGGTAACAGACTAAGTTCCAGCATGACCTTTGAACTTATTTTGATCAGCATTAAGCGTTTTTGGCACAACACACTCAATTTAAAAAAAAAAAAAAAAAAAAAAAAAAATACGTACAAAGTTCTCAACAGACAACTGCAGGGTACTAGAACTCACACACCCAGAAAGGAGCTGTCACCAATGTGTCACTCAGAACAGGGCACAGTTCCTGTCCAGCTAAATTGTTTAACCCCGGTTATCTGGCTGATCATCTGGGCAGGAAGCATGGCGGTGAATCAGGCTGACGGCATCCTGGGGTTGTTCCTGAGGGGTGCTGGATCCTGAATCCTGGAGGAGGCTGAACTGCTCCTGTATTAAGTCACCACTCCCTGTGTTAAAAAGTATGTGAACTTACAAGTCAAGAGAGGTCCTTATCCACAGTGTACCAACATTACTATCATAAGAATTATATCCTTTCCTCGAGCCCCTTGAGAAAACACAACTTCGAATAAATTCAAGTGAAAATGCAAGTCCAAATAGCAAGGCGGGGGGGGGGAGGGGGGACAAGAAAACTTACTGATTCAACAGTAGATTGTCTTCTCAACTATATGAATTACCATATGGTATTATTCTCACTACTAAACACCTGACCGTGAGTATGAATGCAAGCGTTGTTAAACAGTGCTCACTTCAACAGGAAATGACACATACTTTTCTGTACCCCATGCCTTGAGTGAACTTGTTCCAAGAAATTACTTGGAGTTTATTTAAACCTAGGAAATTATATGGTGTGCTGTAGCACCTATCACGTGGGCAGGGCAGGGAGCAGGACTCACAGAGTGTGATAAACTGTACACCGAGAACATGGTACAACTCCCACAAAGGCAGCATCCATTCCGACCCCCCCTCCCCCCAGAGGTGCATGTAAACCTCACTGTTACCAGATTTTTCCTTCTTGCACAGCATTTGGTAAAACCCTACTTGAAAGTAAAGAGGGTTAGTTCAAGGGAAGTGCACCAGCACTGATTCTGCAACATTGCTCGCTCACTCACTCACTCTCTCACACACACACACACACGGGTCACACAAAGCAAGTCAATAGGTATTGAGTCTGAGTCTTCCTGCCCAAGACAACCTCCGTATCTTAAGTTATGACCTGTTTCTCCCTCTAACATTCATTTTCCATCTATTCACATTAAAAAATGGTTTATAAAACTTTACAATTTGTGGAAAAAAATGGCAACCTACTGAACAGCAAAGGCACATACTTGACGAAAGTGCTGACTTTTACTCTGCCTGGCACTGCATTCACAGTAAGTCCATTAACAAGGTAAAAGAGAGTAAAAGACTTTAAGGGCTTTGAAGCCCTTTTTAACTCAACTCACTGGATCTATGTGCTTATTTAAAACGTAAGGAGAACAGAAGGGAGCCCATTTGCTTCAATGTTTACCTGAATAGAATAAACTGAACATTACCGGCTAAAAGAAACATGGTAATTCGGTTGGTTGTACTATTCATTTAGTCACGCGGCGCACAAGAGTACAAAGGTAATAATGTTGAAGAGTTTCGTGTGGAAAAAGGCTGAACAAAGGAGCGAGAGCGCGGGCGCTGGGACATATAGGAATTCGCAGCATTTTCCTTTTTTCCTGTCGAGACCAACGCCTTGAATCCTTCTCGCAGCCTTTACAGGCTGATTCATTTACAAAACCAAGTTTCTAGTCACTTCACGGCTACTTGTCGACATAAGAAGACGCCCTCGGGCAGCGAGGAAAGGGAGGAAACTACAGAATATTGGAGGTAAAAGCGAAGAAAGCGGAGAAGGGAGAGGCAGGAGAAGGGGGGGGGGCAACGCGTGCTCACTTTCTCGCGAAGCTCGCGCTCGCTGTCCAGCTCGCGCTGCAAGAGCTGCGCGCGGTCCTCCGCGTCGTCTGCCTGCTGTTGCAGCGCCTGGATCTTCCTTTTCACCGCGTCCAGAGAGTTCAGACCTGCCATCGTTCGCACTCAACACACGCTAAAGTTTTGTATAAATGCAAAAAAGTCTATAAAAGTTGAAAAAAATACAAAAATTAATTATATATATATATAATATATACTATCTGTAAAAAAGTTATCAATTCATTGGACGGTGAAAAAAGCTGGCAAAGTTCTCTAAACTTTCAGCTTTCAAGTGCAAAAATAGCTAGTATTTCCCAGATGCTGTCTTTCTAAGACTCAGCTCAAAATCAGTAGCCTACGTTCTGAAAGGAGGACAGGTCAGTCTGTCATTTGGTTTGTGGATCACAGCGCAGCGAGCTCCTCTACGTAGGAAACGGGCGATTAAAAAGCGAGATTATCCACCAGAGTTGGGGCTAAATCCTCCAATCCGGGAAAGAATGACGTGAGGCGTGACGTCACGATTTCGGCAAGGGGGCGGTGCCTGCCGGCGTGACGCCGCTCCGAAGGCGGAGTTGGGCGGAACGTGATGTGACGACGCGCTCGAGTGGAAGCGGATGTAATCGGAGGAATTCGGTCACTGAACTATAAAAGCCCAACATCTCGCAACTGTAATTTACCTCTGGAGGGAATTTAGCACTCAGAAAATGGGGGCGAGTTGGCAGCGACGGCAAAGCGTCAAAAAGAACCTGACGTCTGGGAAAAAATGAGGTAATGGGATTGGTACCTCTTGTCAATGGAGTGACACTACCTTGGAATGCAGTCTTCACCTGAAACGCTACTATGTGCCATAAACACAGTAGTGAACGTATAAAACTACCCACTATGCCAGACAATGCAGCACTGGTATATAAACGGTATCAATAATATTGTAAATTCTGTTGTCCCGAAACTAATTTTTTTCATCCTTTTGACGTATCACAGAGGTTAATCTCCATAATGCTGTGTAATGCTAGAAAGCTGGAGGCTTAGTATCATATCTAAATTCATCTTGTAGTTATAGGTGTTCTATCAATAGTCCTACTCCACGGGTTTTTTTGACCCTCGCTCAATGTCGACAGTTTTATACCCCGAACCACAGTGCTCCAACATCTGCTTTGTAGGACTCCGTCAGTTGCTTGCAGTGAATGCACGTGTTTTTGCACAGCTATAAGTGTAATTCCCATGATCTTGTGGTTAAATAGGTCCTCACTTTAACACAGGAAGGTCTATTATAGCCAGTCTTATCAAGCTACTGCCGCAGTTCAAATTTCTGTTGAAAGACTGGCTGTGTAGCAGAATGGAATGTAGGCGGGGAGATTCAACCAAATATTGTCCTTCCTTTATGGATAGCCAGACGATAGAACTCAGAACTGTCAGCTTTGAATTATATCCACGTTTTTTTCCCTCTGCATACTTTTCCCAGAAACTGTTCAGTTCAATTCTATTCATTTTTTTCGAGTGCCCTTTCTCTTTTATTCTCTCTTGAAGCATAGAATTTAACTTTTGAATGTATGTAATAAACATTATAAATGTGTATTGAAATGGGTGTGCAAAATCTATAGTGATCTTTTTTTTTGCAAACCTCGCAGCTTCTAAGTTATGGTCTCTTGTTTGAACTGGAATTGTGCAAAGGAATTTGGGGAAACCTGGCTGCCTGTTTCACCCACCGGAAAAGTGGAGAATATTGATTTCATGCAATGCAGGAGTGTGGGGCTCACTGTTTGTTTTAGGTGAATTCCTGGGATTCCTGTGCGGCTTGCAGGCCTCACAGAGCCTGGTCTCACTGCTCTCCACGGCCTTATCAGCAATAGGACTGAGAACCAACCCTCTGTCACACGACACACACACACACACACCCTCCGTGCAAACTTTGCTGTGCTCCTGTATCCCGCCCTCACTTTTATTCCTGTCGATTGAATGGAAATGAAGGACTTTATCGCTGTCATTCACAGATGGCCTGTGGCCTTGCAGCTTTGAGCGTTTTTTAAAAACAACAATACGCAAAATGACACCGAATAATTGCTTCTAACATCTATTTTCTGTCTGATGCCACACATAGATGATATGATGGACTTCTTTGTCAAACTGATAAAATTGAGATTATTCTACCAAGTCATGCGCAATCTAATATAAAACCAAAAATATGCATACAGGCAGAAACTGGAATAAAGTGCTTGTGTGGCTCAGATGAAAAGTATTTTATTGTTTCTTGTATTTAAATCTATTTAAAATTGTGGTTTTGTAATTAGTGTATAATGTAAAATAACGTTCAATCCACTTTCCTTGAAATATGTATAAGTGATGTTGATGGCAAACTGAATTACATAAAGACAAGGGAAGGAATTAAACAGGATTTCTTCTGACTGTGCAAATGGAAATGAAAAGGAAAAGAGTGAACAGAGGGAACAATAAAACATCCGCGCTATGCTGCTTAACACATACAGCCGGAATTTCTGGTGAACACTTTTCATTACTAAGCTGTCTGTCATTTTTGTTGGGCTCCAAGTTAAAGGATTGACTTGCCCAAAAAATCTTCGAAGTTGTTAGAACCATTTTCACTAACTTACTAAGCTCATGAAAAGATCTCCACCTCATACTCATTGTTGCACCAATTCCTTATCTACCACTTTTAAAGAGCAAAACTAGAAGTATGATATCGATCAGGAGCTGCTTCCCTGAGATATTATGATGTATGGAGTTAGTAAGAGAATTTGTATGTACAAAGTATCTTAAGGACTTTGAGGAATGAATTTTGTTATGTTGAGACTTTCACCTTCTTTTCCCCAAGTTTACATTCCTTCTTCCATGTGTTTGCAAATGGACCAGTTTAATCATGTATGAAAGAGTACATGCATATTAAATCAAACTGTCAAAGCATCTCCAAGGCCACACACAAACTCACATCTGTGGCTTTCTTCTCAGACAGTTCCAGTTTTTCCTGAGCATCTTTCAGGGCTTCAGAATATTTATCCAGCTCGTCCTCGGTGCCCTTCAGCTTCTTCTGCAAGCCAAGAAGCTCTTCTTCCAGCTAGGAGGAGAGATGTCAAATATAAGGCCATGTGAGCTGCAACATTGGCTGTTCTGTAGCATGGAGTCAACATCCATTCATTCTGCCCCCCCCGAGAACCAGACAACGCAAAGACAAAATATTTGTGTTTTGTCACAATTTCAACAGTTTCCAGATGTCAGAGCTGAATAATAATTAGGTTCAGGTTTTTCTGGGACTATTCATTGACAAAATCTAGCACTGAGTAGCGTTCTTAAGTACACAAAGCAACCTTTCCCCTTCTAACACTTCAGGAAATTGTTTGCTTTAGATCACAGTGTTGAAATATATGGTTGTGAAGCAGAACTCCTCATAGTGTGGCTGGGTCCCTCTTTGAACAGATTATTCAAGGACATTTCAGCCTCTCTGGCCTCTTCACAGCAGGGACCAAAGAGCAGTGGGTGATACATTAGCCCACCTATTGTTAATTTAGGTTGTACCCTTTTAGCATCTCCTAGCTGTGTAAACATGAGACACATTTGGTGAAACTGCAACTTACACCCTTGCAATCTGCTTCAGTGCTGACTTGGATTCACATGTATTATACTGTATAATAATTTGCAATGAGACTCAGGAAAACCACATTCTTTCATAAGAGTTGATGCTGAAAGTTATTTTCAAGATTCTGGACAAAGGAAGCATAAAGTAAAGTCCTTCCATAAACTGAGAGGTTGAGTTCTTTCTGGATTTTTTTGATTTTACCTATAATTAAAGTACAGTTAAGATATATTGTTATTGTTGTTTTTTTATTAAATCTGGTAGGTTTTTTCACAAATGTTGCACATTGCTGATCATTCATAATGAAAAAATGCAAAAGCCTGGTTTCTGCAAATAAGCTCCCCACACAAAAACTTTCTGACAGTGTAAGAATGTTTGTCTTGTGGATGAATTGGTGATTCTTTCTGCTGAAGAAAGAATGTAATAATGCTTTTCAATTGGGGAAAACTTTTGTTTTGCTGCATGTGTCCAGCTTGCCTTCTATGCTCCACCATTCCATACTTCTGATTGTGGTGATGGAAACCTCAGCGTTGTGTCAGTCCAGCACTTCAGTGGCTGAATCATTCTGAAGAGGTTTTGGTGGATTTAGGAAAGCAGGTTCATAAAGTGCTAGATTCATAAATGTTTTATTGTCAATTCCTGCATCGTTCCCAATCAAACCAATCAATCTGTGACATGAACAGCCATCCACAAAGCAAACTTTCTTGCCCTACATCCTTTGTCAGATACAAAGTAGCTTCACAGCCATGACCCTCACATACATCTAGAACTCAAGTTATCCATTCTTCAGCATTCCTGCCTCATGCTAAAACAAACAGTTCAACTTATGAACAAGCAAAACACATCCATTTTAATAAGAATTTTTTGATCGCACTTTATGGTAACTGGACACCCTCATCTCTGCTATCTCAGTTACTGGGCCAGCTTTTCACTTGGTGCCTGTATTTTTAGACCATATTAACAATCTCTTCAGTAGACCAGTAAGTAGCAGATAATCATTTCTCAAAGTGCATTCCCATACAAGTCCCCTGAAGTGCGAATTCCAGACAGGATATCTCACAATGGCTAAGAATAACAGTAGTGTGGTTGGGGTGTTGGAGGTAACTGGCACCTCCCAACTAGTGCTGATGGAGACACTTGTCAGGCAGTTGGATTGTGATATTCGTGACCTCAGAGGTGCTGGTCTCTCTGGCATTTCCCTCCAGGGAACACAAACAGGAACCTTCCCAGGAATTGAGCAAATTTGCCTTTTTAGTCATCGATGAATGGAGCTTTGATTAACCCTGTACTTCAACAGACATGTCAATGGACCTTTTCTGACAACGTCTTGTTTTCAGGATTTGGCGGCATTAATAATCCTTAGTGAAGTATAGTCCCAACATGCAGGTATGTTAGACTCAACATGTTCTTCAATCATTTGGATGTTTCTTGATAGGGGACACAAAGAGGACAACTAGAGGACTCAATCTTTGTGGAAGATGCAGCAATGAAAAAGATTTGAGCCCTGCATCCGGACAATGAAACGTGTTACTACAGCATTTGACACAGTCTTAGATCTCGCTTATAATGTGTCCACCTCCGCGTACTGTAACTTTGGACACCATTGCAGGGGCTGCAAAATCGTCTTCTTTCAACTGCCACATTACTTCCAGATACCTTCAGCCTGTCTATGAGGGGTATCTGACAGACATGCTAGTTTATCACTCAACTGTAATGTCACACTGTGTTTAGCTTTGGACACTGCAAACCATATGGTTATTAAATAAAACAAGACATATAGATCATCTAGTACAATATCGTGTAAGATTTTTAATAACAACCTGTTTTCTTATTAGCAAAGCCACCATTTCATCTACCTTGGGCCTATGTCCCAAAATCTGTTATAAAACATTTATTAGTATTATTAAGTGGTGATATTAGCATGTTAATATTCATTTTTGTATGGCATGTGAAGAAAAGTTGTTGACTTGGTCATGAACAAGCATAAGAGACCGTGCAGCATCCTGTGTTCTCTTCAGTCAGGCACAGGAGATGTGTGAGAGTGATTCAAATCTGTGTTTTAGAGGAAAGCACTCAAACAATCAATCTCAGATGAGATGTTTTGCATTTAATGAGGTCGTCAGAGTAAACATATTGTCAGACCAGCTGTACAAAACGAGTCTTTTGGCAAAATGTGCACATTCACATTGGTCCTACAATCGATGCCATGTCACACCCAGCATGGGGCTTATGTGCTCAGCTGATGCCTGACCTGCTTGCACTTGTCCTCAGCCGCCTTCTTGTCAGTCTCAGCCTGCTCAGCGCGGTCGATGGCATTCTCCTTATCCAGCTTCAGCATCTGCATCTTCTTCTTGATGGCTTCCATCGTGGCTGCTGAGGTCGAGGGGATTCGACACGTAAAGCAATAGGCGAGAAAAAGAAGGCACTGTTTTCTGTCAGGGAATGAGGAGGTAGCTTCGGTGCAAAGAGGAAATTTACAGAAAGAAGGCAGTGAGAGAGACAGCGAGAAAGGAAGGGCAAGAGGGAGGGAGAGCAAGAGGTGCCGACTCAAACCTCAGGCTGCCGTCAATGATTTAAACTCCAACAAAACCTGACCGGGGGTTTTGGAGGCAGCCGTCATCCCCGATGACCCCCCTCCTTCCACTCTCCCTGAATCCCCCCCCAACACACACACACTCAACCAAACCATTTATTCGAAGCCTTTCTAAGGAATGACTTGGGCCGCACGTCCTTGCAGCTCTCATCTCCTTTTTTGGACTGCTGTGTTTTCCTTAAAAAAAGAGAAAGGGTTCACTCCCATATTTAACTTTGTTATTGCAGAAAACTGTGTTTTAGCGAAGATCAAAACAAATCAGTGCTGAAAATTGAATTCAGTTTCTATGAACATGTTTTAGAGGTGTTAATATCTTATTGGAGGAAGCAGTAAAATGGTTTGAAAGCAAACCTAGATGAAAAACTGCAGAAGCATGGAAAGCTGATGATCTCCTCCTGTAGGTCACCAAATAAAAAGTCGGATCAGTGACAGCCAGTCACCTGGGACCCATGTTTACATCATGGTTTTAATTAAGACTTTATTAGAGATGTTTTTTGATATGGCAACTCAAAAACAAGTAGGCAGAGAACATGTTGGATCTTGGGCAGCTCATGATAGTCAGCCAGGCTGGAGGACAAAAACATGTCTTACTGTTTCAGAAAACACAGGGAAGAGTATACCAAATATTTGGGTGAAAGCTGCAGTTTACCTTTCTTATGATTGGAAGTTTGAGCAAGTTTGTAATGTGTAATGTTTTCTTCTGCAATGTCACATTTTAGCTGATAGCTCTTGATAATGTGTGTGTGTGTGTGTGTGTGTGTGTGTGTGTGCAAATCTGCACTCTTGTTGCAACTGCAACTCCAACTCCTGTTGGAGTTTGTGAGTTGCTGGGATGAAGGACCAAAGGAGGTGGATTCTTCACCTCATTCCTGTTGATGGTTGTAGATTGTACAAAACTATCAGTTAAGAATGTCAAACAAGTCCTCCTTCCAGGATGTGGATGGTTTCAAATGTATGGTTCAATGGACCTGCTGTACTGACAATGAAGAAAAGTGATTGTATTGCTCTTGTATAGTTTTTGTCTTCCAGTCAAATGACACAAAGGTTCTTATTGCTGCTTTCCTACAATTATTAAGACATGATTACAATGATCATTTTGATTTGTTTGTTTGTTGGTCTGACATCTTTGTCCCAGCTGACTTGTAATGTTACGTCTGCACATGAAGATACTGAAACCATAATGCTGGCAATAAATTCCTTTTTAAAATAAGTAGTTCTTTCTGTGTTAATCTTTTGGGAATTCTCACTTTTATTTTGCTCTACTTTTAGTTTATTCATAAAGGGTAAAAGAAACTTTTTTATGCCGTATTATTCCTAATTTAAAGCAGTTGTGTTGCACTTATATGAATTGCACCAAACATAAAGCCAGTAGCTTAGGAGTGAGGTACAGATTTGCTTGTGAGATGGAGAATTCAGTATTTTTCAGATTTTCAATTTCAGGCACTGCTGGGTCATCCAGGGTCATTTTTCCAGCAAAGCAGTGCAAAGACACCATCGAAAAACTGAATGTGTTTATTGAAGCAGTTCTGTTTTGATCAGTCACTAGTATTAAACATGAGAATAAAATGTAAACGTGTAATATTCAGAAGAAAATGTGTTAAGTTCTTGGAATGTGCATTTTTGCTGCATGTTGGTTCCAACATCCAACTGTGACTGAATTACACGGCCATGGTCATTTATTCACATTTATCTCATCTCTCTCTTTCTCTCTCTCTCTTCCTCTCTGTTTGACATATTTCACACATAAAAAAGTCTTAGAATTTTTTTGTAAGGGGCAACACTTAGTTGAAAAGCTGATACACAGTGGGGGTTCAACCCCAAAACCACAGTTGCCAGGCAGTTTGCCAAGAAAACCTTCTGGATGAAATGCAAGAAGTCACAGTCTGCACTGTCCAGTCTTTCAAACAAATGGAGAAGGATTGTGAGATCTAACTTTCCCCATGATTTTAATCATTCCTTATGAAGTCTTTTTACAAGAAAGGTTTGATGTATACATGTATGTACTTTTCATTTCCATGAATAGACGTATACGCGCAGGGTGAGAGAGGAGGCTATAGAAGATCAGGGTGGAGGGGTTGATGGTGTTTAGGTGCAAATCTCTGCAGTTGGCTTACAGACACACGTGTCTGGTGATTGATGGGAAGAGACACCTGGAAATCTTGTGCCGGCTCGTGAAACAATTCAATGTAGATTCCATGATTTGATCTTGGAGCCCAAGTCTGCATACTTCATAATACATCAACATTGTGACATAGAGAGATTCGTAGGTGATGTTCAGTTTTTGCCAGTGTACAAAACACCATTTCAGACAGTATATGTAGGACTTGAAAGTGAACATTTTGATTTTGAAAGCAGAAATGATGAGAGAAACGGGCCTGAAGAGATCTATTCTGAAACTCCTGTTTCTGCCTCTCCCTTAAGAATCTTCAAAGCTATGGCAGAGAAGCAGGGCCACCTTGTCACTGACTGAGAGAGGGAGCCTGATCTACTGTGCTGGAGCTGAAACGGAAACCGCAGGCTTTTGATTTTGGACCCCTGGTGTATGGGACCCCCAAAGTGCTGCCGTTGCCTGTCGTGTGATCAACTCATGTAGATATTGGGGTGCAAATCCGTTGATGGTCTTGTAGGCCACAACTAGTCTTGAACTTGCTACAGACATCTACAGGGAACCACAGAGAGAGACAAGGAGCAGCAGTGACAAAATGAAGAGCAGAGCTCAGTGAGGGTACTTTAAATTAAACTAAATCAAATCCTGCACTGGTGTGTATTGTTATCTAGCTAAACAATTGATCAAGAGTCAACAAAAAGCTAACTACTTCTGAGGCTTTCTAGGTGTCACTTGACAATGCTCACATTATGAGTTTCCCCCCTTTGGTGTGCAGGTTGTCAGTTTCACATAATAATGACGTGCCCATTTCCTACTGAGATGAACAGTTGCAAATTACTGAGCAGAGATATCGCTTTTCTTGTTGCCCTAAACCCGCAATGACTTTTAACCTTCAATAGCTCACACGTGATTTATCTAAGCCAGACAACCCAAAGTCATGTAAATCCAGTCAAAAAAATCACAACCTCCTTCTGCAGATGAATTGCTTAGTAATAAATACCATGCTCTTGCCTTTTCCCATGACGTGATGCAACCCTCAGGTTACACATGTATGTGGTGAGCCTGTCAGACCTGTGTAGACCTGTGTTAAAAATAGCAGATGGCACTGATACCTGCATGATGTCATCCTTCCTCCACACCCAGAGCAAGGTGACGGTGAGCTGAAGACTCATTCGGCCATCATCTTCATGGCACACTGCTCCACATGTGTCTATTACGTACGTGAGAAAGTTTGCAGCACGGAACTGTGGGTAAATGGCTAGAAACTGAGTGAAGTTCACAGAGTTTGTCTGGATGCTTGGCACAATGGGTTTGAAGCTGGTGCAAAACTGTTTTCCTCTGGAAGGCCAGCTCATATTTTTGTAAGCTCACTGCTGCCTGAAGGAACACTGAAAGCTGACATTTGCCACGTGAGGTCTGGGAGAAATCGAGCAGTGACTTGTTAACAGTTTCCCGACCCTTTTGATTCAGCACCTTCAGTCACGGCCATGGTGAAATGAGGATTACTGTGGAACGTTACACCATGCTGGCAACACCTGCTTTCCAAAGGATGAGCTGACTTCAGGCCGTCGGCATCCGGAAGCTTTGTATATGGGAGTAAACACTGAGAACAACATAAAAGGTGTCTCACCATGATCTGAAAATTTAAGTCTACATTTTATTCGTTAGATGAATATAAGACCATTTCACACGTCGGACACAAAGCATGTTGGACTGGAGAACTTGAAGAACATTGCAGGTGTGGTTTTTCAGAGTTTTGCTTTGGAGGCTTACAAATGCAGGTATCGTCAGTGAAAAACCAGGCTGAATATGTGCTATTCCTGCTGGACTCATCCAGCCTACCGACCTTGACTTAACATTAAAGGCCCATGTAGAGTCGTCTCTCTCCAGCATAATATTCAACAATAATTGCCTAAAATAGTTTTGTGCCATGGAACTAGAGTTGGAAATTGAAGGCAGTTATTACCATACCGTGTGGGCACATCTTTCAGAAAGCATCTGTCTTAATTCAGCTCCACTGGCTGGACAAAAAACAGTGCCATATTACAGATAGAAAATATTTGGATTATAAAAATGGTGTACCACAACCCAGTAAAGCACATAGGCATGTCAGAAAGATAACAGCAAGCAGATGTAGGGTGAAGAGCCTTTCAAAGACCCACTTGCCTATTCCAGAACCTGGGTGGAAGCAGCAGTGGACCATTTCAGTCCTGACACACACCTTCAACTCATCTGTGCAGGGTTGACGGAGTCCCTGCCGAATAAGCCGGTGCAGCATCCCACACCCACCTTCCTTTCCAGTTGGCTTCCAGTGAGATGAACAACCCACTGCTCTTCGGGATTATGGCTGCTTTCAACGATCGCCCATGTTTAAAATATCTGCTGCTTCGCATTTTACCCATATATCTTCTTATTTATACATGAAAGCCGAGGGAATAGATTTCCAGGAATGGGAATCATTGCCTTACTTTCAAGGGAAATGTCTCTGTCACGTCAGCAAAAGCTTCATTTGGGAACCTTCAGTCCCGGGACAAGGATAAGGCTGAGAAGAAAGAGTAAGGACGGAAATAACGCTGTGTTGGGGGAGGTGGATCTGATTGGGGGCCAGAATGTTCCCTACTATATCTCAGTTTCTGAGTACTCAAGTAGGAGGTTCAAGAGGTAGGTGTGTGTGTGTGTGTGTGTGTGTGTGTGGTAGCGGTAGTAGATGCAGTGGAGCACAAACATGAGCTTTAAGGATTGATTGTATTCCACAAAGACTCTCAAGATGGAGAGAAAGTTAATGAGTGTGTGTGAAGACAGGCAGAGAAGGAAAGAGAGAGAGAGAGAGAGCGGAGGCTGGAAAGAACTTTTTGCTGGTGTCGGAGGGAAATTGTGTGTGTGCGCGCGCGCGCGCGCGCGCGTGCGTGTGTGTGTGTGCGTGTGTGTGGGGGGGGCGTGCCCCTGGTTGCATAGACAGGGAAACCGGAGCCCTCCCACAGGAAACCACAGCTCAGCTCCTCATGGCCTTTTATGGTAAAAATTCCCCAAAACGCTGCCTGCCCGCAGAGGGAATAGATGTGAGATAAAGCTGGATTTAAAGGAACAGGAGCACCCAGACTGTCCCTTGCAGCAAGAGTCACAGTGGTGGGGGGGCAGGCGGCAGTGGGACACCGCAGCTCCCCGGCAGCCCGACATCCTCCAGGCATGCGAAGTATGTGCAAGGCAGAACGTCCATTCTCACAATGCATAGTCTGGTGGACCCAAAACTTTTTCACATACAAAGTAGGTTTAACAGCTGGCAAAAAAAACATCCTTTGGACCATTCATACTACCTCTAAATTAACATTTTTAAATAGCCTTCCCTTTCCTTCTATATGTAGCTCAGAGGTAACTAAAACAGTAGGTGTTACGTATTTTAAACCTTCCAAGCTTTGGTATTGAAACATTATATTTTAATGCAAACCTCCCTACATATTTAGCGACTGGTTCTTTTGTTAGGAATGTGGGTCTTTTTTCCTTTTTTCTGACTAACTGAAAGGAGGATGTTATGTTTCCCTCGTCTCAGCAGAGTAAGTTAAATATTAAGACTAAATTCCAGGGTGGAAACCAGTTCAAAAAGCCCAGACATTCCCTGCACAATCTTCAAAACGGCCCGCATTGCAAATTTAAGCCAATCCTTTGGTACATGAATGCAAACTGAGTCACAGAAGAATTTGCTCCTGAACTCAGAATCCCACACTAGGAACAGAAGGGCACTACATATAGGAGGTTGTCAGTTTGACTGGTGTGTGACCTTTTCCACTTTCTGTTAATCGTCTCCCCATCTCACCCCTCATGCCACCCAGGTAGATTGAGGAGTCCTCTGTACATTAGTATCACCGTAGGCTGCTGTGGCTTCTGGCTGCATTCAAATGCAAATCAGGCTGCAGGGAAAGTAGCCAAAAACCCATAAAAGTGTGGAAGTCTCTGACCAGGTGTCCATTTCCCAGCCTTCTCTTCTTCTTCCTGCCGTGTGCATTTCCCCTCCAAGTCCTCAGAATGTGCAAAACTCTTTGTCAGAAAGAACCACACAAAGCCGAGAACTGCCATCAATGCTGTGAGATCATCCACAGAATGTTTAAGTTTGCTGCCGGGGACTGACCATGTAAAATGACAGCAACCGCTAATCTCTGGCACCTGCAGTAGGACGAAGAGCCAGATGAGGCCTTTTTGCAGTCTGGACCATGGGGAACTGTAGAGATTCTCTGAGGTATGGAAACCACTTATTAAGTAATACAATGTGACATATAAGACATATTTCTGCCATTTTGTACGATGATGTTGGCTCCAGTACTAACCTGAAGTCGTGAAGGAGCCTCCTAAATTTAAATCTCCCTGTGTAAGCAATTCAGTGTCTTGGTAATGTAAGTTTGAGGTCTACTAGGGAAGACTCACAAGGTGATGTTGAAAGGGAATCAAAACCCAGAATACCAGGATTCACAAAGTAGACCATTTATGGCTCAGTTGTATTATGTGAGCACCACAAAGAAGACCCTTTCAGAGTTTGTTTTCCTTCCCTCACACTATCTTTCCGGCCTCAGCTCTCCTCAGAGGCCAGCTTTAGCACAACACTGCTTTGATATTGAGATGAGCCTGTTCTTACCACCTCTGTTGCTTTGCCCATCAACCAACAGCAGCTCGGAGGCAGACAAAGATGGCCCCGCTTCTCCACCGTGGCTTTGAAGGTCCTCAAGGGAGAAGCAGAGCAGAAAGGAGCAGTCTGTGCTCACCCAGCCGCTGTGTAAAAAGGCCAATGTTACCCAGAGTGCACTCCTTCCCCATAACAGCAGGGATGTTCGCTACCAAGACTATGTTATGCACATTTCATATCTCAACTCAACAGATGACCCCAATTATCTGAGCAATTTTGGGGCCAAATCCTAATCTTAGGTTCCTTTATTGCCAAGTACTGTGCACCATGGTCCAGAAGGAGCTACATTTCATTCTCTCTCGCACGTCTGTTGAGTTGTCAGCTGGAAAAACAAATTTGTGGGAAACAAACTCCACAATTTAGAAAAGGTGAAATCATTATAGTGGAAGCTGCAGGGGAAGATCATACCTTGTACAGTTCTGAGGTTGCGGTGGAGCATACTAAAGTGAACATTTCTGAAGTTTCAGGTCCCTTTTCTGACCCCTCTGGATGCCCTGCTGAAACAGTCAGAAGTTTGAACTAATTCAATACCATGTGATCAATGGGTCTAATTAATCTTTAACTTCTTGAATAATTCTCGCCTGGAAAATACAGTCTGTCATAAAGCATTTAACCCGTTGTTCATTCTAGTTTTAAAAGAAGATCAGAAGATCAGAAGACAGGAGGTGTTGGAATTTGCCTGCCAAAAGTAATCCTGATACCCCCTGCCCCCAAAACACACTACCTCCACCTCACGTCCCAGAGATAAATTGTGTTTCCTTCCCTGCAGGATGAGGGAAGCCTCTCCAGATACAATCAGCCCCATCCAGCAGAGCGTAAGGCTCCACTTTGGTACAGTACACACACACACACACACACACACACACACACACACACACACACAAAGAGTCGCATCTTCTCTGCTCTACACTGTTTGATGAAGCGCGATGGATCAAGTGAACCACTCGGTAAAACTGTATTGCTGCGTCTTTCCAAATGTCTAGCAAATCACATCTTCGTGACACAGATTACTGGGAATTTGGTGTCTCTGGTTTTAACTCTGTGTCCTAAAGGTTTGTACCAAATTGAAAAGAGTGTGAGAATGTGACCATGGACCTGAGAGTACATGAGGGCAGCGTGTGGTTTGCTGGCGGAGCTGGGCTGCCAGGAGTCCTCCTCCCTGAAACACCACTTCCCCCAGCGATAATGACATTGCCCAGGAAGCCAGCATTACTGGGCCACACCCGTATGCTCACTCTCTTCAGTTCCATGGTCGTGCAAGTAGCTCCATTCACCTCAAATGTAGAGCCCTCGCCCATCTGCATTTGCCACCATTCCTCACTTCCAACTTTTTATCTGAAGCACAAGCAGCTTCAACATCAAGAAAACATCTTGTGATAAAAAGAATAATAGTAGTACACTTGAGCGCAAAGCCATTGCTGCGCCGCAGTGATGTGGCATTTAAAATGTTCAAACCCAGATTGTGCTTAGGACTGCAAGTTATTTTGGATGGAAATGTGCGCTTGCAACTTTAGGCGTTTCTACCACCCAAAAGGAGTTGTCTCCTCCTGCTGGCGGCCGCGTGACTGATCAAGTCCACATTTCGGACTGTGGACTTGTCACATTTTCTTCCCTCTTGTCACACACTTGACCTGAAGTCAGTTTTCAGGGAAACTAGTTGCGGGGTTTGAACTGGTGGGCTGGAGGAACCAGGTTCTGAGGATGTGACCTCACACAATGCTGGCAACTTATGAGGATATCAGCCTTGTTTTTCACCACCAGGGGCTACTTTTGAAACCTGAAACCAGTTAAAAGTTGTTTTCAGAGAGACTGTTTGGTAACAGGGTAGCAAATAGGGGTAGCAGCCACCAAACTGGGTGGAACCTTAAGGTTAATATATGAAGGGGGGTCATAGTGGCACAGCAGGTATCCATGATGCATCAGCTTCTAAACAATTGGTTTTATTTAGACTCAGTTTGTGTGGCATTTGCCCGTTCTTTTGGTCATCTGTTTCCTTCAGGTGTTCTGGTTTCCTCCTACTGTCCAATGGTGTGTTTCTGGTGGATCAGTGACTTTAAATGATCTGCTGTGTGTGTGAAAGATACAATTCTTTGGTTAAAAACATTACTTGTTTGTGTTTTAATGGCCTTCACTGATATGATGAATGAGTGATCCATGAAAATTCTCCAGCTGAAGCAACACAATAGTGCTGGCCACTGTTAATTCCTCACAAAATATTTTGTCTTTGAACATTTTGCACCACCTGTTGGTTATTAAAATAATAACATGAAATAATGAACTTATCCACCTGATTGGCAAAGGCACTGGCTGCTGTTTGCAGACTTACAACTATGAGCATGTCTATGCAGATGTCCCTTAGTTCATGTGTGAGTGAAGTTCTGCAAAACTCTCAGATACAGCTAGAACTTTTTTTTAAATCACCCTGTAACAGATTTTTAAATTTTATTTTTCTATTAATAAATGTCTGGCTGCAACAAAATGAATATGGTGTAAAATTGATACAGATGCCAGTGACCCAGCAGGTAAAGCTGGTGCCTCACAGCTCATAGGATCGGCCTCTTTCAAATGCATTTCTTTCCACCCTGAAGGAAAATGACAAAAAGTATAAATGATGCCCATTTGAAATAAAGTAGAAACTAATACAAACATGAGAAAGGTCATCAGATTCCACTGAGGTGGCAGTCAAAAGCTAGGCAGAGTCTGAGTTCAGCTGGAACAGTAACTGCCTGGACCACAATGGAGAACCTGGGTTATGCAACTCTTCATGACTGACCCCCCAGATGGCCACCAGATGGAAGTAACAGTCCACTCTGTTCCTCATTGTACAGCCCTCCTACTTTCTCCAGCATGTGCAACAACCAAAGAGTGTCATGCATCTGGAGGGCATCATGCTCACCTCTTTTCTTTAAAAATCAGTGCCTATGGGAGTTATGGTGATGACCACCATGTCCTAAAGCAGTGTGGGGTCTGCAGAACCCAGGTAGCCCCAGTTGTTAGCCAACACTGCCTAGCGGGACCCCATCTACCAGCCAGTTTCAGATTCTGTTTTAAAAAAACAATGGAGTGTAAGTGAAGTTTAATGAAATTTGGGAACTCTCCATTTCTCAACACAATTCTGCTGAAGATCAGTGTGGGACAAATGAGTTTACCAGAAACTGAATGTTGACAACAACTGCGAAGGCCTCTAGCGAAACCATGTGAAGAAAGTGGCACATGTGTTGTATATCCATCGATGTTTATTTTGCGTGCCATGACTAATCCGAGCTGAAGTAAACCAAACCTGGGCCATTGCACAGAAAGGGAGCATGAAAGGAACGAAATTCATGACCTTTCCTGGCCCTTCACCAAATGTGTGACAAAATATTGTCGTGTGCCTTGTATTTTCAGCATTCTGCTCATTTTTCGAGACATACCATCCAAAAAATTAAAGCCAAACTCTGTGAATTCCTTTCGAAAGCTGAAATCTGAAAATAATGGATCATTTCTATCTGGAGGATCCTTATAAAGAAAGAGCACGGTCAGCAAATTAGCTTAGGCCAAATGCCAAGAACAATGTTAAAGACAAAAAACCTAATGTTCAGCTGATGTATTGCATTGTGAAACAAGTGCCTGAGCAAGAGGCCAGAGGTTTGAGTGCTTCATGTGGGGTGCAGAAACTGTGTGAAACTCTTCTCTTGGACACCACTGCTCAGTCCTGGCCTGTAGGAGTTGGTGCTGAGGAAGAGCCAGTCAAGCAGTGGGTCACAGCTCACTTAGCAGAGTTTACAATCTTGGTCAGTCGAGATGAGTGGAAATTTAAGAAGCTCTACACCATTCTGCCTCACTTAAGTCTAGTTTTGAAATAACTGCTTCTTGGTTTGACTTTAGTATTTAAAATGACATGTTTTGGTGATTCCACCTGAAGTATGAGGACATTGCACTACCAGTCAGTAGTGTGACTTCACCAAAGTGTAGATGTGATGGTTTTACAATGGAGGATAAAACAAACTCAAACTGAGTTTCTCCTCTTCTTGAAAATGTCAAACACAAAACTCCAACTGCAGGATTTTACATCAGAGAACAAATATTATGTATTCTGGAGTTTGGTCCAAAAGAGGGCCAGTGGAACTGTGTATGAAGATGGAAAAGGCTACAAAAGCATTTTTGAAGACCTGAGTGTTTATCAGTCCACAGTAAGACAAACTGTGTACAAATGGAGGAAATTCAGTGCTTTTGATACTCTCCCTAGGAGTGGGTGTCCTGCAAAGATCACACCAAGAGCACAACATGCAATGCTGAAGGAAGTGGCAACAAATCCAAGGGTAACAACAAGACAACTGCAGAAGTCTCTAGAATCTCTTTTCATGTGTCTACTATCAGAAAAACACTGAACAAGAATAGTGTTCATGGAAGGACCACAGCAGAAACCACTGCTGTCCAAAAAAACATTGCTGCATGTCTCAGATTTGCATAAGACCACCTGGATGTTCCACAAGGCTTCTGGAACAATTTTCTGTGGACAGATGAGAGAAAAGGTGAACTTTTTGACAGAAATGCACACTGCTATATTTGGTGGGGAAAGGGCACTGCACACCAGCACCAAAACCTCCCCCAGCTGTAAAGCATGGTGGTGGAAGCATCATGGTTTGGGCTGCTTTGCTGCACCAGGACCTGGACAGCTTCCAGTCATTAAAGGAACAATAAATTCAAAGCTGTATTAAGAAACTTTACAAGAGAATGTCAGGGTAGCATCCATCCCCTAATGGAAGCTGCAACAAGACAATGATCCAAAACACAATAATAAATCAATAACAAAATGGTTTTAAAAGAAGAAAATTAGTGTTAACCAAGTCAGAGTCCAGACCTCAACCCTACTGAGATGCTGTGGCCTGACCTGAAGAGGGCTGTTCATGAAAAGTGTCCCAGAAACACCGATAAACTGAAACAATTCTGTAGAGAGGGATGGTCCAGAATTCCACCTCACCAGTATGCAAGTCTGACCAACAGCTGCAGGAAACATTTGCTGGAGGTTATTGCTGCTAAAGGAGGTTCTACCAGTTATTAAATACATGGATCCATATACTTTTTCCAGCCTGCACTGTGAATCATTAAACTATGTCTTCAATAAAGACATGAAAAGTCCAACTATTTGTGTTATTAGTGGATCACATACTTCCTGCAACTGTCATTGTGTGTTTCGAGGTTTTGCCTTGAATGTCAGTCACATCCAAATTCCCTCTCCATGTTTCAAATTCCATCTGGGAATCTAGGCCTCCAACTCATGTCCCACTGCTGTGGAAGAAGCACAGGGGTAAGAACTGTTCTGTAGTGGGACACACACAAAACACAGCTTCAGATCTCTGCCCTAAAGCAAGCGAAGTCTCTGGGGCATGCGTCTTGACGGCATGTTGCACAGAACTATTGCAAAATAAGTGTAGTTACAGCAGAGCCTGAGTGAACAAAGAACAGGTATCTGTGACATGGTGCTTTAAAAAGCTTGTGCAGGCCACTGCAAATTCCTGCAGACCGGGATTGAGCTCCCATTTCACAGGGCTGACAACAGTCATGCTGAACCTTCACAGACAGCCATACATCTTTCACACCTCACCATGGCCAGTTAGAATACCTTACACACGTGCTGCTGCTCAGAGAGTGCTGGGACAATCTGTGACCCCCCTCAGGGTGGTACAAAAATATTGCGAAGAGCAGATGGGTTTGTGTTTATTGCACGGGTAAATATTTGTAATCAGCAACGTCTAAGAGAACAGAAAAGGTTTCCATTCAGACTAGTTGGCTGTTTGAATCTCCCTGAAGTCCAGGAAGTCACATTTTTCTGTTGTGAAAAGAAAGTGTGTTTGAACTAACACCTCTACAAAACCGTCAGCAGGTATCAGTAAAATGCAGCACAGTACAGTGTAGCTAAGTGCAGTAAAGTGCTGTGCATATCAGTACAATGTAGCGCAGTACGGTACAGTACAATACACCATCTCGGTGGGTCCGGCTGAGCGGCTACGCTGTGCGGACGGTTGGACACGGACCTCTTGACCAATGAGAAAGCGGCTCTGCCGGCCACACCCCCGACCCTCCCCAGCCGCGCTCGCTACAGCGGTTCTGCAGCAGAAACCGGGCCAACAGCGCGGAAACACACACAGTTACCCCCCGCGAATAGTGCACTTTTCCTACGATGGGAAGAGCGTTTCTATGTAGTCTTGACATAGAAAGAAAAATGAGAAAAAGGCGAGCTGACTGCACCGTCTTTTCACCGTCTGAGTATCCGAAATGCGGCAAAGGGAAAAAAGAAAACTTATTTAAAACCAGAAAAGCCGATATAAAATAATAGGTCTTCCTATTTTAATTACGCCGGCAAAGTGCACGTTAGTTAAACTAGACCAGTTAGAATCGAGCAACACAGAAATAACGCTTCATTGCAGGTATCTGCAAGATGCATGAAAATGTCCGTTGCTTACATATATCCGCATTTCACTGGCATTTACCTAACTATGATACGGTGAGCGCAGCTTTTTGGGGCTTTTTAAATGATTTTAAAGTTCCAATATGCTCAGCACCACACAACCAATAGCGACGGACAGAGAATCCAAAAATGTCTCAAAACATCCGACAACTTCTAACCTTGGTATTTAACTTACTAGAGAATTTGTCTTCGCAAACGTGTGGCGGTTAAACACCTGACTGTGACAATGAAAGTGACCCGCTACATTTACCGACTCGATAAAATATATTTGTCAAATACATCTGGAAGATTTTTAGCTACATGGCTACGGATCTTTGCATATATTATGCCTTTCATTATGCACAGATAAATCCATGCAGTTAAAGGAATTTATTTATATGACACCTTCGTCAGCAGCGTAAATCTGGTGCGTTCAGCTGCGCAATTCTTGCGGCATAAATGTTCAGTATTGCCACAGAGAACGGCTTTATTCCGCTTATTGAAGTGGACATATGTCCACGGGTGTGGTCATCCTGCAGGACATTTTGAAGCGAATGTTCCCGCCCACCCCATGCTGTCCTGGCCAATGGCGCGCTGCGTATTTGCATGATGAGCACAGTGACCATAAAGGCCGGTTTGCGGGAGCACGTGCTGCAGTCCTTACCGTGGACCGGAGCCTTCGAGAGTGCCAGCGTCACACCACTGGTCCCTTGTAACTTCTGTCCCCGAAAGCGCTCGACTCATCTGGATTATTGTCGACAAAACTGAAGATCAAAGACACGTCTCCTCTGGATTTACCCGGGATTCCCAGCGACCCGAGAATAATATGGGCAAAGAAAACATCTGGCTGCTGGTTATTTTGGTTTGTTTTCAAAAAACGTGTGCAGATTTTGCGAACGCCACTGAAGCGACGGGGCTGAGTAAGTTTGCGTGAAACGGTGCGGTACAATCTCGTGCACCGTGTGCACAAACTTTGTGGCGAGAAAGCGGTTCAGCCGCACTAACACGGAGACCAACGGCGGCCTCCAGTATGTTTCATTACATTTTGTCTGTTTAGCATAAACATATGTCTAGTTGATAATGTCGACGATTTGTAAAATTTATATTCTTTAAGTAGGATTTGTGCGCTATGCTGCACAGTTTTTATATTTGCACTTAAATCGCATATTACTCGTTTCTGACGAATAAGAAGTTTTTGCAGAAGCCATTTTACATTAAAGGTCTTGCACTTTCTGCAACTGAAATGCATTAAAATGCATTTAAAACTTAAAACGCCCTGCATTTTTTTAGAAGCTGCATATCTCAGGTGAAGTTTGGCCCGAGTATAATTTAATATCAACAGGGGGCGTTGCTACACCACGGCTCTTTGGAGCGATTTTCAGAAGTGATCGTTATGAAAAAAATTCCCGTCATTGTGTTACTACCGAAGACTTGAACAAAACTGGGAATGGACTCAGTGCTGTAAAAGGCTGCAAAAAATGTTTAAATTTGTAATACAGCTAAAGTGCAAATCTTGGAGGCAGTTAAAGTTTTTAATATTCTGAACATCTTGACTTAAAGAAACGTGGTGTTTATGAATGTTTTTTCGTTGTAATATTGTTATGCTATTTCTTGTCTGAGTATCCAGTACTGTTTATTTTCTACTGATTTGTTCACAAAAAGGTAGAAAATAACATGCCGGTGTTTGCATTGCTATAGGCAACACAACCGAGTGGCTTGTGGACTATTCTAACATCGAGTCCAAGTTCTCCCTGCGGACAAAGAAGGTTCCGGACGATGATCAGTGCTACATAGTGCCCGGTCAGCAAGACACAATCTCAGCCTGCTCATTCAATCCAGAGACCCAGACATTTGTGGTCATTCACGGATGGACGGTAAAAGCATCTCCAGACTTTCTTGTCACCCCAACATTATCAAAAAAAAAAAACGCACAACTTTTTTACTTCTATTTTGATGTTTCACCAAATTTATTTATGACCAAGCCTGTGTTTGCCTTAAACTACAGTTAAATTAATGCAAAATATTTTGAAATGCTTTAAAACTATAAATGGTGCTGCCCATCTGCTCTGCACATGTATGCATTTTTAACAGCCACATTTGAGAGTGTTTTAAGAAAAATGGAATTTCCACTGACTTATGATTTATTTTAGTGTCCATTACTGCCATATTAATATGAAAATTACTTCAGAAAATTACCATACATGACTGAAATATCAGTTGTTGAACATGACCCTTGTTCTAGATGAGACAACTCCCCCCCCAGATGTGGTCTGTAAGGTTGCGAGGGTTTTTGCTGAAATCGGAATGCCGTCTGCTCTCTGCTCAGGTCACTGGGATGTATGAGAGCTGGGTGTCCAAGCTGGTTGCAGCCCTCTACAAACGCGAGCCCACTGCCAACGTCATAGTGGTGGACTGGCTGAGCCGGGCACAGCAGCACTACCCCACATCTGCTGCCTACACCAAGCTGGTGGGACAGGATGTGGCCAAGTTTGTCAACTGGCTTATGGTAAACACAATACCGGTGTCTGGAGATGCTGTGCTTCTCCTTGATAAGATCTGAGTGAACATGTGTTGTCGCTTAGATGGAACTCGATTACCCCTGGGAGAAGATTCACCTGCTGGGCTACAGTCTGGGGGCACATGTAGCTGGGATTGCTGGCTTCCTGACAGACCATAAAGTCCACAGAATCACAGGTGATCCACTGTGCCCTTAGCACTGCGGCACCCTGCTGTACCATGGTGAGGGTTGTTGCAAGCATAGCAGGACTGAGTCATTGTCCATTTGCAGAGTCACTAAAATTGTCTCAGAAAGACCAAAAATTAAATGTACTCATGTAAGTAAGTTGTTAATTATGGAATATGGTGACCATCACGATAATATGTTTGAACTTCTTACTGAATGATCATTGTCTTCTGCACAGCAGTAAGTGCCTTAGACATAACAGCGTTGCTTTTCTTCTTTTACCTTATGAACTCTGGGTGATGATCGCATGCAGAGCCCAAGATTTTATACTCTGTCTTTCCTCATAGGCTTGGATCCTGCTGGCCCTGGGTTTGAGTATGCAGATGCCCAGAGCACCCTGTCACCTGATGATGCTAACTTTGTGGACGTACTGCATACCAATACCAGAGGTTCCCCAGATCGCAGCATTGGCATCCAGAGGCCAGTGGGTCACGTGGACATCTACCCAAATGGAGGGACCTTCCAGCCAGGCTGTGACCTGCAGAACACCATGCTGATGATTGCTACCACTGGCTTCCAGAGTATGTAGTCCTTGTTGTCAGAAGTGCACTACTCCGGGTTTTTTGAGTCTCAGTGTTTCCTTGGAAAAACTCCAGGTTGCCTCACGCATGTGAGCTTTTCCTTCCCTGCAGATATGGACCAAATTGTGAAGTGTTCCCACGAGCGCTCCATCCACCTCTTTATTGACTCGCTGGTGAACAAGGAGAATCAGAGCATGGCCTACCGGTGCAACACAAAGGAGGCTTTCGATAAGGGCCTGTGCCTTAGCTGCCGTAAGAACCGCTGCAACACACTGGGCTACCAGGTCAAGAAGGTCCGCTCGCGCAGGAGTACTAAGATGTACCTTAAGACGCGGCAAATGATGCCCTTCAAAGGTAGGCCTCATCCTGGGACATGACAGACTGTAAGTTCCCTCTGTGGCCTCTGCAGCTCCCTCAGGTCAAGCAGGAGCAGAGCGATAGGAAGAGGTCACAGTAAAATCAGGGTAATGTATCTGTAGCATGGAATGACCTGTTTATGATTTTGTGCTTATGGCTCAAAAGTCATTCTAAAAGGGGAGAAGCATTTAGCTTTACTCATGAATGCAGGATATATTAAGTAAGTATGATTCAAAGAGAAGAATTGGATTGTATTTGGCACCACATCAGGGAGAAAGAGCAGTATACAGCAAAAAATTAGGAGAAGAAAATGTTTTTGGGGTCACAATCTGTGGGGCCCTCGAAATCCGATTTTATTTTCCAAGAACTGCATTTAATGTTCTTTTTCCATTGCAGTTATTTAGCATGAAAATCAAGTTTTACCAACATTTATTAACTCCAGAATGGAAGAGCTTAGTGCCTGAGGCTGGTTTGGGCAGTAATTATCAAGTTAAGGGTTAATAAGCCTGAAGTCACTAAAGCGATTCGGCAGTAGTTCAGGAATATGCAGTATCAGTGCTTGACAGTGTTTGTAAAGGGTACTCTGTTCCTGCAGTGTTCCACTACCAGGTGAAGGTGCATTTCTTCAGCAAAGCTGACCTGAAGTTGACCGAGCAGCCCATGAAGGTGTCTCTTTATGGAACTGATGGGGATGCAGAGGACATTGCCTTTGTCTTGTATGTTGCTCATCCTCCAGTAGTTCATACCAACAACCAAATTCAGTTTGATTTGAACAGCACTAAAAAGTATTTACATGTCTGATAGTGTTGTTCTCTGATTCCTGCTCGCCCCCCCAGGCCCTCGCTGAACACCAATACGACGGTCTCCTTCTTGCTGACAACTGATGTGAACATTGGGGACCTCCTGAAAGTCACAGTTCGGTGGGAGAAGGACTCTCTCTTCAGCTTGTCCAGCTGGTGGAGCAGCAGCACAGTCTGGATCCGCAAATTGCGAATCAAATCCGGAGAGACGCAGGCCAAGTGAGTACCAGGGTTCCCTTTCACTGATCCAGCTTACCCAACCCCCAAAGAAGGGAACTGATGCAAATGGTGTCCTCTGATTTCAGGGTAACTTTCAACGCTGAAAACGGGGAGTTTGCGTCCCTTTCCAGAGGAGGGGACCATGCCGTCTTTGTGAAGTCCAAAGATGAGCAGTCCAGCAAGAGGAACGAAAGGTAATATGGTGGATATTTAAAAGCAGTTAGAATTTTGAGCCGCACTCTTGTTCAATTCATAAACCATTCAAGGCACCAGTGACAGGCATTTTTGACTCGGTCGATTCAGCTTGTTTGCATTCGATCAATTTTGCTCATGTCTCACAGGCGTCACAGGCTGAAAACAAAAAGCACTGATTGACAATCCCGGTGGCCACTGGACTCAGCGGGTCTCACAATCAAATGGAGGACAACAGAGCTTTTTGTGAACGTTGATTGCTGCGTGACGTCCTTCACGTGCACCTGTATGTTTTTCTCTATTGTTCTGAATAATTGTTTGTCCCTGTTGTCTGTTATGATTCTCAGAATTCAAACAAGATGTGAGAGTGCCAAAAGACTGATGTTCCCTAAAGTATCCATGCGTTGGGTCAAAATTTTTTACCCCCTGTACACTGCCTTACGCTGACATAAAATGGAGGGCTTTTGCGCTCCTACTTGCAATGAGGCTCTTAAAATTTGTCCTTTTGATATAATTTTCTCTGGAATACCTAGTTTCAAAATGATTTATGTTGAAAGGAGACATATCAACCTACTATATAAGATTTTGTTTGTTTTCTTTGGTGCCATATCTTTTTTTTTTTTTAGCTTTTTACCATTATGATGATTGCACTGACATACAACGAGATATATGACTAATGCACAAGAAGACTTGTCATGTACACCACTGGAGATCAAGGATTTTGATGACTCATTTATAAAATTAAGCGAAATGAAATCATTCACGAATGCCTCAATGGCTCTAATGCTAAATGCGATTCGACTTAATGTCCAAAGACAGAAGTAGTGGCCAGTCTGTTATGCTGAAATTTGCTTTGCTTTGAATTTAGCAGACATTCTATTTGGGGTCATGTTACAAAATTTAATGCCTGTACTCTGTATATGTAACTCGCCATCTGCTGGAACCAGACATGCTACACAGAACTCTGGCAGGTTCAGCGCAGCAATCCGCTCACCTGCTGGAAAGTAATATCCTCCCTGTGTTCACCCCACATGCAGCACTTGCTTTTTTAAAATGTAACTGCTCAGCAGTTAAACACATTAAACCCGGGTTACCGAAATGTTGACTATATCAAAAGCAAAGCTCAAGAAATGTTTGCTTTCTGTAAACTCACCTAATTGAAAACAGCTCTTATTACTCCTCAGAATATTACATATGCTATTTATTGAATGTACATAATTGTATAGTATGCTGTAAAATATTTGGCCTTTTTTGTTTCTTCCTTTTCACTTTTTTTTATGTGCAGCATTTTGAATGTGCCCAATTATACTGGTAAAAAAGGTCTATAAATACCTTTTTTCATGCCTTTTCTACTTCTTACAGTACATGCCATCTGCTGTTTAAAACATAAACTTGTAATAAACAGACTATACTAGAAGTCTCTGCCCAGTCTTAATTTGTGCTTCACCTGAGTGACTTGGAAGACTAACTTCTCTGTCATTGCAAGTTCTTTTATAAGAAAAAATATTCACAGTAATCAGTGTAAGTATAATATAGAATTGCTTTGTTTTTACTTCATTCACAAGTGTGATTGGTAGAGTTCCGGCACTCATTAGCCCTCACAGGCTTCAAGATGGAAAGGAATAAACGACCAAATGAAAAAAAACACATATTAAATCATTTATTTAGAGAAATATACTCAGTAGAAATAATTCAACACATTCAAAAGTCTGATAATTTTTCATAATTTTAATAATAGCTTGATAATAGCTTGTCCTTATGAGGGTCAAGGCAGTTTGGAACCCATCCCAGAATTATTGGGCATTAGGCTGGGAAGGGTACACCCTTTTTTGGGGCAATCCAAATACCTAGGAAACACCACCCCTACCATTAGTGGTGGTGGTGGCAACATCTTGTGCCAGAGTTTCTGTGGGAAGCTTGTTTGTCATCAAGGACAATATGGTTGGAGCCACATACAGGCAGATCCTTGAGGAACCTGTTTCAGTCAGCCAGGGATCTGCATATAGGGCAAAGACCCAAAGCACACAGCAACATCTACTAAGAAATAAGTTGAGGAGAGAAAAAAGAAGGTCCGTATTCTGGAATGGCCCAGCCTGAGCCCAGACTTGAATCCAATCAAAATCTAAATGTACAAACACATACAGACATGTCCAAGAAGACTCAACAATGCACTCGCAGTTGAAGAACTGTCTACAAATTACTGACTCAGGAAGGAGGGGGAGGGGTACTTTTGTAAATGAAAAATGTTAATTCTTTCATTCTGGAGAAAAAAACCCATCTATGGATCCATCTGATATCAGTAACTACTTATAGCCCCCTGGACCTGCACCAGGCTACAAAACAACCCCTCAGTGGGACACCAGTCCATTGCAGTGTGAAGAAACAAATGTTGCAGAATAGGAAAAATATTTTTGCATTTATACAGGGGTTAAATTTATTTTCTTAGTGAAGGGAGAAAACTTTTTAATGTTTCAAATAAAATTTAGAGGCCCAACTGCAATGAAATGTGGGTAAAGGTCAAGGGGGCCTGTAGGAGTTGGATTCGAAACAGGAACCTTCAGACTACAAAGCTCAGCCTTTATCACCACACCACCCACATTCTTCTATTTTTGATATTAATTTCACAACCTTTTGAATATGGTGTCAGTGGATGAAACTAAAAGCTGTGGGCATTTAAGACCTTGAGCAATGCCCCTTTTGAGCAATGTCCCTTTTCCTAGAGAAGTACAAAATACATCATCCTTTCATAATGTGATAAATGTAAATGATGATCACACCTGCCTGAGACGTGTGTAATGTGCTGCACAGGGTGAAAGCAGGAGGAAAAAGGAAGATTCATGTGCAAAGAAGTGAGCGTAGAAAAAGAGAAAGCAAGAAATCGGCACCATGGTTCCAGTTCAAAGTATTTCTTCCATCATCTGTTTTCCAAGAAACATTTTGTAATTTGCAAGCAGTTTCTATATAAAAGTGAATATTTTCTGTTCACTGCCACCATGCACCACTTTTGTTTGTAGTCAGCTGCAGAAACAAACGTACAAAATGGAAACCATAAATAAGTTAAAAGTGGTATATACTGATTCCCAAAACACCAGGGAGTTTAATCTCCGCTAATCAACCAAACATGTAAATGCAAGGACCTCAGGGGGACTTTTTTGAAAGTAAGACTGTTTGCACAGACATTACTCACATTTATCCAGCAGCACAAATAACACCACCTTTTTTAAAAATTGTTTTGGATATATTTATGTCAAGAAAATTTAAGCTGTTAAAATTTTAAATTATCAAACAAAAAACTAACTCTCTTGATGTTTTGGAAGCACCTTCTCTTGTGAGACAAACAAAAATCCATATTTAAGTCTAATTTAGTGCAGCAGAAAACCTGGATTCCAGTGGTCTGTTTTCCAACCCCGGGGTGGGGGGGGTGAACATTCCCAATAATGGAAATAAAAGCTTCCTCAACTGTGTAAGTAATTTTCTTACTAATATAAAAATCAAATGGTAAAATATTACGTTTTATCAGATTAGATGAGGTAACCACTGAAAAGTGCCCAAAGTTGAAAACACATGACTTGTGCTCGAGTTAGCAGCTAGTAGCTATTTTTTGATTGCCACCTTTAAAATTAGCTGTGATTTTTTTTACCCATCAACCCACATATTTGCAATGTAGTGCAAAAAGTCCTACCACGCATATTTATTTCATTTCTGTCTTCCCTTTTTTTGTGAGTTTAGAGGGCTGTTAATCCAGAGTGACTCTTGTGGAATGACCTCTGATGTTGAGAAACAAAGAGCGGAGGAGGCCCGCGCCTGGGGCGCCCATGTGACCCCGGCAGGTGACAGTATTCTTATCCCAACACGCCCACATGTCACAAACCCCAGTGAGATAAAGCAAACAGAAAGGGTGTCGGCAGGCCTCTAAGGGGCCTGGCACCAAGCCCATGAGTCTCCACACTCCACCCCCACCACCATTTACACAGACCAGGTTAGCCATTGACTCCATGAACTCTGCATGCATCATGTCTTCATATAATGATTCCCTAAATCAGCCGACCATTCAGAAGGACACCTCACATCCACCTTCAAAAGGCCTGGAGTAATATTTCCCCAGCAGTTCAGTGCGCTGCTGTAAGGGTTACGGTTGGGTTTGAATCCCACCTCCTGTTGTATTAGCCTTGAGCTGGATCTATACCCTGATTTGGTCTAGTAGAAGTTACTTAGCTGTGTAACTGGATAAATCACTGGAAAAACCCCCCAACAGAGTAAGCCGCTTTGGAGATTACTGTGAATGAAAGATTTGTTTCGTACGACTTTAAATGTATATACTTGCATTAATGGTTTACCTGGTTTGTTTGCTTCTTTTTTAAATAAAAAGCAACAGAAAGGAATGAATTCTACTAGTTGTGGAGGAGCGATGGAGGGCTGGTTTGTGAGCCGCCAAGATTTAACATTTCAGAAGCCGACTTCGTACGTATTTCCAGTGGGGAGGGACAGTTTACCTTCCATTCAGGATATGTACCATCCTATCCCGAGAGCAGGTTGTGGAAAAATAAACAAGTTGGACGAAAAGTGGAGCAAAACCAACAATGGGCGCAAAATTCGGTGCTTTTATGGCATATAAATTCCGTTCGGGGTGAGATTGCAGGCGGGCAGGTTTAATAGGGTAATAAGAGGGTTATTCGGTGTAACGGCCTCGGTACTGACTCTGTGTGTGTGTGTGTGATTTTGGATCGGTACAGTTAAGAAAGTCGCACGCGCGCGCGTACACACACTCTCACACGCTACACTTTCACACAGCTCGGCGATAAACTGCGAGGAAAAAACTCGGTCGCCTTTCTTCACATGGGCTTTATTTAAGAGCACAGTGTGGGAGTGAAAGTCACTGCCTCGCGCCTGCAGCCTCTCCGGACCGTTGACCAGTAGAAGAGATGAGAGGGGCCGGACATCACTGTCTTATCCTGCTGCTGCTAAGTTCAGCTTTCCTCTCTGTAGCTGCTTTGGAAGAAGACGTTACCGATACTCTTTTTGGTGAGATCACGGTCAGACATTTCTTTATAAATGCACGTTTTACTGTGCAATGTATGAAGCGTGTTTTAATATAACGTGTAGGCGACGGTGAATAGACGCCGAGTCGTCTAGGACAGGACCGGGCGTCTCAGGTCGCAGTTGGTGACAGGACGTGGTACACTATGGTAAACCAGGGTAAACTGTGGTAAAACAGCGGGATCCCGGTAGTGACCGGATGTAGCCGCGAAGAAGGAGTGTCCGGCGGTCGCAGCGCTCCTGACTCTCTAAACTTTAACGTATTAGCTATATTTATAGCATAACTTGCATATTTACCAGATAATCGTCACAAATAGGTTGTTTTGCGGTTGTTTGCTGTCATCTCCTACATCACTGAAATAACATGATTCATTTCCATACTGGCACCCCTGTGTTGGTCTCACCTGGGAAGAAATGTTCTCCAGTGAAAGTTTATCAGTAGCGTTGTGGAAAAAAGTGTGAAACAGCATGACAGCCTAAGAAAAAGAATATAAACAACAACAAAAAAATGTTCCACGCAATACAACAACACGTGGTGCCAGCTCAGTGAAATGTGTCACATTTTTCTCCACAGACAATCTTTTGGAACCTCTCCGAGATCCACAGAAAGCCATCAGAGCAGCTCAAGTCAGATTTTCCCTGCGGAGGCCATCAGATCCCAGTGATGATGTGTGTTATGTTGTCACCGGACGCCCGGACTCACTCAGCAGCTGCAACTTCAATGCAACATCTAAAACTTTTCTGGTCATCCATGGATGGACGGTATGTGGTGCCACAGTCCTCCAGTAACGTGGTTTACTCCTTCAGCTTACACTTTTGTCCAAAGTGGCTTACAGTGCTAGCCTTGTATACTAACCTACTGACAGTGGTTTAGCCGTTTATATTGCCTGATTTTTAATCACCGTGTCAGTTATGGTAAACACCTTGTTCAAGGGAATCTGTAGGGGGTGGTGATAAATAGGAGAGGGATTTAAACTCCGACCCTTCATTTGAGAGACTACAGCCTTTAGCACCATGCTATGCGATTTATCACCTAAAACACGACAATACGGTGCTCCTTTTGCAGGTGACTGGACTGTTTGAAAGCTGGGTTGGCAAATTGGTGGCGGCACTTTACAAGAGAGAGCCCAGTGCCAACGTCATTGTAGTTGACTGGCTCAGCAGTGCCCAGAACCACTACACAGTTGCTGCCCAGAACACAAAGGTGGTGGGAGAAAATGTCGCACACTTCATAAGCTGGATGCAGGTTGGTGCTCAGCATTCTTAAATCAGGAGCTGATAAACTGTTCAAGTATATTCTTGATGTTGTGTTCATGTTTTTCCAAGAACACAACAGGTTTGTCTCTTGAGAATCTCCACCTTATTGGCTACAGTCTTGGCGCCCATGTTGCTGGCTTTGCTGGGAGTCACCTGTCAAATAAAGTTGGGAGAATTACGGGTGAGAATTGCCTTTTTAAGACAAGTTAAATCTTTAGCAGTAAAAAATGGTATGTTTGACTAGATTTTTGGAGTTGTGTGGGAAGTTCTCTTCATTCGATGGTGAATTTTTTCATATAGGTCTAGATCCAGCTGGGCCTGTCTTTGAAGGAGCACATGCTCATCGACGGCTATCCCCAGATGATGCCCAATTTGTGGATGTGCTCCACACCTTCACCAGAGGGTCTCTGGGCCTCAGCATTGGCATCCAGCAGCCTGTGGGACATGTGGACATTTATCCCAATGGAGGCAGCTTCCAGCCAGGGTGCAACTTTCGTGGAGCTCTGGAGAAAATTGCCAACTTTGGAATATTTGGTGAGAGCTTTATTCAGTAGCTGTTATTATTCATTTATTTCCTTCTTTAAACATTGAAAGGCATGAAGGTGAAAGATCAGCGTGATTTATTTGACCTCCATGCGACCTTTTAGAGCAGCGGCCTGGCAGAGACACCATGGTCTCCAAAGCCAGGTAGCTTCACTGCTTGACATCTGTAATGAAATAGGAGAAGCTTCAGACAAAGTCTTCTGTCCTGTCCTCCAAGTGTACAAAGTATGCAGCATTTCCAGCTTTCTTTTTGAAAGAGTTAAAAAGTGAAAGAGTTCATTTAGAATGAAAGCATGCAGACTTGCTGGCCTTCAGAAACAGGGGAATAAGAATAATATTTGAAAAGGTGTTTTTTGTAATAATGCAAAGAATTTCATTCCATAGAATTTATTTAACTTTAAAAGAATTTATTTTCCTATACAGGCCACTTAATGGGCCTAATCTGTTATGCTGGGTGGGGATTGTTTTTCTTACCCAAAAACAATAATGCTTTTCCTACAGAGTTGCATGTTAAAATCACTCATTATGAAAATAAATATAAGCAAGCACACTACCATATTTTATTATAGTTTTGGCAATAATATTGCACAGGACACTTGAATTTAAAAATAGTACAGGTGTATCTACAATGCGTAACTATTTAAACAGGATGGTACACAACTAAAAGCTATATTATTTATGTTAGAAGTCACTGTTTTGATGTTTATTTGAAGGTTAAATCACTAGAACTAGTATAGAAGTAGCCAGACTGGCATTACTTGGTCAGACAAAACTTGATAAGAATGATCCATATCAACAGCCCAAAATTGTGCTATTGCAATAATCTCTCAGCATTAGATTTTTTTTGGATACTGAATGCCTATTTTTAAAAGGGAAAAGTGAAAATGCCTATATATCAGCCCGTGATTTAAGCATGATCAGTTACATCATTTCAGCATATTTTTTGTCGTGAATTTGCATGTTTATAACACATGGTACAGTATGTAGATTGCAGGGTATTTTGCATGCAGTGCAAAAATCCTTCTTCCTCCTCCTTGTGCTCTGATTATCCAGCTTAAATCACAGGAAATTCTGTGCACAGTAATATGCACAAGAGAAAGAGCCAGAACAGCTGTAAAGACCCCCGCAAGTTTCAAACATTTGCTTCAGATAAATTCGTACCAGTATATGATGCAGTTTATTACAATACATACTGTATTATTTTTTCCAGTGCAGTGTACGCTACTATACGGTGTTTATTTCTTGATTTTCTAAATTTATTTAGATTTTATTCTCATTTCAATTTTTTATTCTGGACAACTTTCACATAAACTTTGTTATGGCAAAAGTTTGCATTCAGAGTCCAATTTTCAGGTATTAATTTTCAAGAGCCGTTATAATGAAAGTTTGGATTGCTGTATAGCAAAGGCTATATTGAATTTTGTTTATGAGGGGACCAGTTCTGTGGTGGTTATTTATGAACAGCTTGTGCAGGTCAGGGTTGCAATGAATATCTGAAAGGATTCTCTGTTACTTCCATGAAGTCATTCTAGATATTGTGTATAAAGATTTAGGGAACCTGTGAGACTGATGTGCTGCAGTGTTCAGATTCTTATGTGAACTTTCCATTTGACAGCCATCAGCGATGCAGTAAAATGTGAGCATGAGAGATCCGTCCATCTGTTCATCGATTCACTGCTCAACAAGCAGGAGTCTAGCAGGGCCTACAGCTGTGGCAGCAGCGAAATGTTTGATCGGGGCATCTGCCTAAGCTGCCGAAAGAATCGGTGCAACACTGTGGGCTATGGCATCAGCAAGATTCGCAAAGCCCACAGTGCTAAGATGTTCACCAAAACCGGTGCTTCAATGCCTTTCAGAGGTATGTTTTCAGGTTCATTGAAAGATACCAGACACTGATTTATTGGCAGCATCTCTGAATCAACATTACAGTATTATCTAAACGAATGGATAATGGCTTTGTGTCATCATTGAATGTGTTGCTGTTTGTTTGAACAGTTTATCACTATCAGCTGAAGATTCATTTCCTGAGCGCAGTAAATCACTCCGAGCTGCAGCCAACTCTCACAGTTTCTCTCTTTGGAACCACTGGGAGTGCTGAGCACCTTCAGCTGAACATGTGAGTTTTTGGTTCCTCAAGCTCCACCCCGCTGTTTGTAAGAACCAACACAACACATGTATGAATTGTGTTCCTCTCAAAGCACATTGTTACATAAATATTCTTCAGATAATTAAATATCTCAAATAATAATTAAATAAATACACCAATAATAATTAAATATCTCAACCGGCCTTTTCTGAGGTAGAAAAGAGAAGATTTCAACCAACAGGACAAGCTCTTTCCTACTGGTGACCCAGAAGGACATTGGAGAACTGCTGATGATCAAGTTCAAGTGGGAGGATTCCAGCAGTTGGTCTTCCTCCTCTCTGCTAAAGGCATTGTCTACTTGGTGGTCAGATGACTCTGCTCCCAGTGCTGACATGCAGGTTCACAGGATCCGAGCTAAAGTTGGAGAGACACAGAAAAAGTAAGTCCACAGTTCTTTTTTGTTTGGGAAAAGAGACTGAACTTCCAGATGTGAACCATCAATGTCTTTTTATTCTCAGGGTGGTATTTTGCTTGAAAACTCCTAATTCACCAAGTTTAGCAGAAGAAGTCACATTTGTGAAATGCAAGGATCATTGGAAAAGCCCCTCAAAGAGGTAAGGAGGTTTTAAAATGTACACAGTAAAAACATTTTACTTTAACCACTTGTGCTGTATCATCTAGATGTGCCATATTGAGAATGGGATTAGATGTGAGTTATCCATTACCTTACAAACATTATATTGATAATTTGTGATACAAGTACACATTACACACTGGATCTTCTTTTTAATGTTATGTGAGTGCTTACAAATGAGCAAAGATAAACATTGCCTTTGTTTCCATGTTCATTTCTGCAGGTCTGGAGAAAAGAAGCATTAATGAATGTCAGGAAGTATCTACGGCAATTGTCTGAATCCTCTTGTTTCTCTGTGAAAGCGCCTGGGATATCTAGTATTTAGCCAGTTGTAAGAAATGTGGGTTATTTCTTGTTTTTTAGGAAAGCAGTTGAAAGTTTTATGCGTATACTGCACAGTATAAATGCAGTGTACACACTATAAATATATACATTGGTTAAAGGAGTAAAACTTTTTAAAGAATAGGTTTAGGCCCTATAATTAAGGAAGTGAGCGGTCCACATGTCATCTAGCATAAAATGCAAGATTCATTGTACAGATGGCACCCATCCTAGAAAAAGGGCGTTACAACAAAACAGTTTATAACAAGACTATTTTTTCTATATAAATAATAGAAATGTCACTGTAGAGTTATATGACGTAACTAAACAGTTTAAATGCCCGTCGGTCTTTAGCGTTCCAGCATTTGGCTGGCAAAGATTTTTTTTAAAAGATATATTTTTAATATATGCTTAAAAATATTTGGAATGTGTTAACAGAGGATGTAAAAAGCTGGTGGGCACAGTAAAAATCCACGCTTTGTAAGAAATACAACAAGCAAGATGCTAGTAGCAAAGAGCAAAGTGATGTTCCATGGAGGCATCAGGTGATGTGAGATACAGGGAGCAAAACTAATGCTTCATTATTTTATTTCATAGCTTTATACCCTCACAATTAATTTACTGTTTTCATAGTAAATAAGCATTTGGGTATTTTTTAAGGACACATGAATAAATAGTGGTAGCACAGTGAGTTTTATGCAGGTGTAGCAGGAGGCAACAACAAGCATTTCTTATCACTGCTGCAGAAAATACATATGGTATTATAGAAAATATTTATCAGTACAATATTCACTTTGCATATTAGACTGTTTTAAAAATAAAAATGTACTTATTGTATCTTTAGATTTTAATATGCATCACTCTAGGTCTAGCAAATCAATTAGCTGGATAGAATTAGCATCTAAATAACCATATATCTACACTATGAATATCAGGGTGTGTTAGCGGGGACCCCCTGCAGCAACCAAGCTCTTATGTCTTGAGGTTTAGCCATTGTATTAAAGCAATATTTTGCTTTTCTGCACAGGTATCGTTAGGACGTTTGCTTTTGGAGTTTAGTCTCTGGAGGGCTGATCAGAGTGGAAAGAAAACTGCGAAAGTGGGAGATATGTTCCTTTCGGACAGTTTGATGTACTGGAGTTGTTACACTTGCATATCAGGTAGGCAGGCAGAGGCAGAGGGGTGTGTTGCCAGCAAAGCCTTTAGCACACGTGGATTGTCGAAGCTTCAGTTGAAAGGCTCAAATTGCTTCTGTCTGCGTTCCTCACTCTGTGAGCTGAGGACAATTCTTATAATATTTGGCAAGATTTACTATAATATTCAGTCTCTGAAATAATGTTAAAAGATGCTGCTTTACAAAGTAATGTGAATGATATAAACATATTCATGTTTCTTTGGAAGCAGTCGGTTTTGTTACAGGGCAGCAGGTACAGAACCCCCCACTTCTTGTTGAAGGTACTTTACTTTACTACTCTGACCAAGATTGTAAATTTGTGAATATTAATAGAAATATGGATATGGAACAGTGCCTCAGAGCATCTGGGTCTGGGTTTGGATGTGGGTTCAAATGTCTGGTACCCTGTGCTTCTCAGATGGGTTCCTGACCCCTGTGGTGCTACACTGGTTGAGTGGTCACCAACAATGGATGGATGGAATTATTAGAAATCCGAAACAAAAAGTAAATCTTTCTAGATTAAGTTCATGAGGGGGAAAACGCTATTCAAATTTTAATTTTCACACTGTGATATATTTGAGTAAATTGATTAAAAGTTTCTTAAACTGCTCTGAGTATTCTTGAAAATATTTTAACAGGATTTGTTTTGCAAAATGTTCCTCATTTTTCTGCAGTAATTTATGTTTGTCTCTTGAAATTCAGATGCTCACAGCCATGGCCAAGATTACTAAATGAGGTAAAAGGGCCCCAAGTCCAGCCATTACCAGTTTGTTGTAATAGGGAGTGGAAGTCAGCATTGCCTTATATTGATATGTCCTACTGTTTGTAATCTGTATTCATTTTGATTTGTAAGTCTGTGTTGCCGCTATTAAACTTACCTGTTTTGTCTTTCTTTTTCCATTTCTATCAAAAATCTACTATAAACAACAGATATATATGCAGCAAAACCAGTACCTGGTGTATATTTTAAGTCATAGTAAAAAAAAACTTTACACCATCGTCAGTCATCACTGTTGTAACTGGAAGTTGTTAGTAATAAAAAGAATTGTTATAATTAATGTTTTGAATTTATGCAAATAAGCACAATTATTTAAAGGGAGAATTTAATAATTTACTGACACTGTTCTGGACTGCAATGTATGCATTTCAGCCACTAAACAGACAAAAGATTCTGCCTTAATATGATGCCCAGGCAAAATGAATAAATAAATTAATAAATCAATAGCCTAAATGTACTGCAGAAATTGGTGAAGAAGCATCATTTGTATGTCTTTTAAGTATCTAATATAAATATGCATGTTATTACTGAGCATGTATGTTTGTGTATAAAAACATGGAAACATCATTTTGTAAAGTGTAATGAAAATGTTAGATTACTGCAAAAGCCTCAAACGGATGCATATTCAGTAAATATGATAGATATTAAATATGATGCATGGGTGTTTTGAGTTTCCACATAAACTGCAGTTTGAGCGGCAACATTTTTTTATTTTGGCCGGCACAATAGACTCGGACTGTTTTTGGATTCCCTGCATTCTTACCGTCCCTGAGTTCTTACTTCGAATCTCCTGGATGAAGGCTGGTGTCTATGAGTGTTTTCTTTGTGTCTGTATAGCAGCTGTGCTTTCAGCTTCTCTCCCCATTCTGTTGACAGCCAAACATGTACTTAATAAGCCAAACAGCCAGAAAGTGGCGTCATGCGCTTCATTATTCATCCCTGCATTCTTTCAATCCTCATCAAGACTGAAAAGAGACAGGACATCATCTCCACAGAAGAACCTTCATCCCCCCAGAAGACAATGTTAGACCCTGAATATCTTTACACTAAACCACCTACAGTAGCCCTACTTTTTACAATGATTCTACAGTCTTTTCTCAGCTCACAACAAAATCTTGGTCCTACACCCTCATTGCCGGCTGATTGTGCCCCCTGCACTCTATCATATAAACCGTAAGGATATATAAACAAAGGAAATGATTGCTATGTTGTATAATAGGACTTCATTATATATTTTCGCTAATTTCATGTTATCGTACAGTATGTGGATGTTATGAACAAATGTGAGGACTTTGTGAGGACTTGAAAATACCCAAACTAGCAGGATGGCTGCTGGGAGTCCCAGTTGTCATGAGCTGCTTCTTTATAAGTAACAACCAAACATTACAAAGTGCTGCAAACTAAAATAGCTCAAAATGCACTGTTTTTTGTGCGACATTTCAGAGTGTGAAGAACAGGGTTTACCACATAAGGTGTGTAAAGGCCAAACAAAGAGTGCATGCAAAAAAAGGAAAACTAGGAAAGACCCAAAATGAAAGCGGCAAAGTATTTTCTTGTAGCATTGGAGCAGCTTCCTGTTTGTGGTTGTCCATCCCTGTTGGCCATCAGGCTGCTTTATCTACTTTATTCTGCAGTCGCAACTGGGTCTTCAGGATAGAACATATCCCCTGAAGTCTCTTCAGTCTCCTTCCTCTCCAAGGGTTGTCCGCACAGGAGGATGGTGCCAGCCATGCCAGCGGACACAGCAAAGATGGCCAGCAAGATGGCCCACCAGCGAGCCTGCGGAGAACATGGCACGAGATATTTTGCATAACATCACTAATCAAAATGAATGTAAACTCTACCAGGAGATGACAATGAGGAGGAGGTAATCCAGCACTGAAGAGCTACATCTTCTTGTTGCACAACACAGCTCACAGTCATGCAGAAGAGAAGCACCTTCTAAGAAAGTTCAGGATGCCTGTTTTGACATGCTCTCACACACTGGCAGACCTCACAATGATGGTAGCGTTTAAATACTTTGGGCAGGATGTGTAAGCACAGAAAGTTTTCTGAAAAACCTCACACATCTTCTTCTTCATCTTCTTAAACGCTCTTATTGTCTACAAAAATGGAAGTACAGCAGACTGCCGCTCCATCACCAACCTTCATCCAGTCAGAAAGGTCTTCGAACTTGTCTGAATGCAAGAAGGCATTTTTCAGCCTCGCAATGGGGCCGTCAGCATCCAGCAAGCGACACACGTGGAATTTGTCACAATAGCCCTGCTTGTCCAAGCAGGGAGCCCCAGCCACGAGGGGAAAACGTTTCCCCTGGAAGAACTTGGAGAGCACAGAGGACGTGGTGCTCGCGCAGGTGTTTGCCTCACCTGAGGCAGAGAAACAGACAAAGGCACAGTCAGGGACATTTGGCGCTAAATTCAGAGCGTTAGTCCAGGGCATGACTATCAGGGCACCACAGAATAACTGAGTCTTGATATTTTTATGAAGAAACTGAGACCACAGGAGCAGTCGAGGGTGGAGGAGAAGTACTGCATGCTAACAAATTGTCAGCAGGTCCAGGGTACCAAACCACACTGCAAGGAAGTGAACAATAAGATTAATTTCAGTTGTTCCACTCACTGTTTTCACTGGACACAAACTTTGTTGTGTTATTTTCAAAAAAATTATATTTTTGGCAAAAAAACTTAGTTGAACGTCACATGTGCTTTGGTTTTGTTTTGAAAGATCTAATGAGATTATTCATACATTAAGCTTGCAGATGATCTCGCTAAAGTTACAGTGTTTCATCTGTCACGTGAAGCGGTGTTGTGACAAACAGTGTTTATGGAGCTGGAGGTCCTGACAAAATGAATTGATTAAGAAGAGTGACTTGAAAATACTTCTTCTTCATGAGGCTCAGTGTTCATCCTCTTTATACTTTGGATATAAATCCAGAGGACAAATGCAAATTTAGAAGTTTAGAAGTCTGGTCACTGACATGCAGGGAAAATTTTTGCAAGGCCAGTTTAGAGAGACAAGGGTGATGCGTGGAATCATCTGAAAATGCTTTGCAACCCTAAACTCTTTTTTTTCAAAGTCAGAGGGGGGCACAAAAGCGGAATTGGTGGAAAGGATGGTGTTGTGATTACCGGGCTGCTGGCAGCACATATAGCATTTTTCTGTCATGGACTCCCATGGGCAGTCACACTGTTCCAGGCCATACTTCACACACAGCGACTCGGCACACTCCTGTGAGGGGGGGGGGGGGGGGGG
>UFQX01000103.1:482044-608333 GCA_900497675.1 Arapaima gigas
GGGGGGGGGGGGGGGGGGGGGGGGGGTCATACACAACACAGCTCACAATGCCCTGCACATGCAGAGGAAAATCTGGCAGTATGTTTCTGCAGGTCGGAAGAAGAGGTGCTTTTGAACAACTGCAGGCTTTCTGCTTCTCCATTGGTACACGGCTACACTGCCAACTCTAAATGGTTCATTTGCATGTCCATGGCCTTGGGTGAACCCCCCCCCCCACTGGAGACCTCTTTACTTATAAATGCTCATCTAGTATAAACCAGCTCCCATCAGACTGGTCCCATTTGCCATCCATGTACTGGAGATAAGGAGGTTTCACACAGCACCCTGCCCCAGTGTGAGCAAAGCATGTAGAACATGGTACTGGTGTCTTGGATGTACTGCTCAACTCACCCCAGCAAGGCACACCTGTGTCCCTAAACTGCAGGTTGTCATGTTGGGCTTGGGGTCAGGGATGGGGCAGGAGGCTGCAGTCCCAGAGCACTGGCTTGCCAGATGGCACTCAGATTCCTCCTCACAGGTAACACCACGTGGCTTGAAATCACAGCTGGAGCTGCAGCACAAACCCTGGCTGGGGCTGAGCATCAAAAACGACCAACAGGCAAACAGAAAGCGCAAAAAACAGAAAAAACTTCATCAGTCTCCTCTCTCCAGAATTCTGACAACGCAATACAAGCATTTCATGAAGATGAAGTAGTGCGAGGCACATTTAGTTTTGACCTGAGATGACACTGGGCCACCTGTACCAATATCAAAAATAACATGGAGTGCTGGGGATATTTCATATTTGTACAATATGGACCATACTTAGTGTAAACATCTTGTCCTTGTTGGTTAATTATAATATTCCTTGAAAAGATTTTTGGTTGAACCTTGAATGTTCAGATGGTATCATGGTGACATAGTGTGTAGTGCTGGTGCCTCACAGCTCCTGGGCTGTGGATGTGGGTTTGAATGTGGCTCAGTCCATGTGGAGTTTCCATGTTCTCCCTGTGTTTCAGGTGAACTGGTGACTCTACTTTGCCCCCAGTGTGTGTGTGTGTGTGTGTGAGAGAGAGAGTGTGTGAAAACAAGCAGTTTATTGAGAAAAGATGAACAGATTAATGTGATTGATATGATCATGTTTGGAATCAAGTTGGTTCTGGGTATTTTGTTCAAAAAATTGCACCCACCTGCACTTCTTGCCAAGTTTCAGTCGACACTGGATATCCGCTGGTTCCCTGGCAGAGTAGCAACATGGGTCACTTGCATTGTGGCCAACGTCACACTCTTCTCCTTCCTCGACGATCAGGTTTCCACAGATAGGCTGATCGCTTACTTCACACACAGGACCAGTTCAACAATCAACGAGGAGCCATGGTTTCAAGGTGGACATCTCTACATGTACTGTCAGGTAGGTGTGTGAAATGCTTTCTTTTGGAGGACACATCCTAAATGGGGACTCCTCTGATGTTATCCAAAAGGGTGGGAAACTAAGAGGGACTTTATCATACCCCACTGATGACTGAAACTGCTAGAATTTCACTCATTAACTGTCATTCTTTTTGTAAAGGAGAACCCCACACGTGTACTGTTTCACAGTGAGGGATCCTAGTCAAGAACAGGTTCCTCACCCACAAAGCAATTGTCCTTCTTCACTTTCAGCAGCTGACTGATATGCTTGATGCTGCAGGGGGAGAACTTGTCGTTGTTCTCTTGGAACCCACTGGTGGCGTAATGGAACATGAGATACATCCCTTTGCCTTTGGTGGACCCCATGTCCCCACAACTCAGATCACTGTCGTGCTGGAACACAGGACCAAATTTTTAACAGGTACAGCACCTTCTCACCCATTAAGATTAATATTTTGTGGACTGTGGGATGTCCTAGTATGTAGACAGAAAGCAAAACTCCACTCACAGGGGCTCCAAGGCTGTGGCCCAACTCGTGGGCTAAGGTGAGCTGGACGTGCCTGGGGGTGAGGTAGTAGCCATGCTGCTGCAGCGTAACCAGGCCTGTGTTCTTAGTGAGCTTCATACCATTTATGTTCACAACTTTAGAGCAGATTCCTCCATGGTTTCCTAAAAGAGATCATCAAGAGAACTTTCCTAAAAGAGTGATCACTGAGGAACGATCACCACCACATAAATAAGATTTGTCAAAAGTTATTATGACAACGAGGAAAACTTCACTGCTTTCATTGTTGTCATCACCTTTACAGAATTTTGACAGAAACATTAGTAGCAAAGTTGAAATACTTACTAATATTAAACAAGCAAAGTCTGGGAGATCCCAACAGTACCTCAGAAATATGTTTTAAAGAAAAACAATGGAAAGATTCAATAAAGGTTTTACATGATACAATAAACTTGACACTGATTTTCTTAATGTTTCTCTACACAACATTTTCTAGACTCTACAGTAACATCTTCACTATTTGCGGCTTTCAGGTTGCTTAGAAATCCATCATCCTTCCCATGAGCTCCACAGACAGCTCAGACACGAGATGGAGATATAGATGGACTATTTGGTAGGCTGAACATATAAGGAGATCTGCGCTTCTTAAGGGCTGCTGCTGGCCTCCCATAGAGGGAGTGTATTCAACAGGTGGAGTGTATGGCTCAAGCACCGCTAGATCTTTGGTTTGCTCTTGAACATCCTCAACTCAGGAGAGACAGGCCTATCGTGGAATTTCCTATTTCCCACTTTCTCCTCAAATAATCACTGAGGAAAAGTCTATACGGATTTCGGTCCTTAGCCATAAATTGTTTGCACTGATTTCATATGAACATTCCAGAAATATGATGTCCTGCAAAAATTTAAATCAGCTCAGATCAACATAAACCAGCAAGATTACTTATGTGTGATCTTCAGATCAACTTCTGTGAAGTCTTCTCCGTCCTGTAGTCCATGTTTTTAGGGTGTGAACCCTAAAAAAATTGTGAAAAAGGGTGTGAAAAAATTGAGAATCTTCTGACTGTCAACGTGCAGCTTTTTCCACTGGAAAAACAGTTGTTCTAGTGCACGGTTGCAGTGCTGATCGATCCTGAAGGTCAGCATTACTCAATCCGGGTTGGAAACCCACCAATTATACTGCATTTTTTTTCAGCTGAGTCTGCTTACAATCTTTGGCTCTTTGTCAAATGTTGGTCCTTATTTTTTTGAGTCAAACATAAGATAAGCGATGTGTCCTCCTCCACATTCTCATATTTTGCACTTTAAAGAGAGTTGGGTTGGTAAAGGGGTAAAACTCTCATGTTTTGCAGTAAACGAGACATAAACAAAGCCAGCAGATGTTCTTCCCTTTCTGTGAAGACCAAAGGAAATGTATACAAGATGCAGGGCCTTGAGGAAATTCCTTGGCCCCAGCTGTACCACTGGGCAACTACCTTGTACACATCCTATGTCTTATCTAATACAGCAAAAAAGAAGAATACATCATAAAAAAATCTGCTATCTCATACTAAACCAAGTCTTCAAGATGATTTTTCAAGACATCACTTTAATGTAACTTTTCCACCCAAGAAGGATCCGACATCTGAATGCGGAAGTGTGAGGGAATTTGGGACGGAGGTCTGCGAAAACCATTAGTGCAGAATCTTCAGTGTTTCAGTGACATAATGCATTATGTAATGGTGGCAGCTGTTCCATATGTTGGCTCCTTCATCTTGAGAAACCTCCACGTTCATCTCAGAAGCCTGCCTTGAGAAGGAAGCTCACCAGCTCGCAGAAACAAATCTCGCTTTGCCAAAATTTATTTCACAAAGCTTTCAAAAGTGACAGAAACCTAATATCTTAGATGGGTTGTAATAAGCTACTGACTGGACTGTGAATTCTTGATATCACCACTGTCTTCTAAGTCACCACAGAAGCACCATGATGGGACAGGTGCATGTTTAGTCTCACGCTGAAATTAGCTTCCCATGTATTCATTTTGAATTAATCTCCAGTGGTGTCATATTGAACACATTACATGTAGAAACAATTTGGATCATGTTGCCATTTGGGGAGCCTTCATTCAGAGTGAAGTAAAACATCATGGGAAGAGTCCAAAACTTTAAGTGACAAGGTGTACCCTCCAACCAGAGGCCTCCAACAGTGACCTCTAAACAAACCAACAACAGTTTTCCACTCTTTTTAGTAAGTGGCCAGTGTGGTCCTTGTTTTTCCACTCTGCATGCCTGCTGTGATGGTATGTTTAATTATAAAGCCATTTATGTTTCCTAGTGAACTGTCCATCTTTGCCAGTTCTTACTTACTGGGAACTATGTCGGTTTTCAGATGGTTGATGGCTAAACTACTCAAAGTCAAAACAAAGTCAAATACTCCTTTGGTCTGACAAGAGTGACAATTTATGTTTGTTTTGGGAGTTTTGCAGAACTGTATGAATTGAATACAATCCCAACCCAACCCAATCCTAACTCTAACCCTAACTTTAACCCTAACCCTAACTAACCCTAATGCCTAACTCCTAACCATTGAAGAAATAAATAAGCTACAGCAACAATAAGGTCCCTGTTAAGCACGTGCAGTTGCAGGTATGAAAACAACCTGTCCTTCGTCATGGCAACCTGTGTTATGACCGTATGCTCTGGAATGTGCTAATGTGCAGGAAGGGGCCCAAAGGCACTGCTGTCCTGTCACATGTCACCACACAGGAGCACCATCACACCCCTCAGTCCAACCAATCGCTTGCAGCTCAGCTGACAATGAAATGGCGACAAGCGAGCCCCCCTCCCTCTTGCTCCCAACCTGGCCAAAACAATAGCAACGCTGAGGGGACACTCTGAAATCACTGTCTGACATTAAACTACAAAGAACAGGGAATTGCAGGCCGTCCGTCTTTTCTTCTCCAACACAATGCTGTTATTGTGAGGCCCAGCTGAGAAATCCCTCAGAGACCTTTTGTAGTACCTTTCAACATTTTCTCAATGCGGCAGTTGCTGCAAAGATAGCGCCGGAAAAGGAACCAGTTACAACCAAAAAAACACAATCAATGGAAAGCCTCATTTCCATGGAAAGTTGTGGTTTCCATCTTTTATTTACTACTCAGCCTATTTCTTTATTATTATAACACACATCCTTCTGCTCTTGCTGAGCCACCCGGCGAGAGTTTTCAGGTTGTTTTGGTTCCCTCCCCAAGATGTCTGTCCCCTGACAACATCAGCCCAGCAAAATGATCCCAACCCCCATGCTGGACAAGTTATTGATAATGGTTGGATTGATGATTAAAACCATCAGTGCTCACAATCAGTTTTCATGCAGCTTCAAATTTTTGCTGGGTTTTGTTTCGCTTCTAATCAGATTGACCATTTTTGGCCATTTCCGAAGTTTGTGCATGCAAAGCAGCTCGAAAAGCAGAGCTTTCATCTGGCTTGGTCCTCACCTTCCCTGCCCTCCCAGGCCAGCCCCAGAACAGCGCTGAAATCTCGGTAGGTGAGCAGGTACGACAGGCAGTAGTCACCCCAGTCCTTCTCTGAGAAGAGGCTCAGCAGATACTCAGCGTCAGCAAAGGGTTGGGAAAGCGGATCAGTGGGGTCTTCCTCAGTGATCACCTGAAAGACACATCACCTCCTGTTTTGGCTTCTTTTACGAGGGACAAAAAAAATGACTTCCAAGACTGGTAACACAAATGGAATGATGACCAGCATAAGAAATTGCTTTTTTTTTCAACTCACACTTAGGGATTTCACTTTGAAGTTGATCAACTGGATGCCATCAAAGTCCACCTTGTCGTAGATATCATTCACCACCCTCATGTAGGCAGCTACCTGAAACATCAGCATGGAGCGTGAGAGGAAAGGTGGAGGATTTTTACTAACTTGCTCAAATCCCAGGCTGTCCAGATGATCCACTCCAAACTCCATGTGTAGACATTTACTTAATTAATATAATAATTATGTGCAATATAATATAATTGTATGTATTAGTTAATAAATGGAATGTCCTCGCTCCGCAGGTGATGGAGTCGTACTCACAATGGTCGGTAACGAATAAATAATAAGTAAAAATGAAATGGATGAAAACTGTCAGATTTTTTAAAAAATAATTCCCAGAATTGTGGCAGCTAATTGATTGATAGCCTCTTGTCATGAAGTGTCAGGGTGTAAAATTTGGAAACTCTGCACGTGTAGATACGAACACTGAAAGAAATCTAAGTTCAGGTGCTAAAACAACATAGTTGAGGTGTGTTTCCAGAATAAAAGAAAATGTGTTATTTTACTCTTATTAAAAAGAGAAGAGCTTTGAGATACTGGAGTTCAATCCTGGGTGAAGTTTCACAGCCTGGAGCTCAGAGATTCCAGGACAGGGTCAGAACTGCCAAGACCCTGACTGGGGTGAAGTGGGTATTAATGATGGACAGATGGATGGAAAATTTGAAAAAAAAATTGAAGAAAATGAAATGTGATTTTCAGTTTTAGTGATTTGAGCAGATCTCTGAGCAGATGTCACATTTGCATAGAACAGATGACGTTTCCACGTGTTCCTTTTCTCCCAGGATCTTTATAGAGGAACAAAATTGTCGCAGAATAAATACAAACTGTTTTCTGCCACATTTGAATGGAGAGAACCCCAGGCATGTGGTGTAAATTGTTCACCGCAAAACCAAGCCATATATAATATAAATGGAACAAAACAGAACAAGGAGTTTTAAAAAATGCCACCATGCTGTAGTTGTTGAGTGGAGGCAGATAAACGTGGATAAAGAAAAATCATTCATGCCAAGCTAAATAAAAATGGCGCCATAAAAAGTTGGCAGTGCTGCATGAGCTAGCTGACCCCCTGCAGAGGCCTCAGAGATTATGCTGTAGTGGTTCGCAGCAGTAAAGCAAAGATTTTGCAGGAGATTTGCTTAAAGGATGGAGGATGAGAGTCAGACTCCCCACGTTTGAAAAGTATCCCTTTTACTGAGGTTTAACTTTAAGCCACAACTGTATTTAGGACCTGTGTGTAAAATGCAGAATTACATAAATCACTGCAGTCCCATTTCTTCTGTGGTAACTTTCAACAAGGTAGTTACCCTGAACTGATACAGTGGGAAAACCTTGGTGTTTAAGCATCCTGGTCAGAGTCGCTGTGGTTCAGCCTGCATCCTGGCACCACTGAGCTACTAACATGTCTCTGGACAGATAGCCACATTCTGACTGTGAGAGGACACCCTCACCAAGCCCCTGTGCCACCCTTTATAGATTACATATGAATCTGTTTTATTATGAACAAACCTCTCATTCCTGTAGTAGCTTTTCCTGCTTTTTATGCCAAGATTCCAACTTCATTTGTTGCTGTTCTGCAAGTATACAGTTGCTGACAGACCCTTAAAGGGAGGTTTTCCGCTCCGCAAACCACCGCGACTGCTACAGAACGAGCACCAGGGAAAGCCGACAAGTCCCATTCTGACATCCTACCTACACTTTCACAATCATGCGCAAAAATCCCTGCTATTCTGCAAGCAAAGATATTTCCACAGGGCCAGGCAAATGGCTGCTCGCACAGCTTTTGACTGCAGGTCACTGGGTGAAGGTGTTGGCTGAGCCACAAGCTGCAAGCACTTGTCTGAAGGGACACGGCAGGGTGTGTGGCAAGGCCTGTCCCTGGAGCACAACGCCTGGCTGCCACTGTAGACATCGCTGAGTGGCTCCTGTGTAGCAACTGGCCTGCTGGGAGGTGGGGGGGTTCCAGCCCTGGCGGGGCACAAAGCCAGGGACACTAGGTTGGGCACGTGTGCCACACAAGGAAACACTTGCAACTGGCACCATACCCTCCATCCCAGTCTGGTGACCCCACGTGCCACCAAGAGACCACAGCGGTCACATTGACTACACCGAAGCCCCTTAGCCTGACCGGTCTCAGCTGTAAGTTTGCACTTGCAAACATGTGACACAAAATTAGCGAACGATATTTAACAAAATTGTGTGGCCACTTGATTTGGGCACAATGACGAGTGAGTTTAAAGCTGAATTAATCCGCACCCTTGATGACTAATGGCAATAGACACCTCTCCACCTTATCAGTCCGTTTGTCTGCAATGAAGCGTAAATAAGCAAAATCGACACAACTCACACGGGCACTTCAATAACCACAGTAGTGACGACGGAGTGACAAAAGTGACAGAAATATTCAGAAATCCATTAAATCAATATTGGGGATTTTCTTGAACAAAAAAAATTAGTAGGGACATATAAACTTGTGCTCCTACATATTATTCGCTATCTGGTTTGGCCCGATGCAGATGGTCTGATGTTGCACATCTGCGGTCAACACCAAATAAGGTTTCCACTAAATGAAAACGCGACAGGAGAAATTAGACTGAATGTATATGATTTAAATTAAACATACAAGAGCTGAAGTGCCAGTTGTCGAAAACGGAGAAATCAGGCAGCAGCAATATCTCAAGCAATGTGACGTGTCACCTGAGCAACTAGAGCCTCCACGCTGCCCAGCTTCTTGAAGCACAAGTGGTCGGCGTGAAGGTGGAGGTAACAGCTGGTTTTGGAGTAGTCCACCATCCTCTTCAACCTGGAAGCGGGTTCCCCCTGAATGGAGACGTGTAAGCGGGAAAAAAGAGGAAGCGTGTTTCAGGACAGGACCTCAGTGCTGTTAAAGCGATTAAGTGCCTTAAGAGTTACAATTGCCTGACTGAAATAGTGTCTTGCATAACTCTTTAGTTAATTTATGAAATATGTGCCCTTTTGTTTACGAAGGGCAAGTCTAATATTAGCTAAATAAACGAGGACAATAGAGCCCTGATGTTAATCTACATATCATTAGCAAGGCTCCAGATCCTTACACAGATATAGGAAATTATCACGCAACTAAACAACACATGTGAAGTGCATTAAAGTCATGAGTGCAGGAATATTCTGGCTGTCAGATACAGAACAGAACATCTTATCTATTGTTCTGCCTGCCCAACCCTGTCAACAAGGGGGGTCTCGTGACTTGTGAGCACAGCTGCTCCTCCGCACTGTTGACAAACATGGCTCCTTCCTTTAAAAGAGAGCAGCCAGTGCAACAGGGCCGGCAAGCACAAAAGTGATTATTTCCAGTTTTCTCGTCCCAAAAATAACATTTTTTTCATAAAGACAGGAAGCGGCATGAATAACGGAGCCTGTAGTAGGAAGTTGTCTGACCTGGGGGGCGTCTTCCTGGCTGAGGCTCTGGGCAAAGTGCTCAAGCTGCTCCGTGCCACAGAAACTCTTGTGGTTCCTCCCCACAGGAGACAGGTCTGTCAGACAAATCAAACACCCTGAGCCTCATTGACCAAGACCTGGCAGCTGACAGCATGCCTCCCACAGGGGACCGCAGGAAGCGCAACCCCGGCCGGATGGGCTGGCTCAGATGTGCATTCCGCTTTCCGTCCAGAGTAAACAAATGTGGGTGAGGTGTGATTTGTTTTATTCCACGAGGGATTTCTGAACCAATAAATCAATACAGTTTTAGAAACCTGTCAATGGAAATTTGCAAGTTCTTTTTAAGTTTACTCTTTGTTTTTAAACAGTCATAATTTGTTATCAAACTGGTGAAGTTTCATCATCATTTCATGCAGGGTTTTGACTAACCTGAGGTGTGGTGCCAACTAGACCTCCTGCAGGTGTTTCTACCACCACGATATCTGGCCTGTCGTACAGCCCACTGGGGGGTCTGACATTGTGAGGATTTCCTAACAGATACCAGCATATTGGTGGCCACTGAGGAAAATAGTTCTTTGCTCTTTTGAAAGCCTGAAATTCCAGGTTGGTTTCACCGGGGCTCCTAACAAATGTTTTCAAACTATATATAAAGATGCTTCAATTGTGTGTCCTATTAAACCAACACAAAAGTTTGAATCCTCCACAGGGTAAATTCCCATACTTTGCTGGATTGTTTTGTTGAGAAAAGCGTCCCTTGAAGTGGTTGAATCCATTACGGCAGATAGTTGCGACCGACGGCATAGCACTGCTGGGACACAGACTTTTTCGGCTTTCTTTCACTCTTGGCTTCCAAAAGCACCTGATTTTGCAACCTTTTTGCAAAGGTCTGCAATGAAGAGCAGAGGCGAATGTTCAGCAGAAGGAAATTGCTGGCTTTTCGTGCAAATGAAGCTGCGGGCTACGCAATGGATCTTGAACACACTGCAGGGGTCAGCTGACACCTCCCAGGAGAAATTCAGTCCAAATCACGTATGTAAATAGTAAAAATAAAGTATAAAAAAAATCTGTTTCTGAAATTAATAGCTCAGCCAATGAAGCAAAAGGCGTCAGCCCTGTTCCCACCAACTGTATGACATGATGTCTGCCCAAATACCGGTGATTGTTTAGCCACCAAAATAAACATGTGGAAGTCATATAGGCCATAGTAATTTCCTCTGTCCAACGTCCCCTGACATGCTGTCCCCAGTGCACCTTGCCACCTAAGCAGGGTCACAGCAGAGATGTCCTCACGCTCTCAGGCCCTCCTCATAAAGTCATGACCCTGGTCACACATGCTGAGATTTACCGACTCTGCCCATTGACCCAACATGTAAACAGCACAGCAGCATCAGTGTGGCCTGAATCACGCTCAGTGTGTGGAGTTTGCATGTTCTTGTTTTGTTTACGTTGGTTGCCTCCCCATGTTACCATCTCCTTCCACAGTACAAAATGTATTTTAGGTACCATGAGTGCAGGGGCATGTTTGATCGCTCCCATCGAGAGTGAACCCTGCCTGGTGGAGTCGGTTTGGCACCACAGCCACCCTTCCAGTGATGCAATTGGGTTGAATCAGACTGATTCTGTCCTCCTTCAAATGCGTTATTGTACCCAAGGAAGCAGTAAGAAGAAACTTCTTCACTCCATGCGTGAACACATGAACACATGAAACGTGTGCCAGGGTTCATCCCTCCTCAGCTGACATGGCTCTTCTAGTCTAGGTCAAATGGATGTGACTGAATAGAAAATGAGTAAAATCTATTCAAAAAACACATACACACACACACACACACACACACACACACACACACACACACGCACACACACACACAGAAGAAGTACAAAATCATTCGTTGTTCATCAGCTATTTACATTCTTTCTCAGCCTCTTGCGAACAGTGACAATGAGATACCTTGTGACTTTGAAACTAAGATCAGAACCGTTTTTTCAGAGTTTGTAAGTAAACGTAGATTCCTTGCTGGTTCAGAAGCACCACTTGCTTCCTCAGACATCAGTCCAACCTGGGTTAAGTAAGCATAACACAAACTGCTTGGTTTTTTGCTGTAGGGTTCTTGCTAATGGCTACTGGCTGCATGTAAATACGGAGCAATTGCTGGAGCAGTTGGAGAGTTTGGGATGACTGATCGTGAGCTAGAGGCTAAGAAACTGACAGGGAAACTGCAGGCACTCAGACAGCCACTGGGATCAGCAAGCAGGAAAGGAGGGATGTCCCAAAGAGTCACACCACTCAATGGTGCCTCCCTGAGCCAATGAGGATCAGCCACCGCTCCATATGGTCTATGGCATGCAAGGGTAAATGCAGGGCATTGACCTGCAAGCAGAATTAATCCCAGGCATCTCCAGATGCTGCGTGTTCCAAAGTTTGGCTATCTTCTAAATGTTCTTGCCTGCAGAGAGGCCTGCAAAACTGCTAAAGCAAAACATTCAGCATGTGACAAACTTCACTGATGCCTTTACAGACGGTAGAGATGTTCCACGTGTCAGTTGTGCTCGTACATGTTGACCTCACTGCACCAATCTATGAGCTTCAAGGGGAATCTTCACCCAATTTATGATTCCTTGTAACGCAACTGGGGTGAATAAAAACTTTCAGACGCTCTGCACAGGAAGGTCTCACCCTGCGTTGTCAAGCAATTTCCATTTTCGTGGCTCAGATTGCTCATCAAGCCCATTACCCAGCCACACAAAAATGTTGACCGTAAGGGTTTCATGAAAGGAAATTAAATACGACGTCATTTTATCCGCATCATAAATGGGGAACGTGGACCTTCATCACACCAGCCAGCATCAGGTGACCCCAAAGCTTGAGAACTACATGGTAAGCAGTCACTAGTTTCTCTCTACAATATTTAACCAATATTTCCCACCATTGTTTTTTGTACCTGCTTATCAGTGGAATCTAACATATAGCTGCTGGATAAATGCTTTTTTTTCTCTTTTTACCCACTATTAAACTTTAATACTCAATAGTGAAGCCATAGCTGCTGTAAGACTTCCAAGAGCTTTGAATGCTAAACAAGACTAGGATAAAAAGGCTACTGGCATCAGAGCGGACGGAGAAATATGGCTTGTGGGTCGGCAGCACATGAGAAATGTATGACAGTTACCCTCAGCCTTATGGGAGCTTGTGAGACTTCAAAAAAGCAGAAGCGGAAAGCAGAGCAGAGGGGGACTGCAAGGGGTCTCCCTGCAGCATTGTTTACCCCCCCAGCTCCTCCAGAAGAAGCGGATCTGCGCCCCTGTGTTCCTGCATTCAGAGCACTTGTAGGCATCCCACTTGTACTTGTCTCCCTGTCCCAGCGTGAGGAACCTCAATAGAAGTCTTTAATCCACAGCACTTCAATGTGTAAAAAAGTGTGGAAAACACCCTGCGATGCCAACATCTGTCCCTTCTCAGGAGCTGTCAGCTGTATTCCCCGCTCCACGCTTTGGGGTCGCCAACATCTGCGAGGCAGAAAGAGGGATGCAAATCTTTCCACAGAGAAAGAATAGCATCTCTACTACACTTGTGTGTGTGTGTGTGTGTGTGTGTGTGTGTGTGTGTGCGTGTGTGGGGGGGTCTGGTGCTACACTGGGGCTCTCTTGCTGGTCCAGCTGAGGAACCTGTTGACACGCGAACAGCTGCAGTGACTTTTTCAAGTTGCCTCAGCTGTCAGATTTCAAGTGAAAAATGGCTGCTTAAAAGGGATGAAAGAGCCCTTGACTGTGTAATATTGCTGGAACGTAGGCAAGTCTTAGGGTATAACTAGAAAAACCTGCGTGTGGTCAGACATGTTTACGGCCTAAATAAAGGTTGCAGTAGGATATGGGTCATTGTTAATAATGGTGAGTATTTATGAGGCACGCTGCAGTTTAGGTACTGATTTCTTGGCATTGTGTGGGAAGTTGAGCATAGGGGACTAGTAAGAGCTCTGAGCTACTTGCTTTCCAGGGGATTCCGAACCTTAGCATGGGAAGATGGCCAGAAGAGAGGCTTCATTCCATGTGTAAGAAGTGCTTTTCCAGGAAAGGCTTTTTGTAGAATCGGCCTTATGCTGAATTCCCTACAAGTGAGAGGCCTGTGATTCTCACCTGCAAGTGATGCCTGGTTGACTCCCTGTGACCTGCAAGACGGGCCCAGCAATACTGGAGGCACCTTCTCGTGACTAAAACTGAACCTGATTTGCCAATTTGGCACTTATGGCATCCACCTTTTACACCACTGAAGTTCTCATTTCTCTTCCATTTGGATGTGATCCTAAGTCATTCCAAATATTCCTATAAATGGCCGTCTATCATGGGAATTCTTGATTAATTCTAGTTCTGCAGCTGATTTTACAAAAATGAAGTTCTTCATAAAGAAATGATGTGGGGAAACCATAAACTGCCAGTGCCTTCACTGGTGAATGGAAATAAACTGTTGCTGTGATTTACCGAACTCCACTTACCTATGTCATCCTCATGGTAGATAACTGAGTGGTTGCTTGACGGTCTGCTGGAGTATCTCTCAAGAGGTTCTATGTAGTAGGTTCCATTCTCTGTCTGGATGAAGCCCTCAAACTGGCCTCCGATTACAGCACCATGACACAATGACCCCTCTTCGCCTGCCATGGTCAACAGGTTTGACAGTAACAGAACAATGAGGCAGCAGACAGCATACTGGATAAAGGCACAGATCTGAAGCCTAATGGTTTGTTTCAAGATGTGCATGAAATGTTTCTGGTGTCTAGGTACTCAGGGCTGCCTATGTTTCTAAAATGACTAAGGGGTCACATATTTTGGAAAGCAAGAATTATGACAAATAAATTTAGTGAAAGGCTTCACCTTCAAGATGTCCTGAATAAATGTGAGAGAGGTCTCCTGCCCTAGAGGTGTTCTTTATGTGGACCTTGAATGTATCTGAAAACCCCGTGGTGTCTCGTTTCAGACGTAAATGGAAGGTCCTGCAAAAAAAACGAAAGTGGAAGCCTCATCTCTTCAAACAAGGATACAGTTGCAATTAGATGTATGTGAGCTTGTGTTTCCTTCAGAGCAGCCTACAACAATGTCAGAAATCATGAAGCAGAGGTGTGAAGCCAGCAGATCTTCACCCTTGCTTCAAATCTTGTCTTGAACCTTCATATCTCCAAACTGATGCAGCCACCAGACACCAGTGAAGAGTTAAATGAAGGAAGATATGTGGGATAAACAACATGATATCTATCAAGCATTTTAAATATTTTCGGACTCGACTGGATTCTGTTATCAATATGAAAACACAATAACGTGATGGTATTTTCCCACCAGGGCCAGATCTTGGTGAAATTCTGAGGTTGCACCTTCATAGCTACATGTTTGATGTACGTACCAGGAGTTACAAATGAACGTGTAAATTATATCCTCATCTGGATACTGTATTTTCATGTGTTTTCTTATCATGAACTGGTGCTGTTCATTCTGACATGACTGAAATAAAAAGTTTATTCTTTAATTAACTGTCACCTACAAAAATGAGGACTTTTGTCCTCATTTGGCTTCCCAGTAAGATGGGGGCCCAAGGAACAAGGATGGGGGGGGGCTGTCAGTTTTTAGAACACTAATCTGCTCAGCTCAGTGCTATTAGAAAAAAAGAACCAACCAGATTCCAGGGAAGCGAAAGTATTAATGTTGTTAGTGAAGATGTAAAATAGATAACAAAATGGTGTAGCTGCTGCCCTGCGATACCTGGAACCTGGTAGGGTCTATCAGTACAGGACTTGGTCATCAAAAAAAGCTCTCAAAAAATATGTCAGTTCCATAAGTGTCAAGCAAGGTTTTCCGACCACAGTCCTGCAAGACATCTGGGTTTTAGGAGATGTAGTGTTACACATTAAATGCACTTCTGTTGTCAAACCTTTGAGGTGATTATGTGCCTTGTCAGCTGCCATCATACTGCACCTGTAAAATGCTTTGAAGTCCAACTTCAGTACGTGACTCTGAGGGTGTGTTTCTCGTCGGGATCGCTCATGTTGTCTGTGCACCTCCTCCCTGTCATATGACAACTCTTCAAAATGTCTTATGAAAGGACTAATGGTGTCCAAAGCCCCTGGAAGAAGACACTTATTAGCCTTTATTTTGATTCACCTGGTTTCAGCGGCCAGGATGAACCAGAGCTGAGAAGTGTTCGGGAACATTCTAGCCACACCATAGCAGTACTTATGAAACCGTCAGAAGCACATGAAGGATCAGGTTCAGCCTACAAACAGTGGCTCCTCAAACAGAAAAACTTGGTCTCAGGAAGCCATTTGGCTTCACCAGTGGATGGAGTGGCAAAGTGAGGGATGTAGGCAGTAAAGTCTGATATAGTGTCCAAGTTATGGCTTAACCATTAATAAAAGCAGAACTCTTGTCTTTGGACTGTTGCTTTCTGCAGCTAAGAAGGTAGTTTATCACTTTTTTAGGCTTGGAACTCATATAATTCTGACCTTTATGAGGCTTTTTTTCCCCCAAAGGTAATATCTTCTTATCGAAAAACAGAAAGTGTGTGTATTAAAGCAAACATCTGCTAAAAATCTCCACAGCATTCCAGGGAAAGCAAGTCGAGGCAGATCTCAACCTTGAAGAGATACTCCTTAGTTTACAATGGCGGCGACTGATGTCAGAGACAAATGAAATATGTGTTACCTGCATTTGGAGAGCAGGGATACAGCAGTGATACCACAAGCCCGTAATAAAGGATGTTCATGTCTACTCCAGCTGTGCCACCAGGGTCCTGCTCTCCAGCTGTTGCACCTTTACTATCTTCACTCTAGAATGACAGTCAGCTCTCATTCCACGTTTCCCATTGGAGGAGAGCATTTCCCACCACCAGACACATTCAGACTTGTTTGTGGGTAGGACAGTTGTTGGGTAATAATACCAGATCATATTAATACAGATTAATAATTTAGATTTTTTAAATTAAATAACATGGAATGCTGCACCTGCCAATGGAAATAAATCTTTTCCTTCACTACGATGTTGATAGAGTTGAAGAATCCTTTCAAGGAGTTCAGTTTGGTGAAAAAAAATATAGTAAAAACAGTTTTACAATTTCTTTATACTGGGTCCTGTTTTGCAGTCAAAATGAATTTGAGTGACTTATAACTTTGTATCCACACCTCAGTGTGTGCCATTTGAAGCATTATCTTAGGGTGGACTTCAGTATCCAGTACAAGGAACCATCTGAAAGTGAAGACATCAGTATTACTCTAGTTCTCTGTATGGCTTTCCAACGGGTGAAAGTTGCCAGATGCAAATGGAATCGTGAAGACCACTGGGGAGAAGCAGATTGGAAAACTGTGAGAATTTTGTATGGTGTCCATATTGCGAGGTATTTCTTCTGTAAGACCCTTAATACAGCAGTTAAAAAGAAGCTCTATTTGCGCTTGAAAAGCAGTAAGTTTGAATTTCGTCTCTGCTACATTCCCAGCAATATTTAAACCAAATGTCTCGGAGCTACATCTTCTGCCATATCTGGTTTACCTGTGGAATTAGACAGCTGTCATAGCTGTGCCATAGTGAGGAGCTCAAGGCTATATTTTCTTATGGTTATATGACTCTGTTTCTTTTTTCTATGCTTCTTTTGCGCCCCCCCCCCCGAAGTCCTGCTGCGTTCTCATTGGCTAAGAATGAGCGGCCTGATCTCAAATGGTGACATCATGACGGCCCATCTTCCTATGAGAAGTCAAACTCAAGGAAAGGTTACTGTGGGGCATTGGACAAAAATTAAACACAGCCTACAATCAGGATGCTGTGGGATGTGTCCTGCAACTGTGGACACACGCGGGACAAAGAATGAGTCGAAAACAACTAGAGCCTTTGTAATCGTCAGAGAACTTTTTTTTCATCTATTACTGCAAAAAAAAAAACAGGCTCATATTCAAAATGTGTCTTTTGGAGTACCAAGATTTTTTTTCATGTATAAAAACCCAAGCAATCCATTTGGAACAAATACGCAGTTGGTCATCACAGTTTGGTATTTTCTTTTTTGTCCTCGAGGAGCATCAATGTCCTCGTTCCTCAGTTATTATCAATAATAGGAAAACAGCAACAATCTTCACCTTTATTTTTTCATTTCATCAACACTTGCAACAGGCGTTTTTAAAGCAGCGGTTCCCTTTACGCCGGTCGCCTGTCGCATTTTGGACTACAGTACTGCACCACCTGCTGAACAACAGACCCCAGCATGGCTGCAAACACTTTAACCCAGACATGGACACTTACTGCCCCCTGTTGCAAACTCTGGCAGAAGTTCATCTGTTTCGAAGCAGCAGTCTGGCAAAATGAATATGTCATTACATACCATTAAGAAAGGATAATATCAATAAAATAATATTTGCACAAATTGTACAGTAGATAGCTTAAGCTCATAATTCAGTACAGGTCAGTAGAGGTTATTACTCCAGAGAGCCCTTCCCAGCAAGGCTACCCAGGGGACACAATGAGTTATGGCTCATTATGTTTTGGCTTGTGATTAGAATCACCCCAAAACATTTTTTGGGGGGGTAGGGGCAGGAAAATGTTTTGCACACAAAAGCTTGAGGGTTAGACTGACATAGCTTTGTAAATGAAGCCACTGGAATAAGATAACGGTGCCAAGGTAGGTTCACAGGACAGGACAGGACAGTCAGGACAGTTTTATCTAACCAGGCAGACAAATCCGGAGGAAAATTCACTGGGAAACCTTGGAAGAACTTAAGAGAGACAAAACACGAACATTGTGTGCTTGCACGTCTTTTTGTGAAAGTGCTTAAATGTTCAATAATTCAGAATTTTTTTTTATTTAAGAAATTTTGAGGAAAGGCTGATAGTTAGAGTAAAGGCCCTTAGCTTTCCATCAAAAGGATGACCAGCATCTGACCAGGTCTCCCTTTCCCAGGCCGGCTGAGTCTCGGACTGTCGTGTCAAATGTTTATTTGGGTTGTTAGGGCTGCAGTGGATCAGAGCCTCATCTGAGAAGCACCTTGGAGATCACAAGGCAGTCGCTCACACTCACACTGCAGATCCTGTACAGAAAAGAGCTGGATTAAAGCCTGCAGAGACGGAGCCGTGAGCCTTGAGCAGTCCTACCTGCTGCACCGCTGTGCCACTGGAACTGTATAATTTAATACAAATTAGATGTCTAAAACTCTATGACTTAACCAAAACTATCCAGGCTGTGAAACTACACCGTGAAGGGGAGGCTGTACGCTCCAACATGCACATGCTCTGGGCCGTTTACGGCAAGCTATTAATCTGAAACACGCCTTTGAACTGTGGGACTAAATCTACACAGACATGGGGAGATTACATGGAAAATTCCACCTAGACTGAGCTGGATTCAAACCCTCAGCCAAGGTACTGTGAGGTTGATGCTACTTGCTGTACCACCACGCTGCCCATTTCACCAAGACCATGTTTCATTTCTACACCATGGAACATTGCAGATTTATGTGGGAATTCCCAGAAAATTTAAGTGGAATTTTTTTTTTTACATAAAAGGCATTTTAAAAATTATATGCATGTGAATAAATAGCTGTGTTTAATGGACAAACCTGTGTTTAACAGATACTATCTACAACGAAGCTGTTATTTCCTAAGAAGACATGGAAAATGCTGACTTCATCCTAAATTTTTCTTTATCTCTTATACCGAGAAGAGCAAGTTGTGAGTTAAAGCAAAGAAAACAACCAAAAGGACCATTTTATAGTTTAGTAATTAATAATAGAACAGAAATTATTCAGGCAGCCACATATTATGTTATCACACAAAAGAATAATCAAAAACAAAATCTAAGCAGTGGTGGCAAATATCTCAAGGTAGAAAACAAAAGACAGAATTCCGGCTTTCCAGTTTGTGTAGGATTTTCCATCTTTCCCCACTTCTGGAGTATCTGTCAGCTGCAAATGTACTTTTCAGCTCAGGCTTCATGTCACAACAAGGGTGCTGAAAAACAGCCCCACCGTTTTGCTAACTATTGCATTTCAGTGCAAAGAACAGTTGACTTGTTTCGTGTGACAAGGACCACAGTGTGAAAAATCGTGACAGTATAAGCCAAGCAAGGGAAAATGTAGAAGAGTAGAAGCAAGTCAAAACCGACCTACAAAAATAGTTTGACTGCTACAAAATCCAATACTTTTCTAACTAAAATATGCTGCTGTCCTCACAAAACTGCTGTTTCTAACACGGTTCTGCTCAAAATGTCAATGATCAATATCTTCTGATCACTGACTCATTGTTCAGAACCACATGTCCAATTCCAGGTTGCAGTAGTTGTACCTCAGAAGCATAGAGGGTGAGGCAGGGTTCACCCTGGATGGAAGGTCCATGATGAGTGATATTTTTTCTCTTCAAGCAGAGGATGCCACTTTCTCAGTTATCATGGTAACGGGGAGTCATGTTCGTGTAGTCAGAAGGTCTGATAATTGCTAATCCATCGATCCATTATCAATAACCATGTTATCCCGGTCAGGGTCATGGTGGTCTAGAACCTATCTTAGAATCATTGTGCACCAGGCTATGAAACCACACCCCAGATAGGACTCTGGTCCATTGCAGTAATTCCCATTTATGATGAATATAAGTGTGTTCTATAGGTTTCCTCTGGTTGCTCTGGTTTCCTCCCATAGCCCAAACATTTGAATTTCCTGTGAATTCGTAACTTTGACTTTAAATTGCCTTCATTGTGTGTACTGTATAATCCTTTGATGGACTTAGGTCCTGGCCAGGGTGTATCCCCCCAGTCATTGGTAGAAAATGGATGGACAATAACAGCTGCTGGATGTAATACAGCTATCAGAATAACATAGACTCAGACTTGCTTGAGGTGGTACAGGAAAAACACAAGCAAACTGAACACATGAATTTGAGAGCTGTTGCTTTTATGGGAGGAGCAGATAATTTGCTGTAAAAACAACGCCTAAGCTGTGACCATAAACACAACGCAATCTAACATGTCTGAGAACATGAGTCCTGCTTAAACAGTCCAGTTTGACCCTCAGACTCAGATTAAGTTGATAGTGTATCAAGTTGTGTCTCAACTGTGTGGATTAGCTCTTTCAGTCGGTCCCACTGCCTTCCACGTATCAGCACATCCGGCCTGGAGGAGCTTGCTGAACTACATCCCAAGGTGACCTGGGAGTGGAGTCAACTCTGGGCTCATTTTAAAATCAAGATCTTACTCAACTGAACATCCTGCAAAAGCTCTCGAGTGCCTGAAAGGTGATGTGAAACTTGAACCCTGAGGAAACTGCCATACTGCCAACTGCTATCGAGAGTACAAATGTGGAGGTGGTCCAAACAACAATCTGGACTGGCCTCAGACACACGTCCTGCATAAGAACGGACAGAGCAGGATTGGCAACGTGGATGGCGACATCCTCCACATTCTACCAGACTATAACCACCAGTGTGATCTTCAGAGCTGTGATGTGCTGTGGTAAATGTCACTTCTGGTGAGAAACACAGACTCAGTGAAATCAAGAAAGTGGGTCATGTCACAATTCAGAGCCCTGAATCAGTGGAGGCCATGGTGGAGACAAGGATTAGGAGGAATCTGCAGTCCATTGTGGACGTTGGCAGTCACTTTTAGCTACCCGGTTATACAATTTAGGTGCATCAAGGAGGACTTCAGGAGACCTTTTTACCAACATCCATCCACCTCCATAATGCCACACAAGGACCTGTCAACAATTACTGTCATTTATTGGTCATTTGCCTTTTTTTGTCCCTGCAGGGATCAATTAAGTTTTAGCCTGTCTTGCTAGTAAACTCTGCACTGCTTTGGAGAAAACTGTCTGCTAGATGAATATAAAATTCTTCAGTAGTTTGAACATTTCTTGATGCAGAAAGCTGGAGAAAATTACAATTTTACGAGTTGCTCAATGACTACAGAGTAACTTCATGACAGCAGCTTCACATTTACCATGTTGTACTGCGAGTGCCGCACATGTCCAGGACTTCAGATAAAGCATTGTCAACAGGGGGTCTCAGGTGAGGCTTTAACTCTTCAGCAGTTTTTGACCCTTTTTGACAAAAACTTGCAATTGCACAGCACACAGGAATTAGAAGAGGGCAGTGCTGATGAATATGTCCAGAAAACAAATGCTTGTTCTAAATGTAATAAAATCTCAAAAGTATTAAAAAATAAAAATTTACAAAACAGTCAGTTGGTACAGCACACGATGTTTTATTGAGGGAGTTTGTCCATTTCACAGCAAAGACAGTCGTGCACTGCAGAGGACACCATGTGGTGACACCGACAAACTACATGGGTAACAATGTGGACAATGCGACTGAATAGAACAAAAAAACGATTTCAGTTGAAGCACGTGCTTTGCCCATAAAAAATGTGACACAGTCCAAGTTTATTGTAATCACCCAAAAAAGCAATTTATTTGTAATTGTCTAAAATTCACCACAAATGTTCCTGAGCAATTCTCACAAGTAACTCCCAATGCTGATCACTTAAAAATGTGATACAAAGAACACATAACCTTTGCACACTGACTTCTATTAACTTAAAAAAAAAACAAAAAAATGGAATGGAAAAAAATAATTAAAAATCAAACAACTTGATACAACATTAGTTATTTGCTTGTCCTACAATTGAAAGTATATCAATTACTAAAAAAAAAAATTCAAATTCACATAGCTTTTGGAAGCAATATATACGCAGCCAAATGAAACTAACACTTAATGAGGGACATAGAATGTAAAAAAAGTTCAGTAACGGCGACCAAAGGCTCCACCCTGCATCCCGCTACCCTGCATCATCTGGTTCTGTCGGTTCAAGGCCCCAGACAGGCCTTGTGACGCTCCTCCCTGCATGTAGCCGCCACGACTGTTGAACAGATGAGACTTTTTCCATTAGCATCAACCTTCGTCTCACACTATTTTAGACCTCAACTACACATGAAGACATGACACATACCTTGGCATTCCTCCCCTTCCCATGTGTCCCTGTCCGGGCATTCCACGATCTCCACCTGAGAGAAGACAGCTCAGCGGTAACATTTTGCCCTCGGCACTTTAGTCAAACAATGCATGAATGAGCAGCAGAAACCTGCACATTTTACCACAGCGCAATATCACATCAAAGGAAAACAGCTGAAAGGAACCAAGCTGGCATTAAAACAACCAAGGCATTTCTTACTTTGCCAAGCTCTGTCCCCGTCCATTTTTCTACCAGAGTCCCAGTCACGGCCATCTCTGTAAGCAGCAAAACATCGGGGGTTGGCTGCAATTAGCACACTTATTAACTGTCCCAAAAGATATGTGTACCTGGAAATATCACCCACTACCACAAATTAAATCATCATTGATGCAGTTTGAGTTCCAGTCAAAGTAATATGAAGGTTTTCATCATCATCATCATTATTATTATTATTATTACTTATAATAATAATATATTTATTTTTAGATTATATAATAGTAATAACCTTATGAAGAGGGGACCTGCCGAAAGCCCCTCAAGCCCTTTCATTGCATGGCAAATGGACAGCGCCACCATGACAGATCAACAGTTTAAAGCTCTGTCACAACCAATCAAATGTCCTAACTTGTTCTCAGACCTCGGATGAAGCCCCCGCTTGTCATATCCACCCCACGTGTCTCGGGAATCCCTGCCATGTCTGTCACTGCGGTCAAAGTGCTGTGCAAGACAAAGAAAAAATGGCGGCAATTACTCAAGCAGTAGCACAGACTGAAACTCAAGATGCTCTTATTCAGAAGCACACATTTACCTGACCATCTCTGTCTCCCATCATGCCCCGTGGCGCATCCCTCCTTATGATAGAAACAACAAGGCTGCATAAAGCATTATGTACAGCCGGTAATACAAGCAGCACAAATCTTTTGCAAACTTCAGATGTATAAAATGTAGAAAACTGGTCTGGACTAAAAAGCTTGTTAAAAGCTAGTTATGCAAAAATAAGTCTGTTAAGACATGAGATAATCAGAGTAAGGGTTGGCAAACTGTACCAAAAGGAACTCGGAAGTAGTACTTTAACCGTTTCCACAATGACATCTGTAGTGTTCATTGCTCATTTAGTCATTCACAGACATGGGTATTTTTACAGAATGTAAATGATCTGAAGAACAAACAGCACCACAATCAGACATGAATTTGCAAACCCCACTATTGCTGCGACAGAACTCAGAAGCACGTTGTCCGGATGTGATGCTGCTGTTACACAGACAGTTTTATTCTTCATTAGCTGACAAGGTCTGCAACCCAGATGGAAGATTTGCAACTTGTTGCCTTTTATGGTTCTCGGCTGCCTCAGTGCAAGTCTCAATTTAAAAATATCAGTGAAGCTCAAGGAATTTCTGAGGACATTTCTTCTGCATGTTGACCTCCCTTATTGTGACAGCAGTCATTAAGTAACTACTCCATGCTGACTGAGTCTTATTAACACCACATCATTATACCTGTCCATGAGGATATCGTCATGATAACGTCCACGGTCCCTGTGATCAAAGTCGTGGTAGCGGTCTGGCCGTCCAAAGTCTGAGCGGCCATAGCGATCGTCCATTGCAAACCTCTTGTCTGGCCAGTCATCCTTCCTAAAGAGGCATTCAGAGGGCTTAGAGTGTTTACTGAGAAATTCAAGTGCGCAAAATCAATTTACGTGGCAGCCGGGTGCAAACCTGCTGTCCATGTCGTAGGGCCTCTTGAGCGGTCGGCGGTCCTGCTCAAAGCGCAGCTGCTCTTGCTGTCGCCGCAGCTCCTCGCGTTCCCGGTGGATGCGCTCCTGTTCACGCCGCCTTTCGTACTCCACACGCATGCGCTCTCGCTCTAGGAATTCCCGCTCCATGCGGTCTGCATCCAAGCGCTGCTTTTCCACTTCCAGCCAGTTGCGCTTACGCATCAGGCGCTCACGCTCCTCCCTCTCTCGGAACAGGCGGATCCGCTCCCGCTCAGCACGGCTGTCTCGGTCTCGGTCCCGCTCACTGTCACCACATGTCACAGCAGTCACCATTTTACTGCCCTACACTCAAACCAAAATACCAACTTGAAAACTTAAGGGGTCATTTCCTATTAATTGTTCTGTATAAATAAGTACATGTTACATTTCCTACCAGCAAAATCTTTGTTTTTAAACTTTTAGTACAAAGCCAGCTAATTTGGGGGAAGAGTTTGGTTTAATTGGAGCAGAAGTGAAACCCACTAAATAGAACATTGAAGCTAACATCTCAAATGCATCTAAGCCAAGCAGAGGATATCTCTGAAACAAGTTTGTAACTTTTCACCACATATAGACACCCCCCCCCCCCCCCCCCCCCCCCCCCCCCCCCCCCCCCCCCCCCCCCCCCCTCCCCCCCCCCCCCCCCCCCCCCCCCCCCCCCCCCCCNCCCCCCCCCCCCCCGAACTCGTTCCTTCTGCTGCACTAGACGACAACTACCATTAAGCTACACAGCATTGGCTGGAAAGCAGCACAAGCCTATCCAGGAATCTGTTATTTCCCTGGACTACTAAGATACAAAATAAATAACAGGAATAAAATTGAAAATAGTTTTGTTTCTAAACATTTGTGTTGATCAAGGATGTTGGAACAATAAGGAGTTCTATATTATGATCAACTCATTTCATAGGGAGCCTTTTATTCTGGTAAAGGAAATACAATTTATCTAGCCTTTACTCAGGTCTTACAAACTGGTGAAAAAAAAAACCATCTTGCTAAATGCCAACAATAAACAAATAAAAGGTACCTCCAGTGTTCTTACCCCGAGTGCCTTCGCCTTTCCACTTCTCGGATTTCACGTTCTCTCTGCCTCTGGCGTTCTCGTTCCCGTTGCTCCTTTATCTGGTCAAAGGAAAGAATGTCTTTCTTCTCCTTGCTTGGAGACTTTCGGTCTCTGCTCTTGGTGCTCTGTGAAGATGGGACAGTGAAAAAGTTGTTTCACACAAAAGCTGTTAATAAGAGCTGCCAAATACGAAGACGATGCAGTAAACCTACTCGCTCTTTGCTTTTTGTTTTGACACTGATGACTGGCTCCCCCTTGGATTTATCCATGACCACTGTCCTTTCTGCTCCGCGTGCTGAAACACACAGCAGGAGAGTGAGAAACCCCCCACAATCAGTGGATTGTGTGCATTACTTGTAACTGTCAAAAACAACAGTTCACAAACTGCTAAAAATATACTGGAGTTAAACCTATATGTTCATTGTCGACCAAACTGTAGTTCTGCTCTCATTTTTCATATTACATTTGATAAAGCAACACAAGAGTCCTCACAAAGATTGCTTTTGGGTTTTCTCTACACTTCTCCTTCCTAAAATAACCATTTTACTCTCACAGGCAGTTAAATGGCCAGGTTAATACAGTATGTATTAAACTTCTTGTAACTGTCAAAAGTATCTCTCAACTGAGACACCTGCAAACCATTTAAATCAGTTGTAACTATTCAAAAACTAGTCAACAGACTTCAGTGTTTGTAGACACCTCACCTTTGCCATCCTTTCCTGCTTCTTCGGCTTCTGATTTTTCATCCTTGTTGCCCTCGCACCTTTATAAATTTAAAAGGGATAAAATCAAAACATAAATATTCGCAAGAGTATGTTTCTTGATCTTAATGTGACTGAATTTCAACATGCAACTAATTTTTCTGACTTGGATTCTGAGGAGTGGCGCCGATCACTGGCAGACTTCTTGGCCTCACTTTTCTCAGCAGGCTTCTTTGCAGCAGGTTCATTTTTGACCTGGAATTAATTACAACAATAGAACAGATGTATAGTACATAGTGTCTATATAGTATATAGATGTATATGCAGGTATATGAAGGCACAGTGCACGCTGAAAGCTGCCTGGATATAGATGGTTTAAAATAAAAACTCATTGATGGAGATGGCTGCCGTACCCTCTCCACTGAGATCATTCGGCCATGCAGCTCTGTCCTATGCAGGTGGCTAATGCACTTGGTGGCTTCCTCAGTGGAGCACATGGTGACAAACCCATAGCAACGTGCGCCTGGACTCTTTGCATTTGTCACAACTTTGGCTCCCACGACCTGACAAATTATTACAAATTCAAAACATGACAGAGGCAGATTCTTCTAAATGATCACAAACAACAGGCAACTCAAAATTGCTTAACTGGATTTTTTTTTTACCGATTAAAAGGCACACAGCAAAAATGACAAATGATTAAATGACATTAAGAGTTTCCCTGCCGCACAACATACATTAACGGAATAATATCTCACCTTGGAATCTGTATGATGGAATTTAGCACAAGAATGTCAGTCTGTGATTTGGTCTTAAGGGTCTATAACATTTAATCTCACACATCTGGGCGAACCTAACATACTGATGGACAACCAACCCACCTTTCCGTATTTGCTGAACAAGTTCTTCAGATCAGTCGCTCTGGTGGTTGAAGACAGTCCACTAACCCACAAATTCCTTCCACTACTGGCTGTTGCAGCAGTACTTGCTGGAGCTTTTGACAGCACAAACAAACACCTCACACATTGAGACTGAACACTGTTGAGGCTCAATTAGCAGAACCACACGTGCCGCTTTATCCTTCGCCAAACAGCACAAACCAAAAGCCAAATCAGAACAGTTCCATAAGGGATTCCATATACAGGCATATTTTTAAAAAACTGACTGGTCTCTACCATCAGCACAAAAAGAGCTATAAATATAAAGATCTTATAAGCTTGTTATATCTCACCATCTCAATATTAATATTTTCAGCAATGCAAATAGATAAGACACAAAAGAGAAAAGGAAAAACCTCACACTAACCTTTTTCATCCTTTGATTCAGGTTTATTAACTTTTTCCTCATCCGTGCTAAAGGAAGAAAAAATGCATTCAGAATTTGAAAGTGTTAATCCTTGCCGTGTATCCAAAGCGAAAGCACCTACCTTGCAGACAATACTGGAAATCTAAACTATAAACTGAACCTTTATATGCCATGTCACAACAACCTGACAAACAGCAGTGACAGGCAAAATGTTAGGCTGTCACCTTTAATGGCCCAAGAAACTTCCATCACATCATATGGAGGAAGAAAGGGAAATAAAGATGGTAGAATGAAATCAAAAATAAAAGTTGAGACAAAATGCGCAGACCATTTTACCTCCACAGCACAACTTCGTAAACAAAGGAGCCAATATAACAAAGATAGCCATTGTTCTAGTAGACAGAAAACAACAAACCTCTTTTTCTGATCATCACCCTCAACAGAAGAGGACTCTTTCGCTGCCGTTGATTCCCCAGCACCCTCTTCTGTCTTCTTGCCATCTTCCTCATTGTCTGCTTTTAAGTTGCTTTCTGATTCAGCGCATTTGCTTTCATTCGAACCCTGCTCATTTAAACTAGGAGCCTGCGTGCACGCACTGTCCGTGTCCATAACATCCCCGTGGGCATCCTGCTTGCCCTGCTCATTTGATTTTCCATCACTTTCATTTGATTCGCTTTTTTCCAGTTCACTAGCAGACGCTTCACTCTCCAAATTGAGGGCATCATCAGCTTTAGCAGCGACGGACACACTGTCTTCCTCTGGTATGTTCACAGAACTCTCGACGGCAGTTGAATCTTCTTCAGATGGCGGTTCCAGGCGTTCTTCTTTAAGTGGCTCAGATTTACAAGACCCGGCTACTTTCTCATTTTCTACGGATTTAATAGGAATAAAATGGCACAGAGTTTAATTACTTCTGAAACACAGCAAGCATCAACGTGGAACTGGCAAGGGCTGGGTCAGGACGTGACCCTTTGCTTTCCCCTTTATACATAAATACAAAATACGAACACTTAAGAGACTGGAAAAACCAAAGAGACAGACCAAGCGATAACTTTTTAATGCCTGACAAAAGCCGAACTTTTCAACTCTTTTTCCCATATTTCACCTGTTCCAAGGCAGAGAAGGGTTCTGTTTGGAAGGAAGCTGAAAGACCAGCACATGGCTTCAGAAAAAGTCCATCTTCATGCAATTTCAGCCTTCCTGAGTCTCCATGACATAGGAAATGATCGATTAGGCTCTGTCATAACAGGAAATTGAGAATTCCTTTGTTGCTGTATACAAGTAGTCCATTAAGGGTTATCTCCAAGGTGTACATGACATAAACTGAATCCTAAAATGTGATTTTGTGCCTTTTTCCTTTAATGTTTCACATGCGGGGAATCCGATTCTTCTCTTCAGCTTCTTAATCTTCTTTTCCCAACCTAAAAACACTGCACATTATCTGCAACACCTAAGTGAGGGCCTCATTCAGTTCATACCAAATAACCGATTTAAATTACTGGCCATGTGTTAAGACTTGACTGAAAGCCAGGTTCCACACACTTCAGATCGAAGAATGTGCACTTACTGCAAATTAGGTCATATTTGAAATTGCTGGCCAATGATCTTATAGTTAAGACTAACACAAAGCCAGTAATTCTCTTTGGATTTCCAGTCTCTTTCTGACGAGAGGGAAAAAAAAGATCAAGGACACAACTCAAATAGCCGCCTTACAAAACTAAGACTGATGTGAAAGGCTTTGAGTTTAAATGTATTTTTAACAGTACCTCTTTCTTTTAAGTCTTCACACTCCTGCTCCAGATCCTAGAAAATTAGAGAATGCTTAATAGCTTGAACAGAACCTTCAGAATAATCTAACAGACATTGCTACAAAAACCCTTAATTTTTGTCTGAAAGGTCAGCAAATTTAAAACTAAGTGTTAAACTAATCCAGTACAATGTAAAACCAGTTATAACCCAATATTATTGTGAGTTAACTTTGATGAAAATTTCAAATGCTTTGATGAAATTTTATCAATCAATTACAAACAATAGGAAAATACTAAGAGTTGACCATTTGAATGTAAGAAAGAAATTTCAACTGCAACATACCTCATTAGACGGGCACTTTAAATCATCATCTTGAGTGTCAATGTCAACACCTTCAGTATCCATAATCTATTTTTTTAGGGAATAAAAAAATTCTCAGGCACCTCTGTGACAACTTGTTCTACACAGTGCTTAACTGGGCAGACAAGCATAACTTCAACATTTACAAGGTCTCTCTGGATACAAATTAGGGTACAAGAGGTATCACAACTGTACAGCAAAATAAGCCCCAATAAAGTGTTAAATAAATGGTATACCATAAAATCTAACTGCATTTATTTCACACTTGAAAAGGCAATTCTCACCTCTTCGAGCTTCACTCCAGACAATGGGTCAGGAGAGCAGGAATCATCTGTAATGTCATTAGTTGGCTCCTCTTCTTGTGAGGCCTCAGGGTTGCCTTCATTAGACAGCGAGTCCAGGATATCATCTGCATCATATTCTTCACAGTCTGCTGGAATGCCATTGTCAATCTCTGCTTCATCCAGGACGCTCATGTCCATGATGTCCATCTCATTAAGACTGTCCAAGTTCAATTCAGGGTCCTCCTGTTAAAAAGCCAAATTTCTTGTTAGCTTTGCACCACTGTTTATGTTTTGACAATACCTTTTTTTACAAGCAAATTTTGAGACTAAGTCTATAAGGATTCATAGTAAACCACCAAATTGTCCCAGTCCATCTTTAAATGCTCACCTGTCCATCCCCAGAATCCTCTTCAATAGTGCAGTCTTCAGAACCATCGTTCTCCTGTCTTTTACCTACACAGGAATTATCACACACAATACTGACCTCAAAACTTCAAGAAACACTCAAGAACCAATGGTCATAGTAGCAATAATCCTTTGGTTAAAATGTAAGTATTCTTGTGACGTTAGTCTTACCCTTAGCAGAGCGTTTAGGTGTCTTCTTAGGAGCAGTATCCAGAAAAATAACTATTTCATCAGGGTTCCCACCTTCTTCTTCAATTGCCTATGAGAATATGCAACAATCCTTAAATTTTTTTAAGTTCAAGAAATGTATTTATTTTTTTAAATTCCAGGACATTTCCTTAAATGACTCTTACTGACCTGGGGATAGTAACACATCCACATGATTTTTGGACTGAGATGGTAACCTACAGTATGTTGTACCATTTTAGAACCATCCCACCACTATACTAAACCTCATGTCACATTTTAATACACAATGCAGTCTTTTTTGATAGCTAAGCCTTGAAAAAGACAACTGTTTCCATTGAAAAGAACATTTGTACATTTCATGTTTGTCTCTGCATTTTCTATTAATTTCTTTCCTCAAAATGCAGTTCACTCTCTGAGGGAAATTCTTGGATTTTTTTCTTTTGCTGCACCTTCCCTTAGTTGCCACTCAAGATTCAGACAATATTAAAGGGTTAATGTACTAGTCCCACATTCATGAATTCAACCTGCTGTAGTACCTTGGTCACAGTACTTGGCCAAAATTTACACTGTAAAAATGGGTAAATCAATTTATAGTGACTAGTGTCAGGTAAATAAAAATAATACATGCATCAGTGTCCTAAATGGAACAGACATCAGCATAATCACCTAACAAGAAAAAAGTAATGTAATTCAAAACGGGGAAAGGATACAAGTTACAGACAATATACATACAAAAACTTATCATAAAAGAAATAATCGGAAAGGATTTTTTTAGCGTTCTCTAATGATAGTACTGATGTGGCTGTTAATTCATTTACTGTCAGCATCTGTGAAATCCAGCCATTTATCATTGAATGTGCCCTCACTTCGTCTCAATCAGTGTTTGGGACACATCATCTTTTAAAATGTTTTTGTTATTCCTAATAATGGTTTTGGAACATAATAATAATATTTTTATTATTATTATTACTCAATAAACCATGCTGCTTCCTATGCAAAAAAGAGAAATGGAAACACTGCAGCACAGTGTATTCAGTATTTTTGTCGCTTATTAAAACGGCTGACTGGCTTTTTTGGTCTAACGCTGGATAACTGAATAAAAACGTAAACATGAGCAGGACTGGGCTGCAGCCTGCGAATGAATATTTAAAGAACAGACTGGTAATATGAGGAAGCTGATGGGGACGTCAGTGTAGTGCGGAGTGGTGTAAATCAGTGTAAATCAGCCACGGGTGGGCTGTCCATATGCTGAAGGCTGGAGCAGGACAGACAGGCGCTCACTTTATACAGTACATCTCCAACGTGTCAAACTCAGTTAGAAAAAATATATGTTAGTGCTATTTCCGCTCTGAATTAACAGCCCCGTTGAGCCAGTTACCTTTTTCAGTCTCTCCGACAACATACTCTTATTACCACTGGCGTCGAGGTTTCGCCGTTTCAATTCGGCCTTCAGGTCAATAACTCTTAATTCAGACAGTTTGCGAACTCCTGCTCCCTCTGGTATCTCCACCGAAACCGTATCCGATGCAGACGAGGTCTCAGCCATGGTTACGGTCGGATAAATGTCAGTTTATCGTCCGTTGATGCAGACGACTACAATTTCGTAAGGGAAAAAAAGAGACTCGGGACAAAATGGCGTTCTCCACGACTAACAGCAGCGAGCAGCAAACAGGAAACACACCGTCTAACACGGCGCGCGCGCAACAAGGGCCCAGGGCGCCTGCGCACAACTACACTTTTCCTGCATTACTTCCGGCTCAGATCAAGTTGTGCAGACATTAATGCTGCACAACTGCAGCACGATTTCTTCCCGGGGTTTAACTCTGAAACCTGCTGGTCACGCGAATTACTGCCCCACACCATAAAAAAACTTGGTTGGTTAAAAGTCTTTATTGCAATGTACTTAAAATGAGTTCTCAATACTAACAGAACGGTATTTCAGTAGCTAAGGAGCAGCATCTTTGAAATAATTTGACTATTAATTTGTGTGTTGTAATTTTTTGGCAAGGTACATAATTAGAATTTCCTGAACAGTTCAGTTGTTCGGTATACATGTATTCTAAGTGCAACATACAGCGTTACTCTACACTATCTTCCAAGGAAACCATATTTTTCAGAGTACCACTGATTTTTGTCTGTATACAAGAGCATTTCTGTCAGTGAAGAAAAACATTTATTAACACTTAAAATTCACAACTGTAAATATGAATTATCAATTTATTCAATATTTCAGTATAAACCCTTGACAAATTGAAAGACACAGTGGTAAATAACTCAAAGGCAAACAACATAAAAAGCTTTTCACTGATGGGTTGTATATTTTAAATGGCACTTTTTTGTGTAATATGATATCATTTTTATAATCAAGAAGTATAAAACTAAGTTATTCTACCCTTTAACTTAAGTTGACTATATTTTGGCTAATGCTTTTAATAACATAAAATACTGACTTTGTCTATTCAGTTTTATTAAACTGGAACTAGACTATAATGTTTTAAAAACTATTTTAAATCAGTTCTGTAATTTGCTAAAATAACTAATGGTTAATAGTTAAAAAAAACTGCATTCTGTAAATCTTAGTCACAGAGGAATTTCAGACAGAGTGGAAGTTCTGCTTGGTTTGAAACTTGAATGAGAGGTTCTCTAAAGGTATGTGCATGCTTTTGGAACTTGTTGACAGAGGCTGAGGAGCATCCGTTTCATTGTACTCCGGACTGAAAGTCTCCTCAGGCAAATTGACTCTCCTGGGAAACGAGGAACCATGATATTCTCCTGGCTTTGAGTAGCAGGCCCAGCAGGCAGAGGCCAAGCCATTGCTCTCTGAGGTAGGGAACCTAGAGTCAGGCTGCTCAGGGAAAAAGGAGGAGTCTGGAAGGCTGAAAGAGTGAGGGTCACATGAAGAGTAGGTAGTTGACAAGCAACAGGGCATCCGGGGCTCGTGGAGGTTTAGTTTGGCCACCAGTGGTTTACCTATGGAAACTTTCTGCTGTTCTTGCACGTCGTCATCCATGTTGTTGTACCGGTAATGAAGGCACACTGTGAATGTCAGCTCCTTCTGTAATGAAGGTACAAACACACATTTGCTAAGATAAGTTATGTGCTTGACAACAGATGCAATTTATGAAGCGGTACACCCGGGTCCCCTACTTGTGAGTGTTATTTGGATACCGAGTTGATGCTTTACACTGAAAATTCATCAGTTAAATGTGATAGTGGGCCAGGGACTCCTCATTAATTTTATACGTAGCAGTTTAAGTAATATCCACTAACAAAAGCAGCAGTATTGAACTAAGTTAATATAGTTTGAGAGTCTGCATCTGTCTGCATCTGCTTTTGTCTATCTGTTGGTTAAATGCACTTTTATTTTCTCTAAGTTGTGCACTGCTTTGGAGAAAAGAGTTTGCTTAAATGAATGCATGTAATGTAAAACATCAGCTGCACGACAGTTCTGTGGGGTGGGAAGCAATAGCGAAACTCAGACGGGAAATGAGTGTCAGACTCTCCCGCTATGCAGCATCCAGACAGCATTTTCCTATTGTGAAAATGGATGCTTTGTGCACATGCCTGCACATTCTAAATCTGCTGGCTCGGGTATTTGCATGTTGTAAAAAAGAAAGCAAAGTAAAGAACCCTGGCCAGAACTAAAGCAAGGAGAGACTAAAGGCAGCGCTTTCTATTCACGACTGCTACTTGATGGCATATCAGGTGATATTCTGGTATGCAATTTGAATGGGTATGCCAGCCCTCTTTACGAAAAATAAAAAATAAACAGTAATCCCTCATTATCCAAATCTAATTTGTCCCCCAAAATGCATTGAATGCTGAGATTTTGGACACCGAGTGCCAATTTCTAATTATTTTCAAAGGGAACAAATAATGCACTCCCAACCCATCCAAAACACCTATATCCCATGATTTCAGAATAATAAGACACTCTAAACTCTACCTACCTATTTAGAAAACAATGTCATTAATTTGCATGTTTATAATGCACGGTACAGTACATACAGTACAGGATATATCAGATGTTAGTGTTGCTACTGGCATTTAAACAAGTAGGTTTATTAAAAGATGAAATTTAGTTAAAAAATGCAGACAATTTAAACAAGGCTAAAAATATTTACTAGGTACTCATCAAATGACGTGAAAAAGAGGTTCTGTGAGATTTGCCATGTTCAGGAAGGAGGAGGAGGACGCGTCTCCGTCAGGGATGTGTAAAATAATTGGAAGGGATGGAGGAGGAAGGGATGCGGGTTAAAATAAAACTCAGAATGGAACTTTGCCTTCACACAATTTTCTTTTGGAAATCTCTTTATAACCTGTGACAGCATCTACGATTGTGTTGAAAGCAAGTTCATCTTACTTTCATGTTCCATAATTAATGAAATCATTGCACTTGCATGTTCTAAAACTTCTTTTAAAGTTTTCTTGTCCAGCACAGAAAGCTTTTTAGGTTGTTTCACTTTTTATAAATTTGTAATGGCACACAATACAGTTTATTACTATAAATACAGTATTTTCTTGATTACAGTACATTGTATGGTACTGTACAATATTTATTTGTTGACTTTTTAAGTTATTTTGTTTTTTATGTGCATTTAATTTTTGTATTTTGGAAAAACTGGATAAAAATACATTATAGCAGAGTTTCTATTTGGATACCAATATTCAGGTATTAATGTTCAAGAGCTGTTACAGCTAAATTTTGGACATACAGTTCAGATATGGAGGTATTACAGTACAGTTTTCAAAACTGATCATAAATGATGGTTCATAAGTTGGGGACCAACTGTACAAGTCAGACAGTACAGAAGCAAACATAAAAATATTATGGACTTGACCTTGAGTTTCTGCAGGGCACTGAAGCGGGTGTACAGAGTTGGCACATGTGAGCTGTCCATTGCAAGCAGCCAGCTTCCTGCTTCCCGAGAGCTCTGCTGATTGGTCAGCTTCAGATCCATATGAAGATCCTGCCACAAGAAAACCAACTACATGAAATGCAGCTAGAAAAAAAACTATAAGTCTGAAAGGACTTATCAAGTTAAACTCTGTCAAAACTTCTTTTATGTGATCCCTGGTTACCACATTTCCCACATAGGTAGTAAGGCTTTATTTGATACGCTATAGAGGGAAGCACCCTAAAGGAAGTTTACCTCGGAGAAGTCAGAGAGCTGGGCAGAACAGGAAACAATGTTGTCGGGTTTCTCCAGAATACGAACGTAAATGATCATGATGTTGGAGAACTCAGCGGCGAAACCCAACTGCACCTTCACACCACAGTCAAACTCCAGGCAGCGGCTGTCTGGTAGTACTGGAATTGTACAGCACGCCAGGCAGCAGTGACTTTCACACTGTTGAACTGACCAAAAGCTGCTCTTTCAATACCCTAACTACCAAATTCCTATATATAGTAAGGAATTTGCCTGAATTTTTACAGCGAAGTACAGTGGGTTGTTTTATGTAGACATGATTAGGGGTGTTCAGAAATAAAATTAAAACATCTTGAGACATTACTGCTTAAAACATTTTTTCATTCTATCCAGCATTAGGACACAATTTTATGTAGCCAGTTCTAATGAACTAAATTTAGCTCATTGCAGTGACTTGTGACAAGTTATATTATTGACAATCTGCATTAACAAAAAATTAGTAAAATTTATCTGTACTGCACTAAACATCTCTTGTCAAGACAAGTATTTAGATGCACACAATGATGGAGAAAATATGTTCAGCTGGTTTGTTTCATCCTGATTTGGTCTCACCGTGAGCAATGGCCCACTGTAGGTTGCGAGCAGAGGTGGTTATAGGACAGCTGGAGGACTGAATGGGGTCAGTCAGTGCACGGCGCTCTGACAGGTTACTGCGCAGCTCCAGGGCCTGCCGTCCTCGTGTGATCTCACACCGGCCCATGTCTGAATGTACACAAAGAGAGCACAAGACCGAGTCAAAAAGACACATAAACTGAGCAACCAAAAGAACCGTCACACCACAGTTTAATTTAAACAATGAGTCCATGTTGAAACCAGAGACTCTGTTTCTTACTGTAGGCTTTGGTTTTATACTGAAAGTAAAGCTGTATTCTTTTCTAAAATCTCAACTGACTGTGATATCAATAGGAGTGTTACACTGAAGCTTTAACACTATAAGTGCACTTTTAAGAAAATTTGACAGGACAGAACTGCAGGGAAATTCTCCATTGTTTCAGCCATTCGTGTGTATGCAGCAGTTAAAGCTTCAGAATCATCTGTTTTATGTGCTAACTTGTTTGTATCTTTTCTCATAATACACTGAAGGGCAGGTGTGCAATGTGGTGCAAAACAATGCAAAACAATTCAATGTCTGATTCTCCAAAGAATTTAAGTACAAAATTATTTAACACTGATTTAAATTGTCTGATACCAGATTGGTGTACAGAACAATCACAATCTTAAGTTAAGTGAAAATTCCGTGGAGAATCTGACATTTTATCATTACTTCATTTTGTGAAGTTAGTATCTCGATATCTTCAACAGCCATCTACACTCATGCTCCCTCCATTAGTGGGACTTGCTACACCACCCCTTACGAAAAGAAAACTATATGAGTGACACTGTACCTTCTGCCACCCTGTCCAGCATCACAGTGACTTTCTCATCCTCTAGGAGGCGCTGCTTAAGGAAACTCACGAAGATTCCATTGGTCAAGTCATCTTTATTCACCTCATAGGCCTCTGCATCCACACAGCTGCAAAGCAGGCAAACTTCAATTTGACATTACTTTCAGCTTCAAAAATTAAGACTAATTAGTAGATTAACAGCAACAAATAATAAATTTATCAAGTAGTTGAAAGGAAAGAGTACAGCAGAAATTCTGTTTTCATTGAGAAATTCTAAGCTCACTTCAAAACCACCGATTATTTCCAAAATGCAATTTTATGGCTGACTATCTGCTGGAAATCAGACACCAGAATTCAACCCTGTACTTGCAGTTTAACTTAAAGCACAATTTCAGTACAAAGACCACAATGGTCAGAATACTCACGTAGCATAGCCAAACACGATATTAGCTGTTACCTTCAGAGGTCCAGGCTGAGGAATTATGTCATCATTCGGGTTTCTGAAGAACAAACAAATTATTCAGTGAAAGAAGCACTTAAAATGGGTCTTTGTAATTAACAAAAGGATGTGCACAATATACACGATACATAAATTATTTTAACAGAAATACAGTATGTCGTAAAGTATATAACCAAGTAAAAGGAGATAATATATTATTTTAAAAGACATTCACATTTTAGCAATATATACTATTTTTGTCAATAATAATCAAACATGCAACACAAAAAAAGCTTACATTTTGTTTTGATCACCTAACTACATTTTTCCAGTTTCCTACATACAGCAAGATGTCCCTTTCCTTGTCATATGAAAGTAATTTAAAAAGTTATCTCAGCACTTGCCGTCCAAGTGCACTTAATTTAGCAATGCTCGTTGGGGAGGTGATACCGTTTGCGACACATGTCCAGCAGAAAGACATTAAGGCCCGTCTGGCGCTCTTGCATTTGCTGCAGCACATCTTGTACCCGCAGGCAATGCTCTGAGGTGTAAGAAGCTGGGGCGTCAATGGGCACCATGAAGCTGTTGCCGAAATTCTCGTAGCCATGGCCCGCAAAGTAAAGAAGCCCTGAAGCATTGCAGGCACAAACAAGCAGAGGGTACTTGGAATCAGAAACATCTTCAATACACTGAAGTCCATGAGTTGTTCTTCTAGAACATCTTCTAATGTTCTAGCAGTGCAACAAGAGCTGTGACATGCTGGGACACGTGCAGCTTGACAAGTGTGTCAACAGGAAAGCGCTATGTTCTCATTTACAGTTCTCAATTTTCAAACAGGCAAAGTAAATACAGAAAAAAAATAAAGACACTACTGGTACCAGTTATCAAAAGAACTTTGGACAAAAAAACCCGAAAATTTTCACTTGTGGGGTAACTTGTCAGGCTTTTATTTTGTAGCATTGTGATAACTGATTGCTGAGTTTCAGCAAGGTTTTCTTAAGGCTGAAAGCTTGGTTAACTTTTAGAGTTTCTGTTATATATGACAACACAACTATATTGTTTTGCTTGAAACCCGTTTAACTACGTACTTCAAAGTAAATCCTCCTGAATGCCCTGCAAAGTCGTAACTGGATCATAACCATCCAGCACTGACATGTCATAAGTGTTCACACAGATTATTTTCATGTTTCAGAAACTCCACACAATCACATCTTGTGATGCCCACACCCAGACTGACCATAGACGCCGCGATCCAGCAATAATAGGAACTCAGTTACTGCACTGTGCATCTCTTGCCAGTTCAGGTCGAGGAGAGACACCACCTTGAAGTTGAGCTGACGCAGGAGATTAGTGAGCTCATGAACGTCGGCCATGGGTGCCCGCAGCTGCCGGTGGTACTCATAGTTCATGTTGCCAATGAGAAGGGCCACCTTGTCTGTGGCTGTACCAGGCATGGTTGGGGGGAATACAACGCAGATGTAATGCTTTCTACTTATTTGCAAAAGAAGTTAAGAATTAGAAGACAGATTAATAAGAGTCTATAAGAAAACTTACTTTTAACCTTTTTCAAAAGAAAATCATACTATGTATTCTGCTACCGTGGTTATATGACACAGCATATACTTTACACTTACCATAAAAACGCTTGCGTTCTTTGACTGGAGTAGCAGCAAAACCTGTTTTAAAAACAAAGATACTTTATGCGAAATAATGTGTTGTCTGTGGTGCAGCAGAAAAATCACAAAACCAATGAGGAACAAATCTGTTACAGTTCTATAAGCAGTCAGGTCTCATGATTTGGGTCTGAAGCACACCTTCAGCATTCTCTGACCAGGAAGAGTCACAAGACGCAGGACCTGCAGAAAAGACTACATTAAAATAAATCTAAAAAGTTATGTAAAAAAGCTGAAAAATTCCAAATATATATCTTTGATAATTGTCATGTCTGCTAAAGACATGTTTAACTTTGGTCATATCACTCTTCTAGCAGTAAAGAGTTTCATATAATTAGGTGAGCAAAGTAATTGTTATGCAGTTCTGCCAACTGTCATTTTTGTGTGTTAAAACAATAACTGAGCATTTTTTACAGATCCAGTTACCCAATAAAATGCCCATTTCAAGTGACAAACACTGAAAGGCATTTCACTGCTTCCATTCTGCCCTACCACGTGTACCATAGAATGTCAGGATAACAAAAGTAATCCATATTTTTTCTGCTAGTTCCACTGGCCCAAATTGCTACCCACAAAGGAAAAATACTATGAATGGTGTCAATGAGCCATCAGCTGCTACAAGGTGATGAGAAACCAAGTAAAGGAAATGAAAGAAAAATAGGTTAGTGTAATCTTTGTGTTCAGCTGGAATCAATGTACTGCGTGCTAACAAATTCTGTTCCTTCACATAAAATTCAACTGTTTTTCAACATATGTAATTACCTTTGCGAACAACATAAATACTTCCTGTGCACCAGGCATCCTTACCAATTGACACATGGACTTCATTACTCCATATCTCATGGAAAATATTAAACACTCTGCAGCTGTATCGGCCTCTGTCTGCAGTGGTTGCACAAGGTATCTGAAATTGCAAAAAGCCACACTGAAACAAAATGTCTACATATTTTTGCATGCATATACAGAATTCAGACATAAAAGCTAAAGTAACATACAGGGATAACTGTGAGAAGACAAAACCAGCCTGAACACAGGCTGTAACTGATGATGAGAACAAACTTGGAAAAGAATGTGGTACCTAAAAAACAGGTCTGCATCAATACATCACCTTTGAGACCATTATTAAAAAGAGCAATAGGTCTTACCTTAAGACAGTTCTGAGATGCCAGTGGTAAGGGATTCTTATTGTGGTACCACTGGTATTGTGGATGAGGGTTTCCCTCAGCAATACATTCCAAATGCAAACAGTCCCCCTCACCCAAAAACATGTGTCGGGGCTGCTGGATGATGTGCAGTCGTATCACTGACGAGAAGCTGCTTACACCTACTGGCACACAAGAGAGGACAACAGGAGTGACTCTGTAAACAACCAGAGTTAGTCATGCGTCACACCACAGTAGACCAAACACTTGTGTGAATAAGATCAGCAACAGAGAGAAAGTAACGTCCAAACCTGTGTCCATGCCGAAGCTGCCGGGGCCTGCCAATCGAACACGTGCCCACTGGGAGAAGGCAAACTGCTCCCTATGGTTCACTCGGCAGATGTAATGTCCCTGCTGTGCTGGAGTAACAGGTCTGAGTACCAGAGCAGGCCCATTAGCCCCAGTAACCTTGAGAACAACAAGACACTTGCTCTTCCCTCAGCACAAAATTCAGAGGCTACTGTTGTCGGGTTGACACGTGCCACTTAGACACTTTATTTGGTCTTACTGTCAGGCTTTTATCACCAATTAGAGACAAACGTCCGACGCCATCCAAAAACAAAAACATATGCATGAAGTTCGACATTTACAAAGTACAGGGAGATCCCCCAATTGCTGTGAAGTAATTAGTTCCTAATAAAGACAACACTGAATCACTTGCAACAGAAGATCAAAGGGGTGCCCAACTTACACTCACCTAATATCAGCTCATTAGCAAGTAAATTGAATCTAGACACGACAGTTTCTTAAATCACAAAGAGCAATATGTTTCATATGATAACAAAGTGTCTGACTTCACATATTTGCTATCATCCAAGACGTAAAATGCATTACTGATGTAGGGCATGAAACAATTTTGAAGCATTATAAAAGCATCAACTTTAAAAAAATCTTGGAAATATGGACACATTTCACAGGTATTGTGATAAATTTGTTTTTAGAAAATAGCAGCTACATTTGCAACTAAGCGTAACAGTGAAAGAAAAGCATTTTTTCAACAGAAAGAAATACTCTTTTTTTGTTGAAAATGAGAAATCTGTTTACGTTTCTTTTTCAGTGTAATGTTACCTCTTCTTTTCCCTTGAACCACTGGTACTCCAACCCTGTTGGGCCCCTGGCCTGGCACCTCAGAACCACACACCCACCTTCTGGCACGAGCTGGGACTCTGGCTGTCCTGTGATCCGGATCTGATCCATCACTTTAAAAAACACATGTTGCATCAGCAAAAACACATACAATTTGATTGTTGTGCATAGTATACATCTGATGTCATATATTTTTTGAAAGGATAATTGAATTAACCAATCTTGGCAGGAGTTTCATTTATGAGACTGTCAAAGTACAGTGAGATACCCCTACATGTGTGCCAGAATATGCCTCAAAGCTGAGGCACCAGACAAGCAGCATATCTCTCCTGGTGAACCAGTAACATGCACACACTTTGCATTTACAACATAAACAACTGCTGAATTCCTCATGGAAACTCATGGAACCCACTCCAACTATGCTTAAGAAATTAATACATCCATATATCTGTCTTTTGGTGAAATGCATTTTTGTTTTCTCTGACTTGGACATCACTTTTAAGAAAAGGGTCTACTAAATGAATCAATGTAAATATAAATCATTTACGTCACATATTTTGTGATGCACCTGGACATGTTACCTTTGATGTAACCAGGGATCATGGGGTGTTTCTGGTCTTTCAGCAACAAAAACTCTCACCCATAAGACTCAATGATGGTTGATCAGGCCTGGCTTGTATCCAGGTAGCACTGCCTTGAACCCACGGCTCACATCTCCTGATCCACAGTCATGTAGATGCCCTCTCCGCAGCCTCAGTAACAACTCTCATAGCCTTTCTCTTCTAACTTGTCTGTGAGACCCAACATACTCCAACATACAAAGGCTTTCCAGCAGAGCGCCTTCAATGTACCCACACCCTGCCCCCCCCCCCCAGGCATTTGAGCAGCACTACTCCACCAGTTCCTCATACTTTGCCATCTTAAAATCATAAGCTTCTTCCAATCTCTCTTCCCAAGGCAGTGTAAGCTCCAACAAGATGACTTGTTTACAGCAACATGATGTCTGGCACTCAGTCAATAGGTATAAGCAGGGCAGTATCTGGAGACCAACCTGTGGAAGTGAGGTGATGCACTGCACTGTGGTGCTCCATCTTCTGGAGGCAGTGTAGCAGGAAATCCAGGGAGCAGCCCTGGTCAGCCAGCATGGCCAGGAGGAAGCGGCTAGGACTGCCTGTTGACTTGAGTGCTTCCAGTGAGCAGCTCACTAGCTGCTTTTCACTACAAGATAGTCACAGCGTGTGCTGAGGCCAGCAGGTGTCCACACTCATAAGCAGCAATAGAAACAACTAGAAAACCCAAGCTATACAAGTCTATACCTGTGCTTGGATTCATATGTCTGTCAACATTCAACTAATATTCAAAACACACCCAGTGTACTGTCTGTTTCTTAAAATTCCACACCAGTCAAAGGACAAGGAACTCAAAAAAGTCACAAGTGCCTGTACCTTGTCTACTTAGTATTCTTTTAATACATAAAGTAGGGCTGAAAAATGTGATGTTGCGTGTTTCCCACTTGATTAAAAAAAGTGCAGCAGAAACAGGCTGAATCGTTCACCTGTAGCGAAACTCTGGTTTCTCAGCGGCTGTGGCTGCAAGCTGTTTCCAGCCACACCTGGGGTTGTCCAGCAGGTCTGCCAACCTGCGCAGGGCTCCTTCCCCCAGTACTGCAAGGCCTTGGTTCCAGTCCCCCATTCCTCAACTGCCACACACACACACACACACACACACAGCCCATCATAGGAGGAAGCATGCAGGGTGATTAAAATGTTACAAATGTACTATTATTATTCAATTCTGCTTCATTAAACAGGCAAAAATATAAACTTTCATTTAGCAAATAACTATCCAAAGTAACTACAGTGCTAAAAAAAACTTTACAATGATTTACTCATTTATATAACATGGTATTTCACATTAGTTCAGGGTAAGTACCGTGATCAAGTAACAACCGCAGAAATGTGATTCAAGTAACAATCTTCAGATGGTAAGTGGTGCACCCAGAGAGCTCACAAGACCACAGGTCCCTCCCACCCTCTGTTTTTATCTTGCTATGGAAGCTTGAGGGTCAAAACCACCAGGCTCAGGAACAACTTTATACCACAGGCTGCTCAATTGTCATCTCAGTTAACACCACCACCACTCACCATGACCACTGACATCCACTATATGTGTGCATATATGTAAATGTTACATGTATTATTCATCTATACATTTGTTTTTTCTTTTATCATTTATTCTCTAAATTGTTTCCCCCCTGTTCTGCACATCATGGACCTGCTGTGTAAAGATGTTCGAGAATAAATGATTCTTGATTCTTATAAAAGGACATCCCTATTATTTACAATACCTGTTGTCTCAAATACCCTCTTTAATAATCACTTTTGTTAAATTTAATTATCGGTTACAGCATCAGTAGTTTAAGCACAAGCAAACGTGGTCAGAATGTGTTCATCAGAACCACAAATGGGCATTTGACATTTCTTCTGACCTCTTCAGCACTGAAACACGTCCGTAATATTGGTTTACACTCAATACATCAAACAAACCGGGCTAATTTATGAGAAAAGCAGAGAGGATGGCCAGGATTATGAAGAAGAGAAAGATACCATTGCAGCGTTTTTACTTGAACTAAATGCGAAATTTCAGAACGGGCGTCGCGCTAGGCCTGTACACAACACAGGGCGAGCGCACCGCGCGACTGGCATGGCGACAGGCGCTCGCTACGGGACGCGTTCCGACTACTATTGGTCGGTGGCACTTCTCTCTGCATGGCACGCGGACCTGCACTTATAATAGTCTTCTCAAATAAAAGTAGCCGAGACAGTAACGAAAGAAAATCAGAAATATGTGTTATCTCTTTACCGGTGCTGGGTAGTCTTCTTCCGCACTTCTTGGCGTGTGTTAAGCGTTAGCTAGCCCGCAGAGTGATGTTAAACGCCCATAACTTCTCCTTCTTGCTTCAGCCTAGAGTGACTCTAAACCAGACGCGCCGCAAAGCAGCTGATTCTTTTTCACGTGAATGTCGACACACTTTCACTCTTTCCAGACTGTACGAGTGACCGCAGATGCGTGGTCCTGTGCAGAGCGGTGAGGTTCAGGTGTACACGTTCGCCTCCGTCTTCGCTGCTGTTTGCGGGGGATTGATCATTTTCCTCTTTCTGCGCCGGGTTTACTTTCACCTTCCGAGGGCGCGCCACGCGGCTCTCTGAGCGAACAGCGGAACAGCGGCAGGTAGGCAGCCGGAGCGGAGAGCCCACGGTAGCGCGATGCCACCTTGTCTGACAGTTTATATAAATATAAACTGCTAATTCGAGCCTGTTTCAGAGCCGCTTCCTTTTCACAGCCCTCCCCTTACCTCAGGAATTCTCTACTATCCGTGTAAAGTCGTAGTTCATTAAACAATCTATAAACAACCTTCCTGGATCACAGGGACTTTCTACAGGAATACATAAACAATGTTGACAGTATTTGTAAATCCATTTTTATTATACATTGTATTCAGTTAAATAAAAAAAAAACAGAAATTAAGAGTCACCACAGCTGCCATGAAAAGTAAACCATCTCTAACAGATCCTACAGTCTTTCTGTATCAAAGTGGCCAGTGGGTGCTAGCTACTGCAGGGGGTCACACTGGATGGATGAGTCAGATTAAATGAAACTGTTCCAAAAGACATGGCTGTGGAATTGATGGCAGAAATGGAAAGTCAGTCAAAGGCATGCTGGATCACCAGAAATGTCCATATATGCCTTGCTCCTTATTGCCATGAGGGGTCATCGTGAACATGTCTATGGGGCGAAGCGGGATGGCCACCACAGACAAGTCCTCTAAAACCTCTGGCCCTTTTGTAACTTATTGGAGCGCCATATATGCTCTTTTCTCAGCCGCTTCAAATACTCATAACTTTCTGGGTCAAGCTCAGACAGTTTTTTTGCAGGACCCAAATTCAGCTGGAACAACCTGAAAGAGAACATGTAGTTGTTCATTTATTGTGCACTTCAAGGGGATGTGATGCAGGTCCTACAGTTTTTTTAAAACATTAATTTGGGTATTTTTCTCTTTCTGTAGAAACAAAGACCGTACAAGGAAGAAGATAATAAAAAAAAAAACATCTGAAGAACGGTATTATTTCTGAAGCTAAGGATCATTTCTGTGGTAAACGCTCACCAGTCAGGGTACTCCTCATGGGGTTGTAGCAAAGGGTCCTCTCCGTGCTTAAATATGTTGACTCCCACAGCATAAGATGTCAGCTTCACTGGATCCTTACACACTTCTGGGCCTTTCAGAACCTCTTTCATCATGCCTTTTGATTTCCCTTTTGCAGCTGTCAAAAATACAGAACAACAATTGACTGAACATAGAATTGAAGAGAGAGAAATGATGTGTCGCTTGGAAAACTGGTCATTTACTCTGCATAAACATTACAGTCTGAACTAGAAACCACAATAAACACCACAAGCACTGCCTAGTGTGTAAATGTACATACATGACAACAACTAGGTGCCACTGAGAAAAGCTCTTCTAAAAACAACACAAAAAGTACCACAAAATGTATACTATTCTAGTCTAGCTTATTGCAACGTACTGGTATTCATTTTTATATCAGCTTGGTAAGATATGTTAAGAGAAGCAAAAGTTACTGTCAACTATAGCAATAATGTCTAAAGGTTTATGGGTTAAAATCGCATCTCTTGCTGCCAGTTTTCTAGGCCAACATAATAAAGATCATTATGCAAATACAAATTAAACAAAAAAAAATTACCAGTAGCGTTTACTGCCTGTTCATGTATACATCAGTTACTCAGAGAAATACATATCCCTAACCATTTAATAAAATAAACTAAATGGGTTTGTTATTAATTCTTTCAGGTGAAACAACACATATAGCTCAATACAACAGTTAATCTGCACAACACTTGCTGGCTATCATGCAAAACATTTCAAAAGATCATAAACGTGTCACAGACAACACTAGTAACTGCAGGTTAACAGCGTAATGTTTTTCCCAGATCTGATGCATGACAGCTTTAACTATGCATGTGAAGTGCATTCCAAGAGACTGATACTCATGTGGGATATCATCTAATGGACCCTAAACTTCTCAGTTATCTCAAATGGATTATAATAGAATACTTAGATTTGTGGGGGGGGGATATCATATACCAAACAAATAAATTAATCTAAAATATAGGTGGCCTAACCCCCTCTATTATATTCTTGACCTTAGAATTTAGATACAATAGCAAAAACCAGGGAATTAACTGTTAAAATGTACGAGAATAAGAGCATTTATGAAACCATTAAAACGTTAATTCATTATTTTAAAACAATGTAAAAACATTAAAGTCAAGGTCACATCATGTACTCACATTCTTTACAACATAACTTACCGACTTTTTTAGCAGCATACCCACGCGTCTGAATTCGAAAGCTGAACAGTTTTACAACATGATCAAAATAAATACTTGTTGAAAACGGCCTAAAAGACCTAGCAGCACCATACAAACTGTACGCCGCCATACTGTTTTACCGGGCTGGTGACACACGTTCCCATGGTGCATTTCGCACGTTATGCAGTTACGTATTTCCGGTGACTTTGTTCCGCGAGCGGCACCTGTACAAGTGTTTACTTTATCTTAAGATTTTTAAAAAATACATTGATACAAATTGTGTTTTTTGTGAAGAGCATTGGAAATGTCTTGCCCTTGTTTTGGCAATGCTCATATAATGTACTTTGGAAGGAATGGGAAAAATGCATGTATATGATCTTTAATCGCAAGCCACTCTACTGTCTAATGTTTGGCTTCTTCGATTGCTACGAGGAAGATCAGAGTCTACTTAATGAGCCTAAATTTTGTTATTAACCAAGTTCCATATACATAAATAACAATTTACTAATAAAACCTGATCTACTAGCACTCTGAAATGAAATCAAGCAGCACGATTACTATCTAAGGCTCCTTAAATACAAAAACAATTAAAACTGTTACACTCTGTAAATCATTCAGCATCTTAAACTGTATTATGTTATTATATTCAAATGATCTATTTATATTTCTGCATAAATTAAATTTTTGTATGTACATTTTATTTTTCTGTGTAGTTTTATTCTTTTTTTGTTGTGCTTACTGTTTGTGGTTTTCTATATTCTGCATTAATAAAAATCATTTTAAAAATGGAAAGACCTCAAGATATCTAAAAAATAAATATCTGTATTGGACAATCTTCGTCTGAAAGAAAAATTTGAGGGAAACTTGTACCTAAAATGAATTGCTCTGTAAGAAACAGGAAGTTCAGTGTGAGGTCATTAGTTACTTTGGGCATTATTCGTCAAGTAATTTGAATACATACACGTATATATATTGAGAGTATTTTTCTGACATATTTGTTCTAATTTGCTAAACTACATATTTCATAAAGATCACCTTATATAACTATATAATAATTTGGGTGAGAAAAGAAAGTGATATATAGTTAATATTTTTAACATTGATTTAAAAGTAAAACGTTCTCTGTAATAACTTTGAAGTTTTAAAGACGTTAATTATGTAAGGTACGTATTTCAAACGTTTATGTAACGAGTTTGTGTTGATTGTATCTTTTGTTCTTGTATCGTTAATAATGAAAAAATTGTACTTAAATTGACACTAAGCTTTACAGTTGACAACTAACTCAAACTAATGAAATGCAGTGAAAATTTTGTATTGAAGTGTCACCAAATACATCTGAAAAGGTCAACTTTGTGTACACACAAGGTATGTCGCAGAATGATGACGTTATAAAACACTAGGCGACGCCACAAGGCAAAACGCTAAACAAAGGTAAGTATTGATTTTAAACGAATAAACAGTCACACGACATTTTAAAATACGTATCGTGCAATACAACATATGTGCTATATCCCCTGCAGGCAGCAGGTAGTTATGTACATTTCGTCTATAGTCACACATACACGGTAACCAACAAAGAAGAGGAAACGCGAGGAAGAACGACATGGCGGAGTACGAGAATGTTCAGAAAGGATCTCTGAAGCTGAAGGGAATTAGCATCGCTTCGTCGGGAAAAGAGTACGTCTTCTTAATTTGCTACTTTTAGATATAAATCGGGGAATCCATAGCCAGTATATTATACATTGTATTCCGTAGCGATTGAAACTGACAGCGGGTGTCTCAACTCCTCGCTTTTCAATTCGTGTTGCGTTTGGCTATTGTAGTAATCTTTTAAATTCTTTAGGAAAAAGAAGAAGGATAAGGAGAAAAAACTGCGCCTGGAACAGCAGATCATGACGATGCAGACTGAAGAGACGGAGACAAAGAAAGTGTATATGGACAAGAGGACTCCGGCGCAAGTAGCGTTTGACAAAATGCAGGAGAAGAGGGTAACTTAATATCACTTTGATATACTGAGTTGCTGTTTAACCTATAACGCTACAACCACGTCTAATTTCACGGAGAACGTTGTATAATAATTAGAGCTCATATTTGTATTAGTATCAATTGTATTGTATCAGTACATTCACCGTTAAGTTATAGTAAGTGTATCTATTTTTCTCCGCTGCAGCAAATGGAAAGGATTTTGAACAAGGCATCAAAAACACACAAGCGCAGAGTTGAGGTAAGAAACCCAAGAAAGTGTTTAAATTATTCTTTCAATTAGCTCAAGAATGCTTTTTTTCATAATGGTGTCAATATGAAAACAGTAATGCCATCTACAGTGCCTTGCAGAAGTATTCAAACTGCTTGAAAGTTATCAAATTTGCCTGAATTACAAATTACACATCGGTATATTATGAAAACACTTTCAAAATTAAAGTTAATTTGTCTGCAGATAGTTTTTTTTTTTTTTTTTTTTAAAGTATGCCACTTGCATAAGTATTTTAACAACACTCAATAACTGGTTGAGCTGTCTTTTGCTGGTCACACCTTTAAGTCTTTTGGGGTAAGTATGTACCAGCTTTGCACACCATTTAGGAATTATTTTCATTCATCTTGGCAGATATGCAGCAGGTTGATTGAATGACACTTGTAGACTGCAGTTTTCAAGTAGTATCACAAATCATCTGGGGTTGAGGTCAGCACTGGGCTACTGCAGGACATTCACGATTCTGTTTTTGAGCTCCTCCATTGTTGCTTTGGGCTTGTGCTTGAGAACATTGCCCTGTTGAGAGGTGAACTTTTTCCCAAGCTTTAGTTTCTTATCAGACTGAAGCAGGTTCTTCTGTGGTATTTCTATCCATTTATATTTCATTTTTTTAACAAGATGTTCATCCTTGCTGATAAACAGCCTCCCCACAGCATGATACTGCCCTAAAAAGAAGTATGTTGTTTAAGACAATGTTAGGTTTGTGCCACACAACATTTTGGTCTCATCTGGGGGGGGGGGGAATCCTGTATCTTAACTGGAACATTCATATGCTTTCTGGCAAATTCTGGTCATGCTGTGATATGATTTTTTTTTCAGTAATCATTTAACCATTACTTTAATGGTTCACAGGTGGAAAGCAATTATGTCCGATTAACAGACACTTATGTCCTAGTTAGGGAGTAGTTTTTCCATCTGTGTAAACTTTGAGTTTCCAGAGCTCTTGAGTTTCAAAACTGGAGGAATATTTGTAAGTATGATTTGTAATCCAGGTAATGTTGATAATTTTCAAAGAGTTTGTATACTTTTGCAAGGCACTATATAGTGCTATATATATAATACGTATGTATGTATGTATGTATATATAGCTGATGGTCTTTATATATAAAATGCATGATTTTTTGCTTTTGTCTCATTACAGGAATTCAATCGGCACCTTGATACTCTGACAGAACATTATGATATTCCCAAAGTCAGTTGGACCAAATAAAAAGAAAAACTGGATCTTTATGAAGCTACAGATGATTTTGTTCAGCTATTCTTATCCACTGCTTTGAAGAGCACAGTATATGTATGTGGATAGTTAGAAGACCTGAAATTATTTTCATGATACTCTTGGTCATCTGTAATAAACTGCCATCAGTTTATTTGGTTCCAAAATGTTTAAATTAAATAGTTTTGAATCTGGGTATATAAATAACCCTGATAAAGGTTTTGTAAAAAATCAAACCCAAAATGTCAGTTATTCAAGACGTTTTCTCTGGTTTTTCAGTAATGTTTTCTTTAGTATTGCTTAAAATATGTCCATAAAAGTTTCAAAACATGTTAAAAGAAGTTGGTATTCTATATTTTCAGTTTGTAACTGCTGATTTCTTTAAATCTATACTTGTATGCTTCAATTTGGATTTTTATTTTAACATTAAGTGATTGAAATAATGTCATGCTAATATCATGTTTAAGTTTTTCAGTACATTTTACAGATTCTGTTTAAAAGTTTTTGCTCTATGGTCAGGTGTTGTTTTACAGTTCTTTTTAAATGTGGTGCACATAGTACTTGCAGGTAGTTGATTAGGCTGTCTGTCTGTTAGCCTGTATATTTTAGGAAGTTTAAATGGCTTTGAGTAGAGTTCTGTACAATGGCTCACTGTTGTACCACTGAGGATAACACCAAACTTTATTACCTTAGATGGCAATAATTGATGTACATGTGCCAAGTGTGTCTCTATTTCGTGCTTTTCCAAGTATTACACTTTCATTAAAGGAAGAATTGGAAGAACCTTGTAGTTGTGAGAATATCTGGCAAATTACTTTGAATTCTAACTAGAAAAATTAACATCAATAAAGCAAAAACATTTTTTGCTGCTTGTAAGGGTTATCAGTTTTACTTTGGGTGTTTATTTCTAGAACTAGAATTTCTTTTTTAGTGCAGTTGAAGAAAATGTTTATTACCTCTGAAGTAAACCAAATTATTGCAGCAGTAGGTTCTTTGGGACTTCTTTAAGCTGTAGGTAGTTACATATCTTCATTTAGCCCAATTACATCAAGGACTCAATTTATACTCTTAGGATGCATTTTTAAAAAGACAACGATAACTATCTTTGCGGCAGTTGTGGGCAGGAGAACCACTGTACTGTGACATAACGGCAAACCTTATTTTGTGCTTTTCGCACTTAGTATAGAAATACATAAACGCACGATTAAAGGCCACATTGCATCGGAAGTGAAACCCTTTTTTCTGACATTAACTTCCGGTGCTTATGAACACGAGACCACTTCCCCAATAGGAGGTTCCCTTGTCGCCGGTCTACGTACATCTGTACCGTTAGATGGGCCGTTTCCTGGTGTGACTGGAAACTAATACTCGGTGCTCCCGTTAAGCGTTAGCGTTAACTTGGCGGCGCCGTTACGAGGAGGCACGGAGGAAGATGTCGGCCAGCGCCGTGTATGTTTTGGATCTCAAAGGCAAGGTAGGCACGCGACAGTGACCCGTGCCTTTGTGTACAGCCTGTGTTCGTATGACACCGTGTGCCGTTATTTCTGTTCGCACTGTTTCACCTCTTGGCTATATCATGGATGTGATTTTTGTAGTCGCAGTCCTTTTACATATTTATTCGTGTTTACGTTTATAGAACCGGGCCAGGAATACGGGCTCGAGGGGATGCCACGATATGTGTGTCTCCGTTAGTGTAAACAGATCTCTTCAGATGGCCAGTTTTTTTAATGAAACTGTTTTTCTTGTGAAAAAGTCAAATCTCACCCAGAATGCAATGAAGATATGAACTGATTTAATAATCTAATGATATTTTTTAATCTTGAAGGAGGTGTCAGTTGCTGTGGGCTAGTGGGGGTTAGTGTTGCATTGTCAGCTTGTCTTGTTATTTCTGTGGTTAATAATAACTTTAATTATTATTAACTGTTATTTAGTTGGCACTGCTGTACAAGGAGCCTTGCAGCATTAGATAATCAACTTTACACTGATTTACCTATTTAGACAGCAGGGTGTTTTAATGCATCAGTTTAGGGTAAGTACTGTTTTCATGGGGTTTACAGCAGGAGGGACATCAGGGACTGTGACAGAATCTGCTGCCACATTTAGTGTCTTTGGTGTTGGTGTGTACAATTGGCCAAATACCAGCACGCCTGAAAAATGTGATTATCTCTTGTCATTTGGTGTTAATGTCCTAATAAAAGCTCTTCTAAAATTTTTGACCCAGGTCCTCATTTGCCGTAACTATAGAGGCGATGTGGACATGTCAGAGATTGAGCACTTCATGGCCATCCTCATGGACAAGGAGGAGGAGGGCACCTTGTCCCCTATCCTGGCCCACGGTGGGGTTCGCTTCATGTGGATCAAACACAACAACCTATACCGTATCCTGACCCTGGGGATAAACGTCACCCACTTGGCGTTTGTGTGCTAGTGAAATGACTATGAAAACGATGTTAGCAATCTGAAGGAAAGGTTATTTTTTTTTGTTTCTTTCCATCTGTTGTGATAATGCCTTGACAGAATGCTCTCAGAAAGACACTTAATGTTCAGTTATCCCTTGATTTATGCATCTAATTGGTCCTGAAAAGGCTGGATTATGTAAAAACATGTGAAGCCAGTTATTTCCATTATTTCTTATGGTAAAAATAACCATGCTTTTCAAGTCTATCCAAAGCCCCCAAACCAACTTTCCAAAATATTACTAAAACACCTTAAAGCACCTTGCAGTGCAGCAGCACAGCACACATAGGGATCCAGCTGCACAACACATCTGGGGGTTCTGCTAAGCAGCACATGCACACACAGGGAATCAGTTGTGCAGCGCTTGCACACATGCGGGAGTTTTGCCATGCAGTGGAAAGAGGTGGTCCAATATGAAGGAAATCTCTACTGACCTTTATAACAAACAACACAAAGTTTATTTCAGGAGCTCATTTTAACTTAACTTTTGATTTTCCCAACTGCCTGTACATGAACATTACATCCACCTTTCCCAGGATCCAACACTCTTTGTAATAACACCACTGCAGTTTATATATAATGCCCATTATATGAGACCCTGTGTACCCACAAACTATGATCCTGTAGCACAGCGCACAGAGGATTTCTGTGTAATTTGTGTTTTTTCACATTTGGACAAAACTAATATTGTTTTTTTTAAAATCCAGGGGTGACTGCATAATGTAAAGTATGACAGTATAATAATCATCAAAAGCTATTTTTTTATTTGAGCATATGGATGTCTCATCCTCATTTCAGTGCATTAAGCTGGTTATTTTACAGAATGTGACAGCACATTAAATACTCTCTACTTAATATTCAACACACATTTCCAGGTGTAGAAAAAGTCAATATATTTCTATTATCACTTAAACAATTAGTTTGTTTTACATGCCAAGCATGAGAGAATAGTTTGAAGGGCCCAGCCATATGTTGGTCTTGTTTTTTTTCTTTACTATACTATTGTAACCAAATAGACAAAGTTCAATAGAGCTCTAATAGATGTTCAGAAAAATAATTAATATGTCAGGTGGATGTTAAAATGTAATTTCAGAACATTTTCCAAGTCAGTCATTCCACAGTATGATAGTTTATATATTAACTAGAAAAATATCCAAATCTGTATCCATCTAAATTGCAACAGGTTGTCCCACCAGTTTCTGCCCTCTGACTGACCGAAAGAAAAGTCTCCCATGAATCCCAACAAAGGGTCTATGGACATCTTTTGATATAAACAATATGTACATATAAAGTCAAGCTGTTATAAAGAAATTAAACTCCAGAAAGGAAAGGAGCAAAAGTCTGAGTTCCTATAAAAAGATATAAGTACGTACCTGATTTGGTTTCCAAGTGATCACCTCACTGCAGATCTCAAACTTCTCAAACCGTGTGCTTTAACCAGACATATCAAAAAATATAATTATTTGACAACTGACTTCAATTGCCTTCCATCAACTGTAAAGCATGGTGGGAAAATTTTGGTGTAGGGCCATTTCACAGCCTCTGAGTGCTGTTATTGTCTACCAGAAATTCTACAGCATACCAAAAATATCTGAGAAGAATGTGAGGCCAACAGTGGAAATGATCCAAAACAGTAAGTCCAGTAAATCAGCTGAAATATTGTGACCGTTGTCCTTTTTGTTTACTCATTTATGGTATCATTTAGTGGGATGTTGATTATAAAACAGTGGTTATTGGAATCTGGTTATGAAATCAGAACTTGGCCATAGCACCATTTTTCCCAAAGAAAACCATAATTTTCCTTAACTCTTTAATCAGTTGTTGCGACATCAAAGAAGAATGCTTGCGTATCTTTGGTCTTTTCTTTTCTCTATAAGATAATCCAGGTGAGTAATAGTGCTAAGAAAAGGAATATAAATTAAAAAAGTATATAATATAGGATATGAAGATAGTTGTTTAGGTTTACTGTACATGCAGGTCCTGGAGCTTGAACTTGTGAGCTTTTTGACAGGTGTTCTCCGAGTACTTCAAGGAACTTGAGGAGGAGAGCATCCGAGACAATTTTGTTATCATATATGAGCTTCTCGATGAGCTGATGGACTTTGGATATCCGCAGACGACTGACAGCAAGATTCTGCAGGAGTGAGTTTCCTCTGATACTTCTCTTAATCTATAAACTTTTCTTCCACTTCACACTCAGCTAGACCCATAAGCACTCATGCTGTCGATGAAACAAATTATTGTACGCTGAAAAATAAGTCACTCCTCGGTCTGACTTGTTGGTGTTACTGTTTTAAAATGAGGTTAGAAACGTTGCACTCCCAGTAGGTTGTCTTTGCTCTGGGTTACGAACTATCTGGATTAAACTGTTGTCCTTGAGCTATTATTAATTTACTCTTTGCAAAACATTACTAGGTTTGTTATGATTACCTCTGTTTTCCTTGTAGTTTCTCTGGAACAGAGGTCCACAGACAGTTCCTTTGATTGTTGGCCGGTCACCTCATCGCACTGTTGTTTATTTTGGGGTCTTCAGGTACATCACCCAAGAAGGGCACAAGCTGGACACTGGGGCCCCCCGCCCTCCTGCCACTGTCACCAATGCAGTGTCCTGGAGGTCAGAGGGCATCAAATACAGGAAGAATGAGGTCTTCCTGGACGTCATCGAGTCTGTCAATCTTCTGGTAGGGAGGCATATGGGAGGTGTTCCTGTTCTTTGGCCGCTGTGCTCTAAAATGCAGGTCAGCTTCTTTGTAAATCTGACTGTAAGTCCAGAGTGCTCGATAATCATTCCACGAGCTGGTGCTTTGCCCACAGGTGAGCGCCAATGGCAACGTGCTGCGGAGTGAGATCGTGGGCTCCATTAAGATGCGTGTGTTCCTGTCGGGAATGCCTGAGCTTCGCCTGGGTCTCAACGACAAGGTTCTGTTTGAGAACACTGGCCGTGAGTTCCAGAGCCCTTCTTTGTCTTTGGGGCCTGCATTTTTCCATTCATACAATTTTAACAATACAATGATAATATATAGTTGAATATTGCACTTGTCTCAGGGCAGAAATTAATTTATATTTTAATACATTTAAGCTTCTATATTTTTATTTAATATATGGATACAAAAGCAAAATGAATGCCGTGAAATCGATATGTTCTCATTAAGATATTTTGTTTAATTTGTGTTCAAGTGGAGTGTCTTGTGTGCTGAAAGTTGCCTCTCACACACACACACACACACACACACACACACACACACGCACGCACATATATTCTGGCACCAGTGAACGCTTTAAAAAAAATAATGTCACAAAGTTGTGATGGTAACTATACAATACAAAACGCTGCAGGACTTGGTCCTTGTAATTTCAGACGCCTCACTGTGCATCCAAAATCCTCACACCAGCCATTGATAAACTAAGCCCACAGTTTAATTCTTTGGCTTTTTTGTTTTCCACTTTAACATTCCAGTCAAGTTAGGTCTCTTATGTACATACATTCCTTAAAACATTAAAAAAATTGGTGCTGCTTTGTTGTTTAAATTTGTAAATTGACATAAACCTCAGATTTCAGTGTTACACACATACTTCAGTCACATTAAATTCCACTGACAGTTGTGTCTTTTGAAACCTGAAAATAGGACTGACTTTTTCAATAAGGAGGACCTTTTTCTATAAAGCATAAAATAATGTTGTTAATGGTTTATGTTTATGGTCATATTAGAGTGAATTTATGAATTTAAGAAAGAGTTGGAATGTTTTGCGTGATAAACAATGGGAACAGCTTCCACTGTTCTGCCTTATGTGGAGTTTTTCAGTACCAGGTTAGGGAGAGGGAGTGTGTAGGACAGTATTTCTTTATTATTCTTATCATTAGCCTTTGTTTAGTTTGTGGTGTTGAATTATCAGGCAGCTTATTATGGTTATATGGCTCCACTCTCTGTTCCTTATTTCTCTTGCTCTGCTGACAATAGGAGGGAAGAGCAAGTCTGTGGAACTGGAAGATGTGAAGTTCCACCAGTGTGTGCGTCTGTCCCGCTTTGAGAACGATCGCACCATCTCCTTCATACCCCCTGATGGAGAGTTTGAGCTCATGTCCTATCGTCTCAACACACATGTATGTGCAGCTCATCAATGGACCAACCAGGGTAACAGCCGCCCTTGTTCAACGTGACAAGCTAAGCTGGGTATCCATGTCTGCTTGTGTCACAGGTGAAGCCACTGATCTGGATTGAGTCCGTGATCGAGAAACACTCTCACAGCCGTATTGAGTACATGATCAAGGTGATTTTTCATTTCAGTCCTTTGACATTCTGCCTCTATTGTTTTTTTCCTCACCCGTCTGTTTTCCCTATAGAGTCTTTATTGATATGTTACATACATGTTGTTTTATGTGAAAGAGCAGCTGTTTAATTTAAACAGTTTTTCTACTGTGTTTAGACCTCTCAAATTCAAACACATGTCCTACTGTCCCCTAGGCGAAGAGTCAGTTCAAAAGAAGGTCCACAGCTAACAATGTGGAGATCCACATTCCAGTTCCTACTGATGCTGACTCTCCAAAATTCAAGACTACTGTCGGCAGTGTGAAGTGGATTCCGGAGAACAGCGAGATCGTGTGGTCCATCAAGTCTTTCCCAGTGAGCACAACAGACTAGGCAACAATAATTGTTTGAAATACAGTCATTAAGTTTTTTTTACTTAATGTAAATCCTCCAGTTCTGCATTTTATTACAGTATTGTATGCAGAAGAAGGAAAAAATCTTATTGAGATGTTATTCAATCCACACTGTTTATTCACATTAACCCCGGAATGATTACATTCACGTTTTGTGGACAACGTATATGTTAAGAAAATTCATTGCATCACGCAAGGTGTCAGAAGTTTCAGAAGACACCTTCCTTCAAAGAGTATTTCCTTTTGAACTGAGATGTTTGAACTGAGAAGCACAATCAACCAGACTGACATGACTTTGTCTTAGGGTGGGAAAGAGTACCTGATGAGAGCGCACTTTGGCTTACCCAGCGTAGAAGCCGAGGATAAGGAGGGGAAGCCACCCATCAGCGTGAAGTTTGAGATCCCTTATTTCACCACCTCTGGAATTCAGGTGAGCACTGTAGTGCCATCCTACACTACTAGACAGTAACAGGGCCTGGGTTTGAACTGCCGCAAGATGGCAGTGTTGCTCCAGCAGTGGCCGTAGTGTTCTGTTAGGATTTCAATTGCCTTTTTATGTTTTTCTAGATTGGCTTTATTAAGAGCACTCACTCATGTTTCCATATTGTCCAGCACATGAAGTTAGTTAAAGTTCAGTATGGTGTGTGTCTGTATGCATAATATACTATATATAGTGATGAAGAGACCAAGGATGGCAGGTGTAGTTTTGACAGTGCCAGTATGGTGATGTGGGGTGCGTATCAGAGCCCATCATGGCTATTAACGCTGATGGCAGCTCCAAGATGCAACAGAGTTTTGACAGATGATTATACCACCAAGGAGTGAGTGTCAGCCTCCACTTCTCCTTTTAAGGATCCAGCACATTAGGAGGAAAAATAAAAGGAAAGTCAATTAATTTACGCAGGAGTTCGGACCTCCCTGCAGCAATATTTACTAATTTCCTGGTTAGATGGGAAATGAGGAAATTTGGTTTATATCAAAATGTGTCCTTAATTGTGTGTCTTCCAAGGAGCACAAAGACAGAAAACAACATAATTAAGGGCAGTTTTAGCATGACTGTTGCACAAAGCTCAATGAAAACAGTTGAACAGATTTTATGGTTATAGCCTAAATGTATTTTAAATTTCATACCAAGGACACGTCATACCCATAATGCACCTGAGTCTTCACTGTGGTGTGTTTCATCCAGAGTTGCACCATGTATTCGGTCTTAATCTTTTCAGTCATTTTGCTTTTCTTTAATCCATTCTATAAATTGTTTTACTCCAGCACTGTGGTGTAGGCTGGTAATTGAAACCTTCAACCCTTCTTACAACAAAGGAAGTGGTATATTTGCGAGTTTTTTTTTTCCTTTTTTTTCTAAGTAACTCCTGAAAAGAACCTGCAGGGTAGTTGCCTCCACATTTGTCGTATGTTTGACACCTGAAGTCATTTTGTTTTTAAGTGAAGTTAGTGATATTTTGAGCAGTTACATTCAAGCCGTCTCACAACACATATTCAGGGTAAACAAACCATGATTCATTAATGGCACATGTTCAAGATTTTTGAAATAACTTCTCTTGTGTCGCAGTGTAACTTTGTAAAAAAAAAAGGAGAGAGAAACAAAACAAAGGGGTGTTGAAAAGATCTGCAAGACAAGATGGAGTACTTTTTTTCTCCCATAATCGCAATTTATTCTCTTTGTTTTTTTCACTTCAAACTAGATTGACCTCCGTTGAATATTAGACATCCCACACGGAACTGAGACCAAGAAAACCACATTAAGTCAAATTTCTCAGCAGATGAGGAAGTTTTTGTCATATATGGAATGTTTTTTTAATCGAATAGAGTGGCCTATTCTCTTCCCCCTCCTCCCAGCTTGATGCAGTATGTATTCACACCTGCTGGGTTCATTGTAAGGTGAAAACATGTTGCAAGTCAAGTTCTTGTGCCAGTTTTAACAAAAAATGACTCAGATGTGTGAATTGAAGCATACATGTAGTAATGTTAAACCACGGTCCACTCTTAATTGACAAGGTCTTGTGTTTAGATCATGTAGTGAGCCTCCTCCCATGCAGTAGAGTTGAGCTTTAAATGAAGGAAGACCAAACAGATTGTATCAGCACACTTTTGTGCTTTGAAGCTGATGCTTGTTTGTTTTGTTTGATGTTTTAATTTGATACTTTCATTCCTCACACTGGGAGATCACTTCATTTACAGCAATTTTATTATTAAAGAAAGAGAACGGTGTACAGTTGGAAATATGTGACACTGAGACACAGGGATGCATTAGCTTCAAGATCCTGAAAGGGACCCTTCTGTTGTATCATGAAAAATGTACTTAACCTGAGCTGTGTTAGTAAAAATACCCAAGTTACACTTGCAAGAAAAAGTTTGTGAATCCTTTGAAAGTACCTGGTTTTCTGGCTTAATTGTTTGTAAAATATGATCTGATTTTCATATGAGTCACCAGAATACACAAATGCAACCTGCCTAAACTAATAACACACAAATAGTTGTACTTTTCATGTCTTTACTGAAGACATTGTTTAATGAGTCACAGTCCAGGCTGGAAAAAGTATGCAAATCCATGTGTTTAATAACTGGTAAAACCTCCTTTAGCAGCAATAACCTCAAGCAAACGTTTCCTGCAGCTGTTGGTCAGACTTGCATACTGGTGAGGAGGAATTCTGGACCATACCTCTCTACAGAACTGTTTTAGCTCATCAGTGTTTCTAAGACATTTTGCATGAACAGCTCTCTTCAGGTCAGGCCACAGCATTTCAGCAGTGTTAAGGTCTAGACTCTGACTTGGTCAACACCAAATTTCTTCTTTTTAAACCATTTTGTTATTGATTTATTATTGTGTTTTGGATCATTGTCTCGTTGTGGCTTCCATTAGGGGACGGATGCTACCCTGACATTCTTTTGTAAAATTTCTTAACACAGTTTTGAATTCATTGTTCCCTCAACAATTGGAAGCTGTGCAGGTCCTGGTGCAGCAAAGCAGCCCAAACCATGACACACATGCTTCACGGGGGGGATAGTGTCAGTGTTGGTGTGTAGTGACCTTTCCCCACCAAACATAGCAGTGTGCATTTTTGCCAAAAAGGTCACCTTTTATCTCATCTGTCCACAGAACATTGTTCCAGAAGCCTTGTGGAACATCCTGGTCTTTTGCAAACTTGAGACAAGCAGCAATGTTTTTTTTTTTTGACAAGAGACATTAGCAAGCTCTAAACATTTCAGCAAGTCTTTTGTTGTTACCCTTGGGCTCTTTTTCACCTCCTTCAGCATTGCATTTTGTGCTCTTGGTGTGATCTCTGCAGGATGCAGGCAGAGTAACAGTAGTACTGAATTTCCATGATGTGCAGAGAATTTTTCTTACCGTGGACTAATGAACACTCAGGTCTTTTGAAATACTTCTGTAGCTTTTTTGAGCTTTGTGCATCTCTACAGTTCTTGTTTTTCAAAGGTCCTCTAAAAGTTGTTTTGATTGAGGGATGCTGCATATAAAAAGCTCTTTCTTGAGAAGAGCAGACTCTGTGGGAAACCTGACTTTGCTCGCCTGTTGTTTGTCAATCCTCACCTCCGGTCTCATCTTCAGTATTCATTATTGACAAGAAGTATAGTTATTAGTTTGTCATTATATTAAGCAGCTTGTGATTGTCTATTATTGTGACTTAGATGAAGATCAGACCACATTTTATGAATAATTAATGCAGAAATCCACATACTTCCAAAGCATTCCAAAACTATTTCTTACAACTGCACAAATGGGTTGCATTAAAAGTGATGATTGTGATAGTCCTGATCTCTGATCTTTCATTTGACCTTGCTTGTTAAGACCACCAAAGCTTTCTGTTCTTTTTTGCAATTGTTGTAAGTGCTACTTGCCCATGCGGTACTTCCAGGGAGGAACAGGTCTGAATGGCCCAGCTTGGCACTATTTGCATTCCTTGTTTCTCATAGCTTGTGGAAAAGACAGAACCGTATGAGCGATTTGCTGACATGGCTGTGTATCAAAGCACTGCAAAGTTACACAACTGCGCCAGGACATGTGTAGCAAGTGGTATGTGCCCCTAAGCGTAGTATTTGTGAACTCGCATTCAGGATGATGCAATCCACTGCAGAGCCAGCGCTCTGACATTTTATAGAGGCTTTACAGTGGTCTGAAAAACCAGCAGCCTACAAATTACTGCAAGTCTCTCACTCACTTGTATGTAATCGAGGCAGTTGTTTCTATACAGGGTGAATCAATAAGAATTGAACACTTTCATACATTTTTACTCTGTCATATGAACATGTTGTCTAAACCAATCTATGAAGTAACTCAGTTTTCTCTTAATTTTACAAATGCTTGGTATATCACCCGTTCGTATGATGCTTAGTTGATGAGTAATACATTTATTAAAGAGTTCAGTTGTTTTCGAATCACTTTGTGTTAGCAGTATGTACAATATAGTGAGTTCAATTGCTTATCTTGATATTTACTGAAGAAATACAGGGCGTGTGTTGTGGTTAGGGGTTTACCAGCACTTCCTGTCCTGGGGCTGGAAGCGGCCTTTGCTGCTCAGGAGCCTGGCTTTTTCGGCCTTGTGCTGCTCTCTGAGGAGCGATAGAAATGCTAGAGACTTTACCCTGGCCAAAGAAACTGACTGATGGGTCCAGAGTTGTTGAGCAAAATGGTGTAAAAGATCTGAGAGTATCGGAATGTTGATGATGATGAAAAAGCTTTGGCATGAGCTGGGTTGGCTTTAATTTTTTCTCCTGGATCTGATACTAGAGCAAACAAACAAATGATTCCTTATGTGAGGAAAAATTTTCATCACTCAGTTCTCTCTCTGTGTTTCAAGTGAAAACATGAGCACAGATTTTAAAGCCTCATAATTTATCCGAATTATGTATCACAACTAGAAAAGTCTAATTACAGAAGTTTTGGAGTTTGTGTACATATCCACATATGTGCAGACTTTAAAAAAAGATCCCTAAGTGGACATTACTGGCAGTAGATAGAAAATACATTCAATTACGCAGTGTAGGTTTGACCCCCACCTCAGTCTGTGTAGAGTTTTTGTGTTTTCCCTGTGTTCTTGTGGCTGTCTTCCAGGTGCTCTGGTTTCCTCCCACAATTCAAAGGTATTTGTTTCAGTGTTGCCTTCGGTTTGTATATGTGTGCACACGTGCATTTAGGAGACTGCCCTGCAGTGGACTAGCATCCCGTCCGGGGTGTACACTGCCTAGCCTGTGCCTTCCTGATGGGCTCCAGACCGGAGCGGTTCAGCTATGAACAAATGTTTATAGATAACAAATAAATGAATGATTGCTACTTACAGCAGTTGAGTAAAGTAATATCTCAACATCTATCTGTATGATCTTTTCGTAGTATGTATACATATATATGTACATGTGTATGCGCATATGTATGTATATCATTTATGTATAAAGTTCATGTATATAATGTGTGGGTGTGTGTACACTTGCTCCTCATTTTAAGAATTGGAACTAGTTTTGAAATTTGTTTTCTTAAGCCTAAAGTAATATAGCCCTGAATTATTTGCCAGTAAAATTGTGTAAAACTCTAGGGGTCTAAGTATTAATTACTTTTTAATTCTTTATTTGTGTTATTTTGAGGTGCGTTGCATATAAAAAGTAAAATGGCTGAAAATGAAAATATGGTTATATTCACAAAGTCCAATTAAATGCCAGCTGATGGCATATTAATTTAATAAACATGCACAACAGTCAGCTTGATCCTGAACATTGAGGGACACCACACACATGCTGCAAATTCCTGCACTTTACTGACATCTGTGGGTTGGACGCCTCAATATAGGTTGCATTTGTTATTTTCCACAATTGTAGAAAATGATGACTAAAGGAAAAGCTGTTAAAAATAAAAAAGTATCTTCATAATTCAAAGGTTTGTAATACAAGGAGCCAGTTCATATGTGTTTGTATGTATTTATGTATGTGTATAAATATAGTTGGAATATTTTGGAAAGACAAAGTCTCTCCATTTTTGTCCTGTCGTCTCCGTCATCTCTGTTAGTGTTACTGGACAGAGAAAGGGCTCCACAGCTATAAATGGAGACACTGCAGTGTAGACACAGAGCCCACATTCTGCTTTTAGCAGCAGGCTTTCCAACGCCACCCGAGACCACTGCCAAAGAACTCTGTTTTTATTGTTCAAAAACTGAGAACCTGCAGTTGAAATACAGGTCCCATAGTTGATGTTCCTGTCATGTAGCACCCTATTCTGGTCAACCATCCCAACAGAAGGTTAATGCTGTCCTTGCACTGACACTGACAAAGACCCATAGTGCTGTTTTTTTTTTTTTGTTTTTTTTTACTTCTTCATCTCTATTTTCAGCTTCAGTTAGGACACTGGACTTTGATACTACATGTGTGGGATGCAGTACAAAAATATTACTGTATAATTTCATTTTAGTCTTAACTCTGCCCAACATTTATTTTTTCAAGTTTTTCTTCTAATTTAATTAATATGTTTATTTTTAATACAGCTTAATGAAAATACGAGCTTTGCGCATGGGAGTGTTTCAGGCACGCTGTACAATGAATGTCATAGTGTAATGAAACAGGTGTGGCTCAGGCAGTTTGCTGGTCACCATGTTTTAGTAGGAGCGCTGGGGGTGTTTGGGATCAGAGCTCAGTGCGAAAGCTGCTGGGTTGTACCTACATTTGGAGCTGGTTTTTTTTTTGTAGAAAGTGATAATTCGGCGTGGTTGACGGTGTGTGAGTACAAACATAGGCTTGTATCTGTCCTCCCCCCTGTTGTTTAATGCTACATTTGATCTTGCACGCTCTTTGTTTATGGCTCATACCAAAATATGGCCCATACATCTGCCCAGGTCTGTGCATTTGATTTCTGCAAAGAAAGCTATGCACATGTGACGCCATCGCTCAGCACTGGGGGCTGCCAGATCTCAGCATTTGTTGTACCCTCGCAGTTGTCAGCAGCTATGTGTTTGCTGGGGGCAGCCCAGGAGGAGTTGTGAAACAGCGGTCAACTCACTTCCCCTCCATCCTGCATTGTGAAGGACTGGTTGCATCCACAGAGTTCCCACCCTTTTTTTTTTTAATCACACTGATGCTCTAAGCATCTTTATTAGGTGAGAATTCTGATTGATCCCCCCCCTTTTTCTTTACTGTAAATTATGTACTGCCTGGTGTGATATTTAACTTTCACATATGTTGTTAATAATACTCAGCACTATTTATGTCAGCTGCGGTTTACCAGAAGTCATTTTCAGATTGTCAGACTTCAATTTAGCTGTAACCATTTTCTTTGCTGGCAGTTTTAAAACATGATACCCTGGTTTAGTGTAATTATATGTAAAACACAAAAATATTGTTGAGGAGAAGTGGTGCTGGACAGATATGTTGCAAATTTTTTTTTTTTTTTTTACAAAGCTTGCACAGAACTTGGGCAAAAATTACTTCAATTTCAATGTGCCGTTAGTTGGGAGATAAATGTTTTCAAACAATTAGCTCTAAACCAACTGCAGTACAATACTTTCACCGAAACAATGAAAGGGTCTGCTGTACATTAGTTTCACTGCAGCACAAACTGGAAAACTGCATTCAGTTAATTTTTTTCTCTCTTGTAATATGAGGGTCTTCTAACAGTTTCAATGTTGACTTTGAATTTTTATTTAACATTGCAGTTTGGTCCATTGATTTAGCTTTTATTTTGCTTTTATTGCATTTTTCTCATTGACTGGAATTTCTGTAAATTCAGTGAAAATTCATGCAGCTTGTTTCCACACATGTAAAACAAGTTGTAATTTCACAATAGAATTATGCAATGTTCTCTGTTTGGCACATGCAAAATAAGTTGTAATTTCACGAGAAAAGGAAAAAAAGCACAAAATGTTAAACTGTAGTGAAAAGTGCCATTTCCCTAATTGCTATTAATAGCTGTAGTTTCTTAACCACTTCTTCATAATTTTTTGTTTATTTCTGAGGTTCAAAAAGTTCCCACATTTCACTGATACTGAACTTTTTTGGTTACTGTTGACATGGCGAAAATGTTGAAGCAGATTTGAACTTTGCACCGTTATCAATATTGATATAAAATTATTTCAGTCACGTTTTAAAGTTAAGTCCACTTCCTTCAGTTGTAATACATCGTAGTGTTGAGAAAAACAAATGCTTGTTTTGTTTTATATCCTCCAATGCAACTTTACTTTAACAAATTCATGAGATTGCAAGTGTTTTCTGTAGTGAAAGAACAAGGGAAATCTCTACTGCTGTAGTTTTCTTTAATTTCGACATTTGTGTTTCTGAAAAAAACTGATATTGTGCAATCACCTTGCAGGTGCGCTATCTGAAGATCATTGAAAAGAGTGGTTACCAGGCCTTGCCGTGGGTTCGATACATCACTCAAAATGGAGGTAAGGCTACCTGCTTGGAACCCAGTTAGTGTGATTATTGGATCTGGCTGCTCCTCATTTCACCCCTTTCTCTAGTGAAAGGTTCAAAGTGTCTGTGTCAAAACGCTGTTCCCTCCAACTCATACTTACTGCAAGTGTAATCTGTCACTGCACGTGTGTATCTGGGCTGTACTACAAGGCTCGATTTGATGGTATAAGCTAGTTTTGAGGCCAATCCTTTATTTTAATCACTCATTTGGCTCATCATGTTCACTTACTATGAGCCCCTGAACAATGAAGTATGTAGTAATACCTGGATTAGCGCTCTAAATGTGTTCTTGACTAATGGAGCTTAATGAAACAGTGCTGTAAGGGATCATTAATACAGTTTGTTGCATAAGTGGAGCTTGAATACTGTGCATATACAACATAATACAAAATAGATTAATTATACCTTTAATAATAGTGTTGAACAGAGATATGAGGAACTGCTGTTCAAGATATTGCTGTTATTTTCAAAATTTATTTATAACTTTCAATGGCATTAAAATTTAAAGGTTTTAAACTGCTATTTAATTATACTGATTATATACCCTCTGTTCTGAGGTCTAAAACATTTGCATTTGTGACTCAGTAAAATGGACCTGAATGAAGCAGTGTTTTCTTTAAGAAAACAACGGAAGATGTATTGATCTCAGTGGTTCTGGTGAGATCTTAATCAGAAGAAGTAATGTTCAGAGTATCAGGGTTTGCTAAAATGAGCTGTGGAGCTGAAGACCTGGTCATGCCCAACTGAATAAATCAAGAAGATTTCTTCAGCCTGTCTTAGGCCATTGTGCTCTACCTCTTCCTGGTCAGCTGTCAGTCCACACATGTTGTACCTTGTATAGCCCATTCTTCAAATTGGTTTGTAAAATAAGCAGTTAGTTATTGTAGGTTAGTATTTAGTCAGTTTCAGCTAATATACATCTTCTGTGAAGATCCCGGTGTTTGGGGCTGCAGCAAGATAATGATTCTAACTTAAACAATACATTTCTAACAGAATTACAGCTTAATAAGCTACTTGGGCTGTTCCACGTTATAATACAACTCCTTCTGTTCCAGTAAGTCCAGTTTTACCATCTTGTCCCTGAGGTAAAGTGGAACTGACAGCACAAGTCAGAAAATGTTACTGCTGTTGGCAGAGGAGGTGGACTTTACAGCAGCTCTTTTTCTGTTGATTATTTTGATGACATAATGTAGGCATTGCTAAACGCTGCCATACTTTGTTTAATTAATCTTCTTCTGGCAGGTAGATAGAAAAGTAGACTGGTGAGAATTTAATTAAATTTTGTCCCCCTCCTGCAGCCACAAAGTGTTGTGGTTGTTATAGATTGTTATGGTCCTTGCATGCATTTGATATATTTTTAATAGCCTGGCATTGTTCTCGGTGATTGAAGAAAAACGTGTGAGCACTTCTGTTAAATACTGGTGTGAGAAGTGGGGGCTAATTTCTCTTGGCGAACACATTGGCTTCCCCTTTCTCCCGTTGAGATGGCCGAGCGCCGTCCAGGCCGTCCTGATCAGGTTATCTGTGCAGATGGCTGAGCAAAGTGCTCCACGCCTCTGATTGGCAGGAAGGAAGCGGCCCGGCCGGAGCGTTGTTCTTGGCCGCTGCAGGCCAGCTGTCCCACCCGGCGCAAATGGCTTCAGCATGAATTATAAGTCTGAATGCAAAAATTTGAACCATGTTGATGGGGCCAATATATTAATTATGTATGATATGAAGAAAAGGAAAGGGAACAATCTCAGGAGGCAGCTCCTTGACAGGAAGTTTGTTTTTTTTCCTTCTCTGATCAACAGTTGAATCTCTGGTCCACAAAATTTTGTGCCTCTTTATTGCTCTTTGTGGTCATTTTTTTGTATTTATTCATGTTGTATTGCAAATATAATTAGTTTTCCTGATGCTATTTATCATTTTGCTTCTCGGGGCTTTAGACAACTGTAGTAGTAGAAAGTCAGTTATATAGTCAAAAGAGGAAAAACAAGCTGTAGCTTGGGAGACACTTGTATTGTTTGGTTCATGTCTGAGTTTTTGTGTGTTTAAGAAAAGTAAAATGAAACTAAACAATTCACCAAATAGCAAAACGACGCTGTACAAACGTGGGTATAAAAACACCTGACTTGCTGACTGCAAGGAAAAAGGAGCAAAAGCTTGCTGCAATATTTGTTCATCATGAATTTTATTCCAAGACTGAAAAGAAGAAAAACAAAAGGATCCGGAGGACGAATGTGGGAGCACCGGGAGGGCTTGGAGGTGGGTGTTGTGCAGCTGCCGATGTAGAGGGGCAGCAGGAGGACTGTGTTCCTCAGGGTCTGAACCATGCAACTAACGGGTGACTCATGTGCTCGATTCCCAAGGGATCGTGCAGCTACGTGTTGTGTTAGCTCTCCCATCGGGGTTACGCCAAGTGCAGTGAAAAACCAAGGAATGGTTCAAGAATGTGCATCGGGGAGTTTTGAGAAGGAAAATTACTTTTGTATCAGTTTTTTTAGTGACCCTCATACAACCCCAGATTTTTAACAGTGAGAAAACACTTGTTAGCTTAAATTGGAACCATTAAGTTGTACTTGATGGACTTTCAGAGCATGTATACACACACACACACACACACACACACACACACACACACACACACACACACACACACAGAGACACACTTGTGGTATGACTTTAAATGCCTTGTTGTGGACTGTCTGTTCAAGTTGTGACAAGGGCGTGGAGCTCAGTATGGTTCTTGACCAACATTACGTAGACATGGTTAACCAAAATGGCCGTGAAATCTTGTCCTTACTTTAATGCTCCTCTATTATAAATTCTAACTTGAAGTTGCAAGTGACTAAACTAGGGTTCATGCATCTTAATAAAAGTTTTAAAGATGGCTAAAATACACAGCCAAGAACATGAAAAAAGGGAAGTGTACAAGTTTACATAAAAGGCACATATTATTTAATTTATTTTTAAAATTACTTATACTTTTTTAAAAACGTTTGTATATGGTAGAGAGATGCTAAAGTTTATATGAAGTTTCAAAAATAAAAAACTTAAAGGTGTTTTAGTTTAGCCAAATAAGCATTTTTGAGCTTATAGTGGTGGCTTATAGTGATACCTTTAATTTTCCTTTTTTATTTTAGTACTGATTGACATGGAGATTGTGAGATTATATTATACCAACAAATTCACTTTACCACATTTATTTAGGGTTCAATGACCCCAACTACCAAGTTGGAACACACTAATTCTTTTAAGATTTTATAATGCTTTATAACTTTTAATACTTTTTTAATTTAAGCAGCACTCACAAAGTTTGCAGCACAGTTCCATGAGTTAATTGATAACCGTCGTTATACTGCATTTAAATTGATTGAGACATGAAATATGGGATATGAAATATAATGGTGATTTTTATGCTTTTTGAATAATATTGGCTTGAATGTTGTGTCCTCCTATAGCTGGTCTTGAGCAAGATGATGGACCTGACTTAGTGTTGGCTTAAAAATGTGGATTATTTAAAAAAAATTTTTTTTTTTTTGCAGTACTGTAATATTGAATAGTCTCATCTGCAAGCCAATCACAACAAATTCCCCAGCACTGTACATGGGTGTAACATCAGTCAGTTGTGTGAAAGTCATTTCTCGTAGTAAATAGGTAAACTTTTGAATATTACAATAAAAGGGTACACCATGACATAATAAGGAGGCGATCTTCCAAAGGGAAGCTGTGTCGATAACATTTGTGGAGCAAGGTCCCAAACACACATTCCATGAATTCTGGAGTGTAGTACATGTTATATGCATCAGGCCCATTTTCAGCGCATTTAGAAGGTGTATCATGTTGCGGACAAACATTGTCAACCGATCAGTTTAATAGAGGTTTAATGATGATGGACAAAACTGGTTTGGATGTGTTTGTTGGATTTGGCTTTTTCTAGGTGTTTCCTCATAAGCCACAAAACACCATGATTATTTGTGATGGTCATACTGTACCACAGATGAATTTTCTTTGCCCAACCTGTAATCCTTAGGTCAAGTTTTATCGATATCGGTTTTATGAAGACTCCATTATCATACATGCTATTGTGTGGAAAGAGTTGGACTTGTACCTAAATATTAGAGTTAGAATCAGTTTCGTGAAGGTTATGTGACAGTGCACCAAGTAGCTGGCTGAGATTATGGTTGGTACAGTCTATACTTGATTTCTAGGGTGTTTGGGGAGAGGAGGTATCTGGATATGGCAACAGTCTGGAAAATTTAAAACTTAATTTATGCGTAATGCTTTTTAAACTCAAGTTCTGTATAATACTGCACTATGTATGACAGTAACACTTTTATAACCTACTGTAATGTTTAATGAACATGCAATGTGGGTAATAAAGTGAAGTCAGGGCTGTAACTGAAAAATATATGCAGTACAGCTAGTTAATTATTTGCAGAAAGCTGTGAATAAGATACTTGATCAAACCACTACAACCGAACTAGGGGACGCTGTGCCGTCTTCAAGGAATTAATAACGGAGATGGTGGTATTGTTCCTTTTTTCAGACATACTAGCAAAATTGTTCAAAACGTTATTTTATGCATTAATGAAGTTATTTTCTCCAAAAAACTAAAAAAATTATTTGTATTTTCCCTTATGTATAAATATTGGTAAAACCTTATGCGATTTTTCTAGTTTTTTTGGAATTTTTTTTTGTTGCTGCAGCCCATAATGTATGAAATCCATAAAATTCAGGTCTGTTAAATTGAGAATGAATTTAATTATTCACAGGAATTCTGGTAAGTGAATGCGCATCTTATAGCTAATTAAAACATGTACATGAACTGCTTGTAATGTACAATCCACAGTACCCGTATCCTACATGTACAACGTCATAGTGTGACGATAGCATCTGCTGACAGCCATACAAAAACGTGTACTGTGACACGATTGAACGCTTACATTTTATACTGTAGGCCACATATGTTATCAAAGTATTATGAAAATGCAGTAAAACATTGTATATGTATACCTACAGTGTATGCATGCATGACATCCTAGCGTAATGACTGCGTAAAGTGAATGCCTTACATATGAGTCTGTGCTACACGCCCATCCAGCCCACATACAGCCAACAACCATCTTCTCGGATCTCGCACACACAGTTGTTCTCACTCCTATATCGCACAAAGAAACAGACGCAGCGGGTTAATTTGGCATCTTCCGTCATTGTGCATCTTGCAGAACTGAAAACCCCACGAAAGCGCCCTTTTGGTCTACAAAACAACAACTGGAACATGACAAACAATTCAGTGAACATTGTCCATGACTGTTGCTGTCCCCATAGCACCGCCTCTGCCATCAGTCACACCACTGACCGATGACCAATGAGCTCAGCCGGTTTACAGATGGGACAGTCCCAAGAGATCACGTCACTTACGTTTACTACACCTAGCTGTCTCTGACTCAACACTGAAGTATTTGAACAATCTTATGAACTCAGTAATAATTTTGAGATATAATGCTATGCATAAATAAAACTAAATAGTTTAAAAACATCAACAAATGGTTGAAAAGAAGTTACTATATGGTGGACAACACACTTCGAAATAATCACTGTGTCATGTGTTTGATCTGATTTGCTACCACTGTGACTTTTGACATGACGGTTCCTCCCTAACCCGGTCGTAAATCAAGAATAGTCTGTACAGAACCGTTCTGGGAACTTTGGGTCGGTTCTAATTGAACAACTCTGAACCCGAAGTTCATTGGACTAGACATGTCTGATGAAAATTACCTTTAAATTATAGATACTGCCGTATTCTTTAGGGTCAAGTTGTGGATCTTTTAGATTATAAGTAGCTTGGCAGGTTTTTTTTTGTTTGTTTTTGCCACAGGGTGATCAGACAACATAATGAAAAGATGAAACGTTAGATTCTGTTAAACACAAGGATTAGTTTTAATCGTCAGGATTATGAAAGATGTCCAGTGCTGTCTGATTATTTCAACATTATGGCTCGGCCTTTTTTTCTCAGCAGAAAAAAAAGGCAAATGGCACGCGTTTACTGCATCGCCAGGTTTTGTTTAACCATTTTTGCACTTCATGCCACATAAGGTATGATCTGCATTGCTTCAGTAGGCTTTGCACAAAAGGTCCAGCGTCCTTGCCCTTGCTACTCTATACTCATCTCTTTCAAGTCACCTTCAGCTGTATGTTCTTAAAGTGAATGTGTGACATTTATTTTTAATTTAAATTAATACATATCATTTGGAGCAGGAGCATAGATTCACACACATTTTAGTTCATAGGCCAAGAAAGAACTCTAGTTCTAAGTCTGAGCTTCTTTTCTGTTTTTTTTTTTTCGAGAAGCTTGCAAACATGCCTTTTCTCTTTGATGTGGCTGCGTGAAGTTGTTGTCGTAGCAGCCACATGGCAGTCCCACGGACAAGCTGGCGGCAGGCAACCAATGAAAGCCTGCTTTCACGGGTGACTCCGCCCTTAGAACCTGTGTTGTGGACGCGAACTGCGGCGACACTGCCCTGGTTACCAGCTCTGAGTCGGCATCTCCCCCGGGGTCAAAGGCACCATGGAGCAAGACCCCCCGTGTGGTGTCTGCATGAGCCCAAATTAGAGACCTCATCGAGGGGCCAAGTTATAGCTCCTCAATGCTGCCTATCAATTATGTCATCTGAAACCCATCTTTGTCGGACTCTTTAATGCGTGCAGTGTTCAAGCCTTAATGGACACCACTGTATGTGTGAAGGGGTGCAAGCCACTATTTTCAAACCACTTTAAAACTCCTATCCCCTCACTGAACGTCTACACCACATCTTCCAGTTTCACTGAAATGGTCACACTGCAGAATTCAGGTTTAAACCTAGTGCCTTATTTTTAGGTTGTTAATTATCAAAATTTTTCTGTGAACCCCTGGTTTCCAGTCAGTTATTTTCCCTTCTTTTCCCAATGTTGTAAAGGCTGTGCTATTCCTTCCCTCTACTCTCACCTCTTGTTTCTTGGGGGTGGGGGGGGATTAAATGTATGTGTAGGAGTTTTATGTGCCATCACCACTGGAAACTGAGTAAGTCAAAAACAAATAGATATAAAACATTTTGACACGCTTTCTGGCATGGTTTAGTTGAATGATATGTAATTATGTAGGTATGCTTCAGGTTATCAAAAAGCCAAACAAGTCGATTGCTTCATAGTTCGTCTTGAGTGAAAGATTAATTGGAGAAAGAGCAGAACTGTAAACATTTTCAAATGCATTCATTGGATTTTAAGACGTGTGTTGGACTTCAGAATAGTTTTTCTGAGATATGCTTACTATTGTTCCTAGTGCCCCACAGGTCCCCTAGCAACCACACAAACATTGTTCAACCATAGACTTTGTACTTTAAATCATACCCGTATTAGAGCAATTAAAGGCAAATGAAAACCAGACTTTTTGAAGCTCAGGGGGCTGACGGTTTCGTCAGTTTATGTCAGGGTATTCCATACAGTGCCGTTTCCATGACAAACTCCCTTCGCCACCGATCATTTTATTGTTGTTCTTATTGAATGGAGGCTGTTCACTCTGGGCCGAAACAGTATGCCTTGGAATGGGCTTCTCCCAGCAGATGTTTCCACACGTGTTTAGTCAGGTTTAAGTGCCTTGGCTTTGCCCTTAGTATGACGCATCGAATAAGCCCATCTACTTTAAACGCACGTGTCCTTTTCTGTCTCAGCTGGGCCATCACATTGGTCTCCATACAAACTTTCATGGCCCACATGTACATAACAGTAAAGAATAGGATCATCTTAGGAGCAGTAACGCAACACAGCTGTTCTGTTATGGATTTGTGCATCTTAGATGTTTACATGTAAGTTTGCATTTATGAGGACAGCCCAAGAAAACAGTTCTGCCACACAATCGCAAACTTCAATCGCTCGTGGAAACTGAGTAAAACTGTAAGTAAACTATAGCGTACATTTTCAATCTGCAGCATCGTAGAACAGCATTATTTCGCAGCCTTTTTTTCCTGAGTCTGTCTCTCAGCCCAGAGACTTTGAATGAGTTTGGTAGTGTGGACATTTAAAAGCAAATGATGTATGATGTGCAAGGCGTGGATAAAGGCATCATCCAAGTTAAAGATGAAGAATAAATATTGAAGGTTCAAAAAGGATACAGTGACAGTTCTCGTGTCAAAGATGAATGGCCTTCAGAATGCCCTGAGATAATAAAAATGTAATACGTCAATAGACATAATGAGATATTTTAAAATGTAGATGACAGCCAGGTTTAAAATGCTGATCCCACCAAGAATGTGCTCATCTTGGCAGCAAGTCACTGACTTGTAACTTGTAACTATATTGCTGCTTCACTTTTCTTTGTCATCTCCTTCAAACCATCACAACATGTCAGTTCTGTCAATAAACCAGGAAATCTGCTTGTTCACGAAATAGTTGCGCAAGTCTCACAGTTCATGATTGGTTAGAGGCCAATTATTTTCTCCTGAGCTTTTGATATGGCCACCCTGCTCAGTGAGGCAGTAGGGATGGGGCACTTACCTACACTGACCACTGTGACAATTCTCAACAAGAACAATGGTGATGCCTGACTACTGGCTTCTCTCTTGGCTTCTCAGAGGAGCTGTGTTTATGTGGCAGCTAAAGAGCCATGTGGGGCAAGAACTAGCAGGGAGTTTCATGCTCTAAGCTGGGTTCAGGTACCATTGCTGTGCTGTGAATGATGCAATTATTTAAAAAAAAAAAAAAAGCTTGTTGCACTATGAAATATGGTAAACTGCTGAGCAGATCACTGCCAAAAACACTTTTGGAACTGCTCCTGCCATGTTCCCATGTAGTTTTTGTTTGTCTTTCTACCTCATTTATGGTTTTGGCTTCACCTTGCATCTGAATTTAAGCAAACAGTGAAACGGATCATTATCTATGGTGCCCTTTCCTTGGTTCTGCTCCATGTCTTCATCATGACAGAAGAATCTAGCAGTTGTGTTGGTTGTACATTCTCTTCTTAACTGCTCTAATGACGTCTGCTCATTTCCTTTCTTTCAGATTACCAGCTCAGAACCCAGTAGAAGAGGCAACAACAAACATTTGGAAGATTAAGGAAGCCTTTCATGTGCATTTAAAAACAATTCTTTTTTTTTGCATCATGATAGCCAAAAAATGTTTAAAAAAAACAGTGGGCGCAATTCCATTAGTGTTTACTTCCCTTTGAGGCAACGTAAGGAGAATTTGTTTTTGATTTTATACTTACCCACGAAATTTCAAAGGTAGCCTTGATGCAGCTCTGTTTTCCAATGTGGAGTTGAACGTCTTAACAGAAAACTACTTTGTGTAATGCAAGTATTTGTTAAAGATAATGCCATGTGAATAGTTTACAAAGGAGGCAGAAATACAATGCAAAAAGTATAAAACACGTAGGTCATGACAAAATGATAGTATTTCAAAAGAAAATGTATAAAATATTGAAGATAAATGGGTCCGTTTCAGGTGCTATATTTTTTTCATCTGACTAAGGTGACCAAATATAGTACATTGCAGTGTTATTACTGAGTAGGGTTACTTAAACATTTCAGATTTGATGTCTAACTGTAATATCTGACTATACTATAGAAATGATTTGATTACTATCTTGAGAATCCAGTGTGTTGGTTGACTGTAGTCCTCTTTTAACGGAATCAAAAAACTCCTTAATTCGTGGACAGAAATCGGAAACCTGTTACGTTTTTGTTTAGCAAATTTTAGACGAGTCTGTTTGTGATGATTTAGGCATCTGGGCCTAATCAGAATTTTCATCCAACTAGAAATCATTTATGTTTTATTGCTGTTAGCTTCCAGCTGCGAAGAACGCACTTTAATCCTTGTTAAATGAATTAAATAAAGCAAGACCCCACATTGTCAAAGTTGCAGGTTGGAGAAGTTCCAGTGAAACTACTGAAATGTCGAATGGTTATCTGGGTTCATAAAATCTTGAATAAACGTTGTGAAGTCAGACAGATTCTCTGTAATGAATTGGCAGGTCAGTGTCATTTGTTTTACACGGTATTTTGTTTCTACTCTCAGTTTTTGTTACTTTGCTAAACCAGCGTTTTTGGTCCTCTGTTGGAGGTTTAGTGTTAATTCACCTCGCCTGCGTTCCATTTAATCTAATGCATTCAGCAAGCGTTCTGTGAAAATAAAAAGCTGATGTAAGCGGTTTTGGGGGTTTTTTTTTGAAATTGTAAAGTCATAATGTGCATGGCACCTTTTCTCCGTTAAATGTGCATCCATTGAGACCTAAATTTGAACATTTCAAATTTCAATCCCAGAAGTAAAGAAATGCTTTATTATAATCGGTTTCCTCTGCCATCCTGACCACGGTGGGTGATCTAGTTTGTTTTCTGAGGCTAATGGAAAAGTGATGTTTAATATGTCAATTGAACATTTTGTTCCTACTGGCATAACCATGAAACACACTGCTAAAACTGGTTGTCTCTGTTTGGATCATGGCGTAATCCTGGAGCACGGAAACGCTCCCACGGAAACTTAAAAAAGCACTCAGTGTTTCCTTGGTATCCCTTTTAATCTTTCCAAATGCTGTGGGCCAAGTTTTCGCCTGTATGTGCTCTCTACTGTATGCTAAAATTATGTCTTAGGCCATCAGTGATGTAGTTTTTACTGAATAATTTGTAGGAGCCTAAGAAGGAAACCCTGAACCCTGAATGTGACTTTCTTGCCTGTGTCGTCTTGATCACTGTAAGAATCATCAAATACCAAGCACGTCTTTGGAATGTATGCGTTTCATTAAAGTAGTTTTTCTCGTAATACTTGATGGCCATCTGATTTTATTTTTTGAGATATGACAAAAATACAAAATGCAGAGTTTGTTGTTTGATTTTGAAGCTTCATAGCTACCATAGACGTGCAGTATCCTTGCTGGTGTGTTTCGCATTTGCTTGAAATTTTATCAAAATGCTGTAAGGAGAGAAGTGTCTTGGTATGTCATGCTGTATAGTTATTTTTCTGCATGTCATTGAGAACTTTGGCAAAACTTGAATTGTTGGCCAAGAGTGGATGCCACTTTGCATGTGTTACACGAATAATCGGCATGAGGGTTAACCTTCAGCCTAAAGTGATAAAAACATGAACGCCTCATAAAAAGAAAGAAAGAAGTGACTGGTTGGATGTGCTCATAAGGAAGCTGGAATTCTTTTTGACATGAAGGCTGTGGTGTTGAAGGAAACCCCATTGCAGGGGGGGCTGAAAATGGTGCCACGCATGGAGTGGACCCAACACAGATGTGTGTCAGCAAGGCTTTCAGGAATGAACTGGTGTGTCTTTAGCAAAGGACTAAAAATAACCCAAGTGCAGCACAAGTGGTGGAACCAGGAGCCGGGGAGCGCCAGGGTGTTTGTGTCTGGGCCAAGTGCTGCGATGGATGGATCAAATGAGAAGCCTTTAGTGGGGGGGGATGACAGCAGAGCGGCTTCCCGCCGTCGGGGCTAGCTGGTCTGCCCTTGAAGGCTATTTTTTGAAGCCCGAGGTTTCTGTGCGTTGTGGCCCTCATCCCGAGCCTCTCATGAGGTCATCTCCTGTACATTGAAGTGTAGTGCCTGGGAAGCAGGAGTGGGAATGTCAAAGAGGAAGTGACTCAAAAGTGAGGGAGGGAGGGGGGGCGGCACGCGGGGGTTTACACCGGGGTGCCGCAGCCAGATTCACACAGGTTCCTGAGCCCCTGAACGGAATGACAAAACAAAGAGATGGGATTGTTGAGGCATTCCTGGAACCTCGACCACGATTAGGCAATGTGCTCCTTTTGGCCTGTGACTCCGCCGCCTGGCATTTTTTCACACTGAGCCTGACTAACAATGGGCACAGTGGCCTTCTGCAAGTTATTCCAATCCGCTTTTGTTCTGGAATGAATAAGTGTGTCCACCTGTAAATATGTGACATTTTCAAAGCCACCCACTCCTACCGACAAATTTCACTGGGCTCATGTTAGTCTCAGGGACATTATACATCTCCAGAGAACTATGGCAAAGAATCTTTTTTTTACTCATGTTGATCTGATCAAAAGTTTTGGGAAAACAGTATTTTACTAGTGTTGTTGTGTTCCATTTGAAAAAAAACATCTGATGACCGGTAACAGCTTCACATTTATATTTTTTTAGTACAGTGTCAAAAAATCTGAGTAAGCAAGTGTGCATCTCACTGAAGGACTTTTACTTAAATGTTTGACTGTCATATCGCTGCAAATACCACTGTGTTACATTACAAAAGTAGCCATGTATTGAATTGAGTGTTGTCTTCAAAAACACAAAGAGGATCATTGCAGTTTGTGATGCAAATTCGTGAAGCTGTTCTGTTTGAGCATGAAAGATATGTTTTGAAACCCCTGTTAAAATGGAGATGAAAGGAACTCATTCTGCCACATCTATTCTGACTTTCTTTTTTGCTGGTGTGTTGAGAGTGATCAGGCCTGGGAAGTAACAGGATGCAAATCTTTAACATTTCTTGTAGGCCCTAACCAGGTTCTTGAACTTGATCTAGTCGTTTACAGGAAGCTAGTAGAGGGAGACGAGGAGGGGAGATACATGGGAACGTTTAGTAAGCAAAGAACAACTCTAGCCATGCCTTTCTGGATCAGCAGAAGGCACTGGGTGGTGGAGGTTGGAGATGCTGAAGACCAGGTGGGATGTCGCCACAAAGCTGGCGACAGCATGTTGTAAAATTTAGGCATATTCTGCAGTTGTTGTCCAGGAGGTATCTGCAGGACCAGGTTATGGCTTTGTTAAGCTCAGAGAAGCAGAGACTTGAGTTCATTGTTGCCTCCATTTTGGAAAGCAAGTTCTCCTAGTTGATAGAGAGTTTCCAACCGATGGATGGACCTTGTGAGAGGCAAAGGATCTCAGTCTTGGAGAGAATTCATATTTTTGCATGATGAATTAAATTGTAATGGTAAACTACCATTTATAATATTAAACCTTTCTGGGGTTGCTTTACTACAACTCATGCAAATGCAGAAAAATGAAATTTTAACCCAATATTTAGACATCTCGTCTGACGTCAGGCACCAACTTCAGAGCACCTTACTGCAGCAGTGCTGGGACGAATTAAAAAAAAAAAAAGTTTTATTTCCACCTTGTGGAAGTTGAGAACATCGTACACTTTTTTTTTTTACAACTAACTGCAGCATCACAAACAGTGTTGAATGCTTTTCCAAGTATAACGTATAAAGTACTTTAAAACAGGCTCCTGTTTATTTTGCAATGGCGCTGGGGTGAAAATATTTTGACCCTGGTCATTAAGAGGGGTTCGATCCAGCTCTGATGAGGTTTCCATCCAGGGAGTTGAACTCTGCGCCTGGAACATTAATATGTGCCATGTGATGAAAAGCATGAATTTGAAAAATTGCTAGTGTTTTGCAATATATCCACATGAAGAAACTGCTGTCAGCCACTGCAGTGCAGTACAAGAAATGGCAGAGACCACTGGCCACGAAATGCAGTTTACCATGGAGAAGCCGAAGCAGCTGCTTCCAGTCATGGGCTGCTTTGGCAGTTTCGCACCTACAGGCCAAAGGTTCTGAGCGCAGATTCTGCTCTGCTCTCCTCCACAATCAGAGCTCACCTCTGGTTTGAAGAAGACGACGACGCTGTAACTGCCCTGGCTTGCCAACCTAAGGTTGAGCTAACGCTGGGGATGAGGCTCACGAGAGCTAAACCAACACTTTGCTCTCCCCTTTGGATGCAGATTCCCAAGTCTGGACCCTTTGCCTCGTTCATCCTCTCGCGTGACTTTTAACCCATGCTGTGGAAGACGACTTGTAACCACGTTTTTGCTGTCCTTTCTTGCTTTGCTAGCCAGGACAACCATGGGCTGGGACTCGCAGGACTGTTTAAATGCTCCAAGTCGGCTAAAGAACACAATGCTGCACTAAATCACTTCATGTGGCCATCATGGGATTCCGCTGTAAAAACAACACGCACATGATGGAGTCCAGACCCTTCCTCGCACTTATAAAGCCTATAGTTTCCTATGGCGGCTGGACAAATGGATGTGGCTGTGAACGATTCCAGCTTCAGTCTGTCCTGAAGTCTATTATGAGGCATGATTGGCCGGCACCCTTTTTATTCACTCCTACTACAACTGCCAGCCACGGGATCTCAAAGGACAGATGCTGGGAAGGGACTGCTTACCTAGATTATGCAATTTATTAAGCACAATAAAAGACAAGCGGAAACAATTTCCTTGCTAAGTAATTCGGAGCAGCATATGGCAGCTGTGTTTGCAAACACCGTAAATTCAAATGGAGGAAACTTCACGTTTGAAAAATATCATTGTCGTTTGTTAAAATCTGCTGAACAGAAATGTCTTTTTTAAGAGCTACCATTTTTCATTAGGAGATGAACTGTCAGTGTGGAAAAGCAGCACACAATCAGGAACGCTTGCACTGTTAGGCTTCTTTTTTTTTGAAAAAGAGCATAAATTGCCAAAATTTAGTATACTGTATAATATGAAGGATATTTATCAGCATAGAATGGGGTAAAAATAAATTTTTGTCTTTGTTGCTACGACTCTTACTTGGGCTTCTCAGTTAGGGGGAGCTGGTGGGTCTGAACCATGGAGATGAGTGCTCACTTTGCCAAGTCATATATTGTTTGCATTTGCTGTAATTACAAGAAATTTTTCTGTGCATGTAAAACAGACTTAAATTCATTGTCTCTTATTGCAACATCTACTGGAAGGTCTGAGAAAAGGTGTGGGGCAAGGGCACAGCAACAGGGCTGTCAGAGAGCTTCTCTGGAGGCCCCAAACACTGTGGGAGCACTTACGAGGAGCCGGTTTCATGAACTTGACCTGCACTAAGTCCCAGTATTCTACTGCCCCCCCACCCACTCCCCCTCCAAGTCTCTCTGCCACAAAAATTAAAAAACTCGGGCTTTAGCTTAATGTTTTACCTATTGTTTTGTTTCAGCTGACATTTCTGTTGATCTTGCTCAAGAGTGAGTGTTCATATCTGCGCTCGGGATCTTTGTCACTCGGCCAAATTCCAGCAGGTTCATGGAGGGGAGCCGAAGGAGGCGGCCGTGCTGCAGGTCGCCCCTTATCAGCCACCTTCTCTCTGACATGGCAACACAGCGAGCTGCTTGGTCAGATCTGACATGGAGCAGAAAAAAAAACATAATGAAAACACTTTCTGGAAATCAGCAAATCTCACAATAACATGGTGCTTTAATTTTGTTCCAAATTCTTCTGCTCTGATCATCACTTCAGTGTGTGGTTCTTTTTGACACACGTGCAACAGGTGGCATTCGAACCATTCAGGGCCCTGATGATGGGCACAACCTGATAATCTGTAACCTTTGTCACCAAGTGACCGTAACTGTCTGTGAGACGGATGTCCTACCAAATTGAGCACAGAGGGACTAAAACCACAAGGCTGGTATCTGTTTTAGTTGGCTTGGGTGTGGCTGTTGTACTTTCTACATCAACATCCTTCATAAATGCACACGTAAGGAAATTGTATGAAATGAGAGATGTAAAAACAGGAACTGGGTGCCCATGGCAAACTTACAGATGAGAAACTGTTCCAGAATGCAAAGATTTAACCGGTAGATAAATTTATAGCTGACATTGTGCTCGTAACATGTTCAGATGCAGTACAGTGTCAGTGTGAAAGCACTGTCATGTCAAGGACATTTCCCAAAAGTGCTGGCCAAAAAAAAAACCTGATCATTTTGGTCATTTGTAGACTCATTTGTAGGTCATTTGATTGGAATATCAAAACAAAATTGACAGTCACCCCCACCATTGCACCATTGTGCAACGGTACGTTTTGAAGGTTCGGGTTTATTTTGCTTTATTACTTCAATTGGGAGGAAATCAATAAGTTAGATGTGTGAGGTTGGCAGCACGTGACCCATGAACACCAGTGTCCAGAGTTTTTCCAACAGAGAAGGTGGGGATTAGATCACTGCAAGATCGACGCTGCTGTTTTAGTTTGTCGTTATTTTAATTCTTAATATTCGTGTTGCGGTGCAATCAAACTGACGGCAGTTACTGGAAGGCCTTGCTGGTGGTGGATGAAACAGCTGTTTTAAACACCTCCCCCACCCCCCAGGCTGCTGCAGGTGTTTTTCAAAGCACCACTTGCAGTACTGAGTACGGGAGCATAGAGGGCGCTGTAACCCACCTCCTCTTTGCATCTTGCACAAGTACTGCAATTACATTTTCCTAGAACCCAGGCACTGTAATTCCACAGCACTGTCAGTCAAAGAGCTACATTATACTCTTTATCTTGTCTGTGTTTGTGTCTGTACAACACACGACCACAGCATGTGACAGCAGGCGCACGGGGAACATGCGGTCCGAGCTGAGCGGACAGGGAAAAAAACACGCCCGAAGACGGCCGGGTGTCCTGCAGTGAGATCAGCTCTGGCAGCAGTATAGCTTTCATGGTGCACTACTTCAGAAAAACAAAAAAAAAGTGCAATAAACTTCTCTTTTGTGCCCAGCATGGATGCTGCACGCTCTTTCACTCACGTTTCCAGCTCTGCCGTGACCTTTGCTAATGTTTACTTTCAATTGTTCTCATATTTAGATTTGGTCTTACTTATTCTGTCAGGTCAATTTGAAACTAGACAATAGTCCTTTTTACTTGTTTAGCCATTAAGAATCGATCCCTCGCTGTGCTATCGCGTGCTTAACAGGGTTTCTGATCCCTCGCAAAATCAATCACCTCAGTGCAAACTGGCACACGGTGCAGGAATCCATCTCAAGGCATAATGGGAAAATAATTCATCAATATTGGAATAGCAACTGCAGGATCGTCGGCCCCGGACGGACCCTCGCTGGCGGTGCCTGCTCTTTTGGGGACAGGATTTAGCTTGTTTGCAGCTGCGAGTTGCAGCGAGTGCTCAGAGTGAGACGCCCACGAAGCTCGCAGCATCAGGAACCAGAGTGACGGTTGGTTTTTGGATTCCAGTGGTTGAAGGCCTGCAAAAAAAATGTACAGTTGCGAATTGGCTTGCGTCGGAACCTGGTTACTGCATCTGTTGCGGCCTTTTGTGGTGTGTCAGCAGAAACACTGCCGGCTTTTTACAGAGCTGTTTACTCATGGGCCCTGCGATTGAACCCATTCCTCTGGGAGGCCGACAGGTAAACATTCTCGCTACTTACATGCCGAGAGGCAGGGGGAAAAAAAAGGGAAAAAAAACAACTTTGAGGTTTATTTTCAAAACTGGATTTGTCAAAATACACCTAGTTTCACTCTGGGTATAGTTTTGCTATATAATACAGTTAAAACAAAACGCCTCATTCACAGATGGGAATCATTTTAATGCAACACAGCAGCTATTTTCTCCGCACAAGTTAATTCATTCACCTTTTTGTTATTATGATATTTATCAGGGTTTCATTTCTCAGTCAGCGCTTTAATACAAATTTTTACAATGTTTCTCAGGTATCAGGATGGGTATTTGATCAGTGCGGTTTGGGTACCGTGGCAAGAGCACCTTCTAGGATTTAAACTGGGACTCTGCAAACCTGGTTTTTAATTGCCATCTTGCCCCTGTCCACCTCAATCAGATATTCTCTAAGAGCCGAGAAGTGCAGCCTAAAGCACGGAGTGACGTGTATAAAATGTACCTGTTACCTTTTGTTGCTGACAAAAAGGGGCACACTGTTAAGCTAGAAACATCTCACCATCCCGCACTGACAAAGCTACAACACTGAGCGATGTTGGTAGTCGACACGGCTACACATTACGGCCTGGGTGAACACCCTGCGTCACGCGACAGCGGCGCGTCACAGGAGCGTGTGTCTTCCCACATTCCATGCACCTGGAATGCACCTGTCATGTAACTTTCTCCCACACAGCTCAGGTTCCCTGCAGCATATGGCTCAAGGTTGCAAACAGGTTTTCACCCACACTTGTGCACTCAACTGAAAATTAACCATGAAAAAGGCTGACCCGTGGGGCCCAGTCGCCACAGATGCACTGTGTTGCTCCTGGAATCACTCTGCAAACACAGACAGACAGACAGAAAAGTGCAGAAAAACTGTGTCCAAAACAACCGTAATCCTCCATTTTTATAAGTTACGGTATTTCTACTTTTTTGGCGTGTTTGACTTTATCATCTGACCTCTGAGAAAATAAGCCACCTTTGTGTGTCTCAATTCCACCACGTGTCCAGTGGTACAGCCCATAGCCTGACGTTGCGAATAATGTGGCTCAATTACTGGACTTCAGTCCCGTTGACAGCTGGCCTTGCAAAGTGCCCATGTTGCGAAAGAGCCAGAAGTGTTGCACATCCATCCTGAGCTCACGTAAGTGACAGGTATGCCGCACGGAAGCCCCGTGTTTGTTTTCATCTGACATCCCGGTGCCTAGCAACTGGCGTTCTTTCAGGAAAGCCCTTTGCGTGTCAGCACTCTGAGAGAGGACTGAGCTCCCAGGGCGTTACGTCAGTTCTCGGTTGCTTTCTCCTGTGGGGTGTGGAAGGGCATTGCCGTCTGCCCTGGGAATCCTCTTACTCCCAGTTCTGAAAGATAAGTCGTGACTTACGTCATGAGGACAACGACAGCTAAAGTAGGAGTAACGTGATGCTTCTGTGGGTCTTGGTAGCTCTGTTGGTGACAGACGGACGGAGAGCGGCACAGAGATGGGCCGTGGTTCAAGGCCCAGTGCCTTTGTAACGCTTCGGCTGGAGCGGTTTGTGGGGAGCGTCGCAGTTGGTGCGCCTTGGCTGACTGCTGAGGAACCCGTTGCCATCTCTCACCAGCGGAGATGTCCTCTGGAACTTGGGCGGGCGAACCAGACAGTTGCCCTCTGTTGAACACCAGGTGCCTGTCAAGAATGTGTGGACTGCGCAGCGAGGAGGGCGCAGGAAATAGCAGCAAGATCCGAGGGCCCAACAGGGCGAAATAAATAAACTTTTAGGGCAAGTGAAATTCCTTCTGAATTAATCTGTGTTGGTTTTCCAGACCGGCTGGAGTATACAGGCCCACTTTGTAGTTCTGCTATGGTTATAAACTTTAGAAAGTCTTTCCAACTCGAAAAGGCCGATATAAGCAAGGCACCACTGGCCACAATTAAACATTAAAATTCAAGAAAATTCATTAAATGCCTGAACAAACAAACAAACAAAAAAAACTCTGGGTATTCGGTGACAAGGTGAATTCCTCTTATGGTGTCCAAACCATCGCAATGATATTTTATTACGTATAGAATAAGTGTAACTCAGTCATTTGGCCCTTTGCCACAGGCATTTTTAAGTGTTTTACATGTCTTTGCTATGGAAACAGTTAAAGAAACACCTGTCTGCCAGGACTTATGGACAGAAGACTTGAAAAGTTCCTGTTGCACAAAATGCATCATAATACGGGAAAGTGAACAAATAGGAATCTGATTGCTTGCTTTATAACGACTAACACACATGATAATAACCCTTTTTTAATTTGCCCGCATCTCACATCTCTCCTGCAGCGTTCTGCGGATGTCTAACGGGCATCTTCCCAATGACCGGACCTTAACAAAAGACGAGTGAACACCTTGACTATGAAGGGCAGTTTTTGTTTTTTTCCCAGCACGCTAATAATTTTCGCTCCTTGACGTTATTTCTTAGTGTCTCAAGCGTCTCACTGGCGTTCTTCGCGTGAACATTGACACAGCAAGCTGCTGTAGCTGCGGTGCCGCTGAAAATGAAGCGTTGGAAAGGTGCACAGCTCGGCGTGACTCATTTCCAGGTATGTCCTGTTGTCCTAGCTTGCCTGTTACCTTGGAAACCGACACCGTGAGCAGTCGGCATTATCATGGCGGTCAGGGGTTTTTTTTTCCATCCCCCCCGCAACAGTTTGGTTTGCAACTGCTGTTTGTGACACTCATTTGAGAAACTGCTGTGTGTTAGGATGAGTCAGTGCAAATGTTCAGCTTGTGGCAAAAATATGCTTTTTTTTTTTTTTTTACATTTTTTTGACCTCTGTTACAAAGTGCATGACGGTCCGAAAAATGTGCAATGCTGTTTCATCCACCATCAGCAAGGCCTTCCAGTAAGTGCCATCAGTTTGACTGCACCGCAGCACAAATATTAAGAATTAAAATAATGACAAATTAAAACAATAGCATCAATGCACATCTGAAATACATTGTGGATGTCTGACGTTAGATTCATGTGTTCAAAAACAAACCATCAGACAAACGAAGGAATTAGATCACGGATCTGCATTTAGAGCTGAACTTTATTTTTTGGTCTACAGCAGATATAAAGGCACCATCATCTGGCTTTCAGACCAAGAATATCAGAAATGTGGCACTTCATGGCTTAAACATCTGACAGAGGTTCTCCACTCCTCATTTGTGCTCCTGGTTAACTGTGGACGCCAAACTGAATGTCAGAGCTGCCGAAATTCAATTGTAATTGAGAATTACATGAAACTAAGCAAAGATTACACCTTTCTCTTTATTTGAAGCCCTGTTTGTGATATGACACAACAAAGTGGCCTGAAAGCCATACAAATGACAAGCAAACTGGACTACAAACATTTTTAAAGATGCATAATTTTTTTTTAAGTGCAATGCTTTTCTTTAAAGAATACAACCATTATTATGTCTCACCAAACGACAGACACAGCAGGTCAAAACCACCAAATATACCTTCATTGTCTTTTCCCAACTTCATCATCAGAACTGCTTGGCAAAACACGTTTCGATTTTGAAAATATTTGTTAAATTGTAGTATCTCGTGGATTTCCTCATCACTTTGGCAAGCATCTAAATTTTTGATGCTGCCTGAGTGGCTCCATGCATATTTTCTGCCTTCAAATACAGTTTTGAGCACCACAGCAATATTTTAGCACATTTGCATAGCAACAGGGAAACAAAAAGAAAGCAGATGAATTCTTTCATAAACCATTTTTGCGAATTACTGATCATGTAAAAACCGTCTGTGGTCTGAAGATTGCAAACATCAGTGCCTGGAATCAGAACGCAAACCATCCCTCTAAATAGGCCCATCTATTTCTGTTGGCCTTTGGTTTGTGTGAAACGCATTACATGTGTTTGGGATCAGTGTTTTTTCAGTGGAGGAGGATAACTGAGTGCAGGGAGCAGCTCCTCGGTGACCTTCTCTCAAAGAGGCCTGTTTGCGTCCATTCGGAAATTAAAATTCTCAGTGAAAAACGGGGCAAATAAGCTTGACAGTGTGCTGATTTTTCCACATATACTTACAAAGCATTCAGTCCCATTTTTTCTGCCGCATTCCCAGGGTGACAGGGCCTACAGCAGGGGTTAGTGGCTGTTTTGAGCTGCGAAAAGATGTACATTAGGAATCATCCACTTGCTGGTTAGCACATTGCGTGAAGGTGAAGAATGGCCAGTCAATTGCTTGGCACGTTAAGCACACACACGCGTGGAACAGTACAATGATGTGGCCTCCAGTCTTTGCTGCCAAGGAGCTCAAGTGCTTCTCAGCGCTTTGCAGGCACATAGACCAAAGCTCCCCACCTCCCAGTGACCAAGCCCTCCACTTCCATCTGTTTGGTCGACAATCCTGGCCTCGTTGGCCCAGGAGGGGGAAACCGCCCACATGTCGTGTGCGCTGCTTCCACAACTCCATCCCCTCCATTCCACCGAGACCACTCTCCATTACAGCCATGAAGTGGTTTTGTGCCGTAACTGCTTTATGGAGAGTAAAAATAAACCCCGGGGACACATGTGCTTCTCATTTGAAGTGGAGGAAAATACACTGGGGGCATTCATTGTGACCCATTTACTCCAAGTTGTTATGATTAGATACAAACCAGCATGCAATTTACAGATTATTTCCTTAAAATAAGAGGGTTCGCTTGTGCGATGTATAAGCACTGGGGAGGTAGGGGGGATAAAGGAAAGACCGGTTTTGGTGAGAAAAAAGGGTAAAAATAGAAAAACTCACCACAAAATTGTATCTACAAATAGCATGCACTGATGAAAAATTCCGAGCCAGTCCATCAGCTATCTGAAGAGCGTATCGAAAGGCTGCAGAAATAGTACCTTTTATGTGGCTTTGTCTTTCAGCTGGACACTTCTTCTTATAGCAGAGACGCTGCAGCAAAATTAATAGGCTTCTGATAAGTGCGTGTTTGGTGATGCGAAGTACCTGTGCACACAACCAGTTCACTATACACACACAAACACACCTTTCTGCTGAAAAAGACTGCACCCGATAGAGTTGGTGGCAAAGCGCATTGCATCACACCATCAAGTTGGACTTGAGACCATCTGGAAGCCTGAATAGGTGAGTCAGGTGTTGCCATGATTTCCTAATATGGTCAACACTAGTGGGTCCGTTGCTGCCCACACAGAGCTCTGACCTACCACAGGTCGTCCAATACCTCCAGACAGTCGCTGACTTTGTGTGTATCGATTCCCATTCGTCCATGAAAAACAGGCCCTTCAGTAACTTCTCACACAACCCCAAGACCATGGACTTTTCTATTGCTGCACAAGTGATTCATTGAAGTGTTGCAGCATTATGGCCCATTTGTCTGTACACTTTGAGCTGCTGCAAACCAGGCTTGTGACACAGATTTGCTCAATCCATAACCAGCTCAACCTCCAGGTTCCAATCACCTTGTCTTTTGGTCTTTTGCCCAGCAGCCACCTCAGCTGTCCTCAGGGAACTCAGGGGGATGTAATGCTCTCGCTTCCCAAAAAAACAGGCCTCTAAAGATTTTATTGTGAAATTTGACGTAGTTGATGTGCATGGTGTTTCCCCACACAATTGTGTAGCGCAAACTGAGTGATTCCTTCACATTTTAACCCGCTGCTTAAGATTTCTGCTCAAGAACCTTCAACCAGCATCTGAACAGGTGAGCAGTGGAGCAGCAGGGCTGCTGGATGAACAGAGTCCACCAGCCAGTGGAGGCACTGAGAACAAGCACTGTTGACGTGCCTGTGGCTTCTTCGGAGCACTGTGTAAGGCGATTTCACTGTGGTCAAACCATAGTAACACGACTGTAAACAGGCTGCTTTTTAACATGTGTGCCAGCTGAGTCTTACAGGGAGAGAAATAGCTTCTTGTTCTCTCCATCTGTACAGAAGCAATGAGACAAAAGGGGTTTTCGACGTATGACTGAAAACTAATGGATTCTGTGAACCTTACATTAAAAAATATATTTATTGATGCTCATCAAGGTGATAGGTTTAGCTTTTTAGCCAAAACTGCTCAAATGGATGATTTGAAGGAGTGTGAATTATTTGATTCGCCTTAAAAAAAGAAACAGGTTCCCAAATGTTCAGATCTCACAGGCAGACTTGTTCACTGTATATATTCCACAGTGGTTGTCGCTACCAAAATGGCTCTTTCAGAATTGTAGCCTGATGTGCTAAACCAGATCCGCTTAAGGTTATCCAAACCAATGGTGAGATGGAATGTCCAGGCCCAGAGGTATGTGGGAATGGAATAAACTTGACTTTTCCCTGCCGTGTGGTGATTTCGTCTGTTGGTGACTGCTGGCACCTTGGAGGTCATTGCCATTATTAGTCCAGCAAGAGGCTCAGCAGTGAACCCTGCTGCCCCACAGATTGTTTTTGAATGTGACCCTGGTTTTGCTCATACACATTTTGCTTGTTCTCCCTGTATTCCTGCGGCTTTTCCCAGGATGCACCAGTTTCCTCCCACATTCCTCAGACATGCTGTTCGCTGGCACCAAGATGTTCCAGCAGACCTGAAGGGCATCGGCAAGCCTGGTCCTGCAAGGACAGATATATAGTTGGGTTACTGTCATCCAACTGCTTTCTAGAAAGTTCCCCTTTATCCTTGTCATCATTAAAGTATAACCACAAACCGCAGAAAACCAGAGAAAAGAATGAGGTTTGTTTTTCTAACCAAGCCAAGGATACTTATTGCATATTTTATGGAAGATCAAAAAGGACAGATAAAGCAAGAGATCTTAAACACCTCTAGATTTAATGGGTTTGGGTGTATAGGGTGTATATTAGTACGCACTTTTGGTGATTTAAAACATTTAATTTATCTTCGCCATTTGCAATTAATTTCAAAATAACGGCGCTTCCCGCTGGTCGATATTTAAAGGTTCAAAGAATTGTGTCATAGCTTTGTGTGGAAGTCAATCTCAGGTTTGCAATGTGATGGGTAGTATGTGTAAGCAGTGTATTTAGGACCATCTTGGGGTTTTAGAGAAAGCTGTCACATAAGTACGTACAAATTCACAAAAACGACATTTGTTGTTCATCTGGAGGGAGGGCCTGTTGCTGAACGGTCACATGCTCCTTAGCATGGATGAAGGTTCTGTTAAACTGTCAAGCTATTTGTGGTGAAGACACCAAGGCAGCACCAATTAGCTTGCATTCCCCTGGGTGTTTGACATAGCTGTGGTTTCCCTCATCACCAACAGCGCCACCATAAGTCTACCCTTCTGACGGTGGACGACGGTGAATTTTGCTCTCCACTGTTGTTCAGTGAAGCCTGCAGCCTGGGGAGACCAGATAAGTAAGGTGGCCAAAAAATGCGCCGTGGAGGCGGCTGTTGCCTTTCCCCCCCTAGGAGAAACCCAAGATTGGTATCTGAGAAACAATCTGTAAGTTCCTTCACAATTTTTAAAAAAGATTTGAGTTCGACCAGAAATGCAGCTAATTTTGGACGTGAGCTGATGGAAGACAACACGCCATGGCGGGTTCGCGGGAGACAGCTGACGAAGCAATGAGATCTCAATCAAAACATTGTGTTCCTCCAGCGCCTGCTTACCTGGCTAACATTATTGAAGCCCTTTGCTCTCAAAGTGCTCTCTGTACCCACACACTTCTGCCCTCAGGGCTTCTTGGAGGCCCTCCCTTCCTTGGCGTCAGTGACGTTGCGTTCCTTGCTCACCCGATGGCAGCCTGCAGACAGCAGGGCCTTGAAGATGAGGAGTGGTGGAAGGAGAAGATGCTTGATGTGCAAGAAAGAGAAGGGAAAGTCTTCCTTCCAATGATCTCCACCACTACCTCTCCAGCACTGTCACCATCCTAGTGTCCTCATAGGGAAAATGAGATTCACACAAGCTTAAACTCTTCCCTGCAGACATTTTAAGGTTATAAAAAAGATTCATTGCAGTTTACATCCCATTTGTGCTAAAGATGAGTAGAGCAGTTCAGGGTGAGGCCCTTGCTGGTTCACAGCAGGTCTCCTCCTGGCATATTATTTCAATACATTTCCCTTTGTACCATTTTTCTGTATTGTTTCCACGTGCTGAATCAGAAGATCGATCTCCTCATTGGGACCTGTGGATTGGGCCATTTAACGTGCCATCGCATCCAGGAAGAAGGATGGAGTGAGCGATGTTCTTCTTCACTGGCAATAATAATAGAAAACTCATAAGGCTTTGTTTCCCACGCTCAAGGTGTTGTTCTTTTTCAACGTGGATTCCAGTGCTGTGTTCTGAGCACATCAAAATGTCACCTGCAACACTAATCTGCAAAGCTGGCCTGTCATTGTCATTGTTGGCAGGGAGGGGGAGGAGAAACAGGCTCCGTGTTAATGTTCCCCCTCAGCTATTCTCCAGATGCTCCACACAGAGCAGCCAAACCAGATCCACTTCTAAGCTGGGACTTGCGGTTAGGATGTTTTGCTTGCACTGCCTCCCCTAAACCAAAGCCTGTTGAACAGCCCAAGGAATATATAGATATACATATGTGTCTGTAAAAGGCTGTTTTTTTGTTATGGATAACTAATATTATCTGCAAATAGACCCTGAAGCTCATATTGGATGAGAAAGCAGCCCATAGAATAAAAACTAGCTGTGCTTATTTATTTGCTCTTTTATTATCGAGTTGAGGAACTGTGCTGCAGGTCTGTGGCAGGGTCAGGTGGACAAGTCAATGGTGCTTATGCAGCACTTGTGATAGATGGAGACAACAGAGCAGGATGCTTGCAAGCAGATGCCAGGAGGACTTCTGCGCAACGGGGGCCAGTCGTCGTCCAACAATTCACCTACTTGCACAGATCTCATCCTCGACTTCACACGTGGTTTGCATTTGAAACGGCCTGTTTGGATCCGCTGCGCCCGGGGTATTCAGCCAGGGGTCGGTGGACAAAAGAGAAGAACGAGAGGGATGTTTTCAGGCCGGTTGCCTCCCCAAGGCCTGTGGGTCCATGAAGGGGGACACAAGAGCCGGGTCGTGAAATGTGGGAACTGTTGTGTGTTGCTCACGTGTGCTCTCCACTCTTTCGATCATCAAAGCTGCCAGCTTTCAAAGGTAACAATGCGCTGTTAAGCTATTGCCACATCTGTCACAAGCGGAGGATAAACATTTTGAAACACAGATGTTGTTGCTGGTATATATTCAAACGTACGTTTTGCCAAGTTCATTGTCTCATGGAAAGTATGACACGACCAGCAGTCCATCCAAAAGTTGTTTTGGAAATTGTAACCATTATTATCAATCCTTGGAAAAACACGCTCATCACTTTTATACTTTTATCCCCTGGTAGAACCTGTAGGTTTAGATGGTTTCATCAGGTATGACGGCTTTTTTTTGTCAAAGGAGACCGTCAATTTCCCTTTGGCAAAATACCATCCCGTGTGCTGTCACCAAAATGGTGGCAATTTTCGCAGAGCACCGTGGGATCGCTGCCTCACACAATCATCCCTACGCTTTGCATTCACTTCACTGTGGTTCAATGCTGCATTTCACCGCCTGAACCATCCGCTTAGCTAACTTTTTAAATTGTGATTTTGCTGGTTTTTTAGTCAGTATCAAAATGCACAACTTTTTTGCACCACTTTTGTGCAAATCAACTTACAGTTTTGCAAATTTGTATGCCTGGGTATGTTTGTTCTTTACTTCACTTCATTTCAAGCGCCTTACCGAGGTGGAAAACATCATCAGGGCCGATTTGCAATCTTGAACCCGCCACCTTTAGGTGACAAGTTTGACTGCCGCTATGCTTTTAGGCTCAAATATTAATACATGTAGCTTTTGATTGTGTAGCGCAGTATTTGGCAAACACGTAGTCATGTCATAATGACAAGTTTGCCTAAGGGATGTGTGCTTGGGAAGACGCACCACAATGACAGCAGAGACTCCACATCTCATTGCTGTATCTCCTCGCCCAAACCTCTCGGTGCTGGCAGTCTGCCTCAGCAAACAGACCTGGGGAAGAGCTTTATCCCCCCGTTTTGCACAAGCTGCATGGTACAGCGCAGAGATGTGCACGCTTTTGCAAATATTTGCCTGTCAGATTTCACTACAGTGCGATCAGATGTGCTCTCATATCCCTTAAGTAAAACAAAAAAGAAGAAAAGAAAAGTGAGGCCTTGTGCAAACTCCCTGCGGGAAGGTGGAATTCTTCTGACATGAAACCAAACAAGGCCAAATAAAATTGTTAAATAATGACAAAATGTCTTTGACACAAGTGGGGAGCTTAGCTGAGAAAGTTTTCCCTTCATCACAGGAATGTGAAGTAATCAGCCACGTGGTCCTCTGGCCAAAAGGCTTGGGACCAAATGGCATCGAAGGGAAGACGATGGGAAAATGTGGCCGACTATTGCAGCACCTACTTTGCTGGGTAAGTGTTGCAATGCTCAGGCCACACCTGTCCACTGCCGCGGTTCAACTGCCAAGTGTGTGTTAAGAAAATGCCAAATGAATGTGGGGACTATTCTGCAGCCTTGTCTTAAAGACACAACATGCCAGGGAGGCCATGCAAGCAAACATGAGGATGAGGACTCTCTGGTTGGACTTTCGCTGGTTATGGGATCCATGCAGCATGCAACACCCAACACGTGTTGCAATACATGCAGTCTTGCCCCTTGTCTGGCGGGTAGGTGACTCACGAAGCCTATTCTCAGCAGGGTTTTCAAGCAGGTCCGCAGCCATCACCGCACCGTCTGGAATTTACCCACGCAGCTTCTGGCAAAAGACAACACTGAATCCCGCTTCTGTTTCCCATTTGGATTTGCCACTCAAGCACGTGCTCGCTCACAAGTGCACCGCATTTTCATGGTTTGCTCCAGAAATGCCTCCACATTTATTCTCTACAAATCGTGCACAACTGAGCTGAGCAACACAAAGCAGTCACTCCTCAGATCACAACTGATAGTGCTGGTGAGGGTCTCCATCCAGGGTGCAGCCTGTTTGTGCGGCTAGATTTGTGGACAAACTCTTGGCTGGGAACCAGATGGGTTCTCGCAGCTGTAGTGAGACAGAATTTGTGAAAACATGACTTGAAACTCTGCTGTTGACGTTTCGCTGGAAGCGAAGCACCTGCTGAGGACCTTATTTATTTGCCCGTTTAGCTGATGTGTCCTTCCAATTTTAAACTGTTTGCCATCATTTGCTATTTGATCATCTATACAGTTAAGCATTTTCAGTGGAGCGATTCGGCCAGGAGATTGGATTCAACCCCGACATTTAGTGGCGGCTCCACCCTCCAGGGCACCTGCACATCCCATTTACAAGGTCATTTTCCCACCATTGGTTGCCCCTGCAAGCCCGATCTCTTCACCCAACACAGTTGTCCACAATATGCTTCTTCACTATTGCTCCCCCCCCAACTCCCAAGTCACCCCCTCAAAATTCAAGATAGCCTTTCCTCTGAGGACCACTAAATTATGGCCTAAGACAGGGCCTATTTTTCCAATGTTGCAGAAATGTCTTCTTGACATTCTGTGTAGAGGGAAGTATAACAACAACAACATTCCAAAAGGCTATAATTTTCTTCCGGCGGGTAAAAGTTGTCCATTATGGTCAGGGTCAGGGAAAAGATCTTAGCCAGTCATCAGGACCTCTCGCTGGCCACATGAAAGCTCCTGGCCTGGGGCAGCGAAGAGGCCCCAGCTCTTGACACAAACACAACAGTCACCGCTGGGAGCAATGCTGCTTTAGCCCCCAAACCATTTTGTTTTTTTGAAATCGGTACATATTCACCCTAAATTGCAGTATATAAATACCCTTGACCATTCCTGTAATTTCCATGCGCTGATATGCAAGCTAAACAATACTAACCGGAGTCAAAAAACTGCAGAGTTGTCTAATCTTTCAGGATTTACATGATGCGGCGTGTCATTCACTTGACAGTTGGACTTTTAAACTGTTTGGCATGGATTCAGCATAGAATATAATAACACATCCATAATTGCTCAGACGACTTTGCTGTGCAACCCGTTTCTCCTGCAACTGTCTACTGGTGAGAATTCAGACTAGAGGGCCCCTGATGTTCAAAATGAGCTGCAAGTGCCGTACAATGATGGCCTGGCCTCTGCGGTGGGCTCTGGGGCCTCCGCAACCCTGCACTGAAGAGGTCAAATCGACAAAGCGATCTAATCTGACATTTGCACAGCAATATCTGAGCGAGAGATGGTATGAACAAGTGAAGAAGTCTGAGCTTCCTCTGCTTTGGTTCTCCTCATGTCGCAGAGATATGCAGCTATGTATTTTTTTTTTGTGCGCGTTCTTGCATCATCCCAAGCAACAAGAGCGTGAGATGTGTGTTGGTAGACATCAGAGATGTAGATATGTACACTTTTGCTAACAAAAGCCACGCTGAGCTGGTCAAGCATAACATCAGAGCTACATATCTTGGTATCATTTGTAGATGAGGTTGTAGATGAATGGACAGTCTTCAGCCTTTGCTCAGTTCCATGCAAGGTTGTATTGACTAGGTACATGTGGAGCTGCAGTGTAAGAAGAGCAGTCCTGGAGGTGAACATGCAACACAATGGTGGAGGTGTATGTTGCCAAGCAGCGTACGTACCGTTTATGCATACATGTGCAGTAGAGCATGGGAGGCGATGACTCAACTGGGCACCTTGGGAACCCTCAGAGGAGAAGACCTTATTATGGTTTATCGCTATCAACCACAGACATCTCCGTGATGAAATCTACTTCAGCCTACTCTGCTCTTGTGACATTAGCCTGTTTTGCAGGAATGTTAATTCCAGCAGTGGCTGGTGCAAACCTCTTCTAACCTGTGGTGAGATGAAATCCTCAGATATGAAGGAAGAAAAAAAGTAAATGAGAAAAACAAGGTGAGCGTTTTGTGATGTAGAAATAGTCGCAAACTCAGTTGAGTCACAGTTCCAAGAAGACTGTGTGAAGAGAAAGAGAAAGGCAAGGTGAGAAGCAGAACCCATGCAGGGTGCTGGACTAAAGCAGGACTGTGGGTATTTGCATCGGGTTGCCATCAAACGCCTGGGTGTAACTAAGAATTAAGGTTCTGTATGTCATATTTAAATCAATTATTTATATTAAGTATGTTATCAGGGGTCCGGTGTCCGGTGATTCTGGGATAGGCTATGGACTACCACAACCCAGACCAAGCCCAGTGGTTGAGCATAATGGATGGATGGATGGTCATCCATAGAGAACGAGAGTGCTGCTTATTGATTCATACTACTTCTGAATTAACAAAATATGTCATGCTTAAAAAACTTGAAGTAAAACCACATTTGAGGAGTCATGCACCTTGGCATATAAACACCCACTGACCCCCGTTTCCCACGGGTGCTCTTTTCCATAAACCTGCCATCACCTCCATTCTTCACCTCCATCTTGTTCAAAGGCGTGAGCCCTCAAGCACACTCCATCCCTCAGTGGGCCGTATACCACCCATCCACCATGACCACACGGGGAGGTCATTTGGTCACATGGTCACAGCACAGGTGTATATAAACAGTACAGCTGCAACCAACCCTGCAATCGGTGTCATGGCATCTTACAGCTAATAAAGTCTCACTGTAGTCCTCTATATATGTGTGTGTGTGTGTGTGTGTGTGTGTGTGTGTGTGTGTGTGTGTGTGTGTGTGTGTGTGCACGTGCGTGTGTGCACGTGCGTGTGTGTGTGCACTTCAGTACCATTGTGATCAATGGAGCGAAAGAACAACCTCCTATTATAAATATAAATATCCCACAGCACTACTATTATGTAAAACCCTGTGGAAATTGCTTCTGAGTATTTAGGAAATGCCTCCATTGTCATACAAGATGAAAAGGCAGCAGCCATAAAGACACACACACATATGCATACGGACAATCGGCTCCCAACACGTTTGTTTTCACAAATGCTCTGGCCATCATTCTGACCTCCACAGTCTGGTCAAGTTTGGGCCAAACAGACAGACTCTTTGTCTTGGGCTTCAAAAGACAAAGGAGCCTGGGGGAGGGGGAGTGGATGCACTTCTGGCCATTTTTAATTCTACCTAAAATGTAAAACTTCAAAAGGCGCCCGTGTGAAGTGTCTCCACGCAATTCACAAGAGCGCTGACACCCAAATTGAGGCCAGACTCCAAATGCTGTGACTTTAACCCTCCAGATGAAAAGAAAACAACACAATTAAATGTAAGATGCAACCCAGGTGATGACCTGAATTTTAATGTGGGGAAAAAAAATCCCACATATTTCCATTGTCTGCCCCTCCATCTTTAAATGAACACAACTGCAGTGACCAGAATGGGAATCTGTTGTCTGCTGTGCCTCGCAGAGGCAGTTAAGGAGCTGCAAAGCCTGTTTTCTGCAGTTTAAACACTCACTTGCCATTCGCTGCCTCTTTTTCACCTGCCTGCATGCACAAACGCGCTGCTCTTGTAATGTTTTCTCTCTGGTTGCTTAAATGCCAGGTCTGTGTCCGGCTGGTACTGCTGTCGCTCGACCACGCCACCCGAAACCTTCCAAGGCAGCAGGTACTTTAGTGGTTGCGACTGCTCCCTCTAGACTCCAAGGTTGTGGGTTTGAATCCCACTTCCTGCTGCAGCGCTGAAAAAGAGGGGTGGGGGAGTGTTGGGCCTGATGCTCCTAAGTTGCTCTGGAGGAAAGTGTCTTCTAAATAAATAAATACAGGACCCTTGCAGTTAGCAAGCCACTGGTGGTTACATGTAATGTGAAGGGGGGGTGGGGTGAGAGTGTCACCTGAGTGGGGGCTAGGCACACAGAACCAGTCCAGTGCGATGTCTAGACAGGGATCACTGCATTCTTCCCGCTCCCATAAGCCTCCTTAAAGACAGTCTTGCATAAGACGCGTGGGCACTGAGGAGTTAATGTGTGCGGAAACAGGGCCCTCCTCCCTGGGTGCTTTAATGTCTGGCCTGGATATACAATAACAAGCTGGTGCTGATGAAGGCTTTCTTATTTTATTTATATAGCTCCCCCTGCCCGACCCCAGCCCCTTCCCACCACAAACACACAGGGCTTCACATTACACACGCACCCCTCCTCCGAAGTACATAATTATACAATCTGCAGAAAACATTTAATTTTAGCCCCGTAACCTACTGTTCATGCGCAGCAAAGCAACATTGTTTGCGGCACAAATTCAGCCATCGAGTGCGGCGAACGATGCTGTTTTCAGCCCGGTTATTCGTTAACGTTGCGGGGAGACTGTTAAGCAGAGGAGAACGTTTTGCTCTTTCAATGGAGTGATTCGGCCAGGAGATTGGATTAAACCCCAACGCCCATCGACAGAGCAGCTCCTCAACCACCAAATGTGCGGCATGAAATAATGGGCCGCAGAACGGCCTGGAAGGGAAAACGGGTTTATAACAGATATTTGAATGTTTCTTATATCGAAAGTTATGCTACTGTGGAAAGTGCTCAATTAGCCTGAACTCCAGTGACCCCCTGTACTACATAAACAGGGAAACAGCTACAGAATATGAATACATTAATACATGAATAACAGCAATTGTTTAAGTTATGGTGCAAGAAGACAGACGGGGGGGGGGGGCAGCTGATGGCACTCGGACCCCCAGAGGTTTATTTATCTCCCTTGCCACCTGGTTGGGAGTTTTTTTGTTTTCCTCTCCTCAGTTGCCGGCAGGTTTATCGTCTTGCTCTTCTACCCTGTATAGTTACTCTCTTTAACATGTAACCTGTATCTACAACTTCACTGTATACCTGTTACCTGTTCTGTTGTCCTCTAGATCTGCTTGTTCCGAAGAATTTATCGACTTTTTTCCCCCAATACTTCATTAAACTACAATAAAAATATTACCAATCACAAAATGAACATTTCCACAATAACACCAATTCATTTCTTCGCCAGGAAACACTTGAGAATCACGGGAGAATTGAAACTTTTTCAGCTTTCAACACAAATTTTCTATTTCTTTGGGCACTGAGTCTGATATCCAAACAAACACCTGAGACAGGTGCATGGCAGGGGCGCACTGTGGTGGGGGACCTGGGGTCTGTCTTCTGCTGATCTGTTAAGGGCAAGGAGGGAAGCAATAAAAGGCCACGAGCAAAACCTGCAACCCCTGCGGTCAGTGGGACAATGAGTTGTATCTGGGGGCTGGGGGGGGTGGGGATGTGAGAGGGCCGGTCACTCTGGAGCTACATGTCACTCTACAGCAGAAAGTCCAAATGAGGTTGGGGGTAATGTCAACTAAATCCTGTCCCACTGGGAACACTGCTGCTCCTTCTTAACACTAATTCCCTCACCATTTTACACACAGTTTCCCTGGGGGGGGGGGTAACAACTGCATAATGTGATTTATTTACATTGAAAATGTGTAGTTACATAACTCATATGTATTCTAACATATTAAGATATTAAGCTGCCTGAACATTGCTGTTCTGCAAAACTGTTGATGGTTCTTCAGCATTTTAAAGTGTTTTCCTGGGATGAAGTTGTGTAAAAGTGTGTTTTAACAGCAAGTCCCTGGTGAGAATGGATCAGATCAACCAAGGTGACAGGAGGCCTATGAGGGGTCATGTTTCATATCCATCAATACATTTTTTGCTGTTTTTCACCACATGTGGCCTCTCAGCATAGTTGACGTAGCTTTAACTGAATATAAATAATGAATGAATTAATCAGACTCATTCTAGGGTTAAAATGAAGAATGTTTGATTGTCTTGAATGTCTTCAAGCCCTGAGCTGAGAAACTTTTATTTTCTTGAAAACTGAAATGTTTTTCTTCAGGCCGGCCTGCAACGGAGGTGAGTGCTGGTGTGAAATGTTAGCCGAGGTATCAGCAGTGGCAGTTTTTTCCATGTAAATCTTAATGTGACCAAGTAATAGAATCCATCAGCACAACAATATTCATTAATAGAAACCCTCAGCAGCAAATTTTGCCATCTTGGTGTCACGTGTGACCCATCTAGATCCTCAGCGCTTTTCACACTTGCACTGATGTGAAAATGTCCTCCAGTGATGCTGAAAAGGACTCGGCATTCGGTCAGGATTTACTTGGCCTGCTGACTGAATGCTGAGTAATTAAAATTAGGCTACTGTTACCGCACACTGCTTGGTCAGGATCAGTGCATTTCCCATTGTATGGATGGACAGACAGACAGACAGACAGACAGAGAGAGAACTTTATTAGTGCTGAGGGAAACGATGAGTAAATGGTTACCTGTGTCACACCTGTACCTTTTACACTAACAGTGGAACCAGCAGTCCATCAGAAAAGCTTTTCTTATGTGTAGTAAAGAAAAGAAATTTGCGGTGATAGCAAATCAAAACCTTCCTGAAAATTCTGTCATCCAGGGTTCCTACTGAAAGCACATTAAAACCTTATAATCTTTTAAAAAGTTGAACATTTGCATTTACAGTAAAATAATGCACACCTTCTACAGATGTGGTATCACAACAATGGGCTGAAGTCCGACAGCCTGTAAAAAGCGCTCATTTGGGTATTTTAGCGTGTTTTAAAGAAGTTAAAGTTTATTCTTTGACGAATACAGTTTCCAGTTTTTTCATGAAGCATGATTAAAGTTTTATTTAACTTTTATTTTTATCAAATATGTAAAAATGTAGAGCTATGACAAACACTGGTTTACTACACCAAAACTGTCACAGGTCGATCAGGACGCAGATGCATGCAGAATTGAAAGGTCAAGATCCGTTCAATGACAGAGGTAGATCCAGAAACGTAGTCAGCAATTGGGCATGGGTCAAACTGGGAATCAATCCGAAACAGTTGACGAAACAGACGAGGAGTAAACACAAGACTAGGTCGTGGAACAGAAACAGGTCGATAGCCGAAGTCACAAGGAGTGGTAACACTCAGTGCGCACACAATAACCATGGCAATACCTTACAACGACAAGTTGTATGGCTCAGGTACTTAAACGGTTAAGTTAACCAAGAACAGGTGCGATGAGCTAATGACAAGAGGAGGTGGGACAGGTGTCAGGACCTGGTAAGTCGTCGGATCCTGCCTCGTCCAACGGGCCTGGGATGACTGGCTTAAGGAGGGAAACGTGAAAAGTGTCAGACACATTCATGTTTACAGGAAAGGCTAATTTATAAGTAACCTCATTGACACATTTTACTATTTTAAATGGACCTAGATATTTTGGTTTTAATTTTCTACAACCTTCTGGGAACTTAAAATCTTTGGAGGATAACCAAACTCCCCAACCTGGGGAGTTTGGTTATAAGGATATAAGGAGGATAACCAAACTCACCAGGTCCCCAGGTTGATAGGTGGGAGCCTCCCGCCAGTATTTGTCTGCCTGGTCCTTGTAGCGGTGGAGAACGTCTCCAATGTGTCGATGGGTACTCTCCCAGACCTCATCACTTCTCTTCAGCCATTGGTCAACAGTGGGGATGTCAACCGGCTCAGCAGTCCAGGGTACAAGTGGGGGTTGGTACCCTAGACAACACTCGAAGGGTGTCAGGCCAGTTGATGAACTGACGAGGGCGTTCTGGGCCAACTCTGCCCACGGTAAGAACTGACTCCAGTCTGCTGGATTCTCATGGCAATACGTTCTGAGGAATCATCCTAACTCTTGATTCACCCATTCACATTGCCCATTGGATTGGGGGTGATAACCGGAGGTTAAACTTACATTTACCCCTAGGCGTTCCAAAAGGGCAGACCATACCCGGGATGTGAATTGAGGCCCTCGATCAGATACTATGTCTTCGGGGATTCCGAAGAGTCTAAAAACTTGTTCAAAGAGGGCCTCTGCAGTCTGGAAAGTGGTGGGTAGCCCTGCAAAAGGGATAAACCGGACTCCTCGCGAAAATCTATCCACAACTGTTAATATACATGTATAGGATTGCGATGAGGGAAGATCAGTAATAAAATCTAGAGCCAGGTGGGACCAAGGACACGAAGGAATGGGAAGGGGAACTAGCTTCCCAGCGAGTAAGGTCCTTGGGATCTTACATTGGGCACAAGTAATACAGGAAGAAACGAACCAATGGATGTCCTATTTTATGTTTTCCCACCAATAGCGCCTGGCAAGCAGTTGGTGGGTCCATGTCTCCCCTGGGTGACCGGAAGATAGGGACGAATGTGCCCAAGTAACAAGGCAATCTCGAAACCTTGGGGATACATATAGTTTATCTGATGGGCAATGTGACGGAGCGGGTGTACCTACTAATGCTTTGGTGATTTCCTCATCAACTTCCCACCAAATAGAGGCTGTTTGGCACTCTGGGGGTAAAATGTTGGTGGGTTGCTCATAGATGGGCTCATAAGGAAGGTCCTGAATTCTGGATAGCGTTTCAGCCTTAGTATTACGTGTGCCCGGTCTGTAGGTAATAGAAAAGTGAAAACATGAAAAGAAAAGAGACCATCACGCCTGTCTAGGGTTTAGGCGTTTTGCATTCTTGAGGTATTCCAAGTTACGATGGTCTGTAAGGACCTGGAAAGGGTGGTTAGCCCCTTCTAACCAGTGTCACCATTCCTCAAGGGCTAACTTAATGGCAAGCAGTTCATGATCGCCTATCCCATAGTTCCTTTCTGCCGGCGTGAGCTTATGGGAATAAAAGGCGATCGGGTGAAGTTTCGGGGGTTTACCTACTCACTGTGAGAGGACGGCGCCTACTGCGATGTCAGAAGCATCAACCTCAACCACAAAGGGCTTCGATGGATCTGGATGTTTTAAAATGGGAGAGGTGGTGAAGGCCTGCTTTAAGCTATTGAAAGCCTGTTCAGCCTGGGGGCCCCATGTGAAGGTCTTGCACTTCTCCCCCTTAAGCAGCGTCGTTAGGGGTGCCGCTATTCCACTAAAGTTCCTAATAAATCGCCGATAGAAATTAGCAAACCCTAAAAAGCGTTGGAGCTCCCTTACCGTACAGGGAACGGGCCAGTTAAGAACTGCCTCAACCTTAGAGTCATCCATTATAATGCCATCTGCACTAATAATGTAGCCTAAAAAGGAGGTCCTTTGCACATGAAACTCACATTTCTCGGCTTTGACATATAATTTATTACGCCCCAGCCTTGTAAGGACCCGGCGCATGTGGGCTCGTGGGATTCAAAGTCGGGAGAATACACTAAAATATTGTCAAGATAGACGATGACAAATTTCCGTATCATGTTACGAAGCACGTCGTTGATGAACGACTGAAAGACAGCTGGAGCGTTACAGAGACCAAAAGGCATAACTAGATATTCATAATGCCCACTGGAGGTAATAAATGCTGTTTTCCACTCGTTGCCCTTCCTAATACGGATCAGATTATAGGCACTTCTTAAGTCCAACTTAGAAAAGAACTTAGCTCCACGAAGTTGTTCTAATGCCACTTGTGCCAAAGGTAGGGGGTATGGAAATTTTTTACAGATTGAATTGAGCTTACGATAATCTATACATGGGCGAAGACCTCCATCCTTCTTTTCAACAAAAAAGAAACTGGACGCAACAGGTGAGGTGGACAGACGGATGAATCCCTGTGCTAATGATTCATGGAAATAAGCATCAATTGCTTGCAGTTCTGCTTGAGTCAGGGGGTACACTCGGGACTTAGGGAGAGATGCTCCCTCAATGAGGTCTATCGCGCAATCATACGAACGGTGAGGTGGCAGTTTGGTTGTGTTTTGTTTATTAAATACCTCCTTCAAATCAGCATATTCGGGAAGTATATCTATGGAACTAATGCGGGGGCTCTCTACGGTAGTGGAGTAGACTGCGACGCAGTGAAGACAGTTCTGGAAGCAATAGGGAGACCAGGCGGTGATATCTAGTGTGGGCCAGGCTATTTGGGGATTGTGTTTCTGCAACCATGGGAGACCCAAAATTACAGAATAGTCAGCCCTATCTACTACCAGGAAGGATATCCGTTCAAAATGTAGGGCACTCGCGTCCATCCGTACTGGTAGGGTGATAGTGGACACGATACCCTCACCAATGGGTCTTCTGTCCAGAGCTGACAGCCTCAGGGGTGTAGTAAGGTTCTCAGTGATGAGGCCCAGCTGCTGGGCCAGCTGAGACTGAATGAAATTTCCTTCGGTGCCGGAGTCAACTCAGGCTGGAATGGACACAGGCTCAGGAGAATAAAAGGTAACTGGTAGCGTGAATGACCTGGAGACCAAACCCCCTTCCCTTTTGGGCTGACTCACTGGGCCAGTGCTTTGGGATGGGACCACTCGTTGTGCCTTGTGCTGGGTCTGGGAGTGCTGTTGACATTCCCGAAGGACATAGCCTGTCTGGCCACAGTACAGGCACAGACCTTCTTGCAGCCGACGCAGCCTGTCTTCTGGGAACAGGCGAGTGGAGTCACATACATGGGCTCTTGTGTTCTGGTGCCCATTCCAGCCTCTTGGTGGTAGTGGGGGGGGGGTATGTTTGGAATCACCACCCCAGGGATCTTCTGCGCCTGTCTCTGTGGGCACGCAGACAGCAAGTGATCGAGTCGGATGGCTAAGGCGATCAAATCCTCCAAATCCAGATCTGCATCCTTACAAGCCAGTTCAGACAGTATCTCAGGCCTCAGACCGTTCCGAAATGCTACCAACAAGGCAGGCTCATTCCATCTACTTCCTGCTGCCAGCGTGCGGAATTCCAGGGTGTAATCTGCAACGGAATGGGTCCCCTGTCACAGCCTTGATACCAATTCACCCGTGCTCCTGCCCTCATTAGGGTGGTCGAATACGGCACGGATTTCTTGCTCGAACTGATGGTAAGACATCTTCTGGACTTGTGGCCACACGGTGGTGGCCCAATCTAGAGCTTTCTTCATCAGACAGGAAACCACAAACGAAATTCACGCTAATTCAGAGCTAGGGGGTTGGTTGTTAAAGTAAAGGGAACACTGGAGGAGGAACCCTTTACATGCTGCAGGAGAGTCATTGAACTTGTTGGGTTGACTCACGGGGAATGTGGTCACCGATGGAGGGGCGGAGACTGCCGGAGAACCCTGAGAGTCCCTGATTCTGCGGTCCCCCTTTACCACCGTCATTAGTTCGCTCATGCGTTCCTTGAGGTGAGCCATTTGTTCTTGTTAGTCGCGCTGTTGCTGCATGAGGTCATTCATCGATTGCGCAAATCTCTCGAACAACTGTTGATGCTGCTCAAGGATTTGTCCTTGATCCGCAGCATCCAGCGCCGCCGATTCTGTCGTCTGCGTGGCGGTGAGGTATTCTGTCACAGGTCGATCAGGACGCAGACGTGTGCAGAATTGAAAGGTCGAAATCCGTTTAATGACAGAGGTAGATCCAGAAACATAGTCAGCACTTAAACGGTTAAGTTAACCAAGAACAGGTGCGATGAGCCAATGACGAGGAGGCGGGACAGGTGTCAGGTGCTCGGGCCTGGGGGCATGACAAAAACAATACACATGAGATCTACAGGGACATGACACTGACTCTCCAAATTATTCCTAACAGTATACAACATAACTGAAAAACCTGAAAAATAATATTCATCATAATATTCAAGTATCTGTAATAACACTCTGGTGCTGCTCCTTTCTCATGTTTTTCAAGATTTATAAGGTATACTTTTCAGGGTTTACTGCTGGTCTGAGGACTGTTTCCTCGAAAAACATCCCCAAAGGGTTCAGAAAGCATGTTGCAAGTGCGCACCACACACACGTCAGCAGCTAGAGGAGCTTCTCGCTGGCAGCAAAACCAACATATGCCATAACACACTGTTTGAAAGCAACACACACTGTGTATCTGTAGCAGGGTTCTCCTCGCGGCCATTTTCCACACCCTTCGTAGGTTTTTGTCTCCAGTCTGCTTGATCTTTTCCATGGTTTTCCTCAAAATTTTATCCTCAGTTTAGCTCTTATTCCAAGTTTATGCCCGATCATTTCCTGTATCAGTTAAGTTGAGAAAATGTATATGTTAGAAGAACGGATACACAAATAGCATATTGATGCGGTTTGACAGCTACTTAAGCTCTACCTTGATCCAAACTGAAACTTTCAGGGTCAGTAGATGGTTCTGGAGAAACCTTAGCCGCCACAACTGTCTATTTTCAAAGATTTCACACCAAAAAAGCTCTTGCTGGACCCTCACTATACAAGAAATGTATAGCTTAAACCATGCAGTTTATATATTTGCAATCATCCTTTCTTCTTCAGCAAACACGCACCCTATCTAGACATAGACATTAGCTGATTTAAGATCATGGTAGGATGGCAAATTTTGGGCCAGAGGCCAATGACAGTGGAATTCCACAGTAAGAGGGATGCTTTATCTTCCGAACAATGACTCGGCCCTCTTCAAGCAGAGCAAAAACACATGTGCCCAGATCTACTAAAACGGGCTTGTAGAAATACTCTGAGCAGGTGAGATGCTGTCCAGGCTGCACCAGTACAGAGGCAGTGAAACCACATGATAAGCAGCCAAAAGTGATGTGCTTGGTCTCTTGTACTGTGTTGACCGCGTGATCACCAACAAGGAGAGGCCACGTTTATGCTTACACATCGCTGTGACTCATTTCTCCAGAACATGTACCACTTCCTCTTTGATGAATCAAGGTCCATACAACTGAATGATTGCAAAGCATGACTGGTATGAGGATTTGAGACATGTCCTTTGACCCTGTATATGCTTCTGGTGTTTTGCTGGACAACCCAACCCCCTCATTTCTGCTCACTGACTCCTCAGTTTCCACCCTCAGTCAGGCTCTCTGGACAGCTGGAGCTCTGCGGGAACCATAACATCATCACCAATGATCACCCTCACTGCAGAAAAACAGTGCTAAGTGCATCATGGACTCAGAAGGTGCTTATTAGCTGCTTAAGCTCATAATGGCCCAATCGCTGCCTCCCGAGGTCTTTGTGTAGCCCTTACTAAAGCAAAACAGACAGACCCTTATTTACTGGAAAGGATTGTGGAAATGGTAGCATTTCAGCAGGTTGCATGCAGAGGGAGATGTGTGCAGAGCTTGGCCACGCAACACATTTATCTTGAAATATGCGAATGAGAAGCTCCACAAATCACAGGAGCCTTAAGACAAACATCAGCGTGAAGAAATCGTGTCCCCTATCATCAAAGACTTCAAAAAATGGCCATTTCAACCTATAGCTTTCTTTCAGTGTTTTCAAACAAGGATGAGAACCTTGCACTACATGAAGTTAGTAGGTCTATCCTTTGAGTTGAATGTCACAGACTGTTAGATTTATTTGGGGAGAATCTTGGTTATTCCGCACCCACCCTCCCCACCACCACCCAAAGAAGAATTTCTATACACTGTTCTTCTGAGTTGCTTTGTTTAGATAAGAACTGAAAAATAATCTTTGGAGGAGAAGCAACACAAGCCAAGCACACAGCATCTGCTGTAACTGTTTATAAAAACATGCCTGTTACCTTTGACCATTCCCTCAAGACCCAGAAGGAAAACGAACTCCTGCGGAAGGAAAGAAGTGACTCTTTGCGCAAAAATAACAGTTGCATTCCGGGAAGAAGAAGGGAGACTCAGCATGCCGCACTTTGTGGATTTGTACAGTGTTGTCAAAGTCACAGGACACCTGGACACCAAATCACTCAGAATGCGCTGGAAATCAGCTCATAGCAAACCGAGGTCAGGTTGCAGAATGTAATTGCGACACAAGGGAAACATTCCTCCACTATTCCACCTACAAGCTGAATGTTTTGCATTGCCTGAACACTGTAAGTGTTATCAGCTCCGAAAGTGTATTTTTAGACTATCCTTACACAAATATTTGAGCCTTAATTATGATTTTCTCATTAAGCAGCACACTGGGCCGATACCTTATTGTAGACCACGGCATTAGACTGCTGAAAATGAGCCACTGGCAAACAAAGAGACTACAGGTCGTTTGTAATGTAGTGAAACTGAGCAAAAGTTGGTGAGTAAATGTGATTGTTCTGTGCTAGTTTGGCCAGGTTCTGGAACTTCATTCTGCTGGGCTCCACACAAAACTCTTAGTGGAACGTCACAGCTATGCCAGTCCCAACTGGCGCAAATTTATTTAATGGGAAACTAATAAATAACCGAGGAAAGCCAAGCCAACATAGCTGAGAGTAGCCAACTGCAGCCACGGGGACCCGGCAGGACATGCCTGTCGCCGCAGCCTCGGAATTTCAGGTTAATCAAACGCTTTTGCCATTGCCAGGGAGTACGTGGCCTCACACGCCTAATGGTTGCTTCACAGTCTGAAATAAATTTTCATCCTGAAAACATTCCTCAAACTTAATCTCTCAGAGACGTTTTTCTTGCTAATCTCCCGCTGGCCGTGCAGCAGTTTTGGGTGATGAGTCAGGGAAGCCTCCAGATCTTGGCCAGGGTCTGAACGGACCCTCCTTTTATTAGAAGTGGGAGGCAATTATCCCGCTCAAGTGCCCCGCGCACTCCCCTGATCGCAGAGGGGCTGAGGGAGGAGCAGAATGCCTCAAGATGCCGAGTGCTCGGCCAGTGATCCACCGCAGATGGGTTTCATTACAGTGTTTTACGGCTGTGGGGAACCCCACTGGATTGGATCAGTGTAACACGTTCCGGCGGAGCCGTGTGCGCACAGCGGGCCACGCTTAGCGCAGGGGGATTCTCCAGTCACCACGCAGGCCTCTAATAACAAACCCCGAACGGCTGAGCTCAGCCGGCCACTGGGCCCCACCAGCCCCTTCGCATGGGGCTTTCTGGTTTTCTTACGTCGACCTGCGTCCTCAGAGGACTGGGGATGGAGAGGGGGGAGGCAGCGGATTCCAGCTGGAGGGGCATAAGCCATTTGTTTCCACTAGCAAACCCTGTGGAACTGTGACAGAAATCTTACAAGAGTCATTCTGAGAGTGTCCATAAGGCCCATTTTCAAAACCGTGACGTCCACCAAACCCAAAATCAATGCTCCTGGATTTATTTGTGTTTGTATTTTTGTGTTTGCAGTGGTTTGGCTGACAGAAAGACATTCTAAGACTGTTGTGAGAGTTCAGCGTTTAACAATCTAAGAGCACATTTATAGTGGACTTCAGTCTAATACTTGTAGTTAGAGAAAAATAATAAATCCCGTGTTGGAAACAGCTTGAACATGGCAGGGCTCTCTGGAGAGAAAGTCACGCTGTTGAGAAGATGTGGCCCCAACAAATTAGCTGCGCGTCAAATCCCCTTTTCCTCTGTTTAAGTCTGGTTTCCCTCGGCAACGAAGAAACAGGTTTTTTTAATCAGATCCTTCAAAACACCCGCTGTTGGATCCGAGAACCAAAATAAGTGTTTCGCATTTCCTGCAATTTTTATCCTGAGTTGTTTCACTATGACTGACCCGGTGATGTAACTTTGTTTTTATACATTTCTTTATTAGCACAACCAAAGTTGAGCATAAAGAACACAGTGAACAGTGAACACACTTCCTAGAATCTTTAGATCCCTGAATAAGTTTATGTGATTTATGGCATCAAAGAATTGCTTTCACCGATTTTCCGTCTTCTGTAGCAGCATAAGCTAATAATTTAAAGATTAATTAATAGAAATTAATTAATAATTTATTTAATTAATTTATAGAAAATATATATGAGAGTGAATACAGAAGAAAAAAGGGAGTGCGTTTTTATTGCGTATTCTGCTGAAATTTGTAGCTCTTCTCTGTGTAAGAGTGTTTATGCTGAGGAAATGTCACTCGCTGTTTGCACAATGCGGGGCCCACTGTAAATCATAAAGTGACGAAATTCTTGATGGAGAGTTCCGGAAGTGCAAGGGCCATTGGCCCACGTCTCCTGAAGAAGTGAAAGCCGCTGAGCCGAGGGCACCAGGTCACGGCTGAAACAGAGAATTGCATGGCCCTTCAGGTGCGAGCAGCCAGGAGCCAACCGCATCCTTCTGCAGGCCTGACCCCACAAGTGTATCCATGATCCTCACCTGCAAGTCTGCTGCGGAAAAAGGGAACATGCACCTTCGTGGTGCAGGAGGGTCGTAAACGTAACATGTAGACAATCCATTTGCATTAATTTTTCCACAACCTGCTCTTTTAGTCTCATCCACTTATTTTATGTACACTTTATGGAAGCATAGCAAGGTGGAGCAGCAAAAGAGGACAGATAGTTGCCCCATATTCTCATTGTTAATTGTGGAAGTGAATCTAAAATCAGTCACTTTAATCTGCTTTTAGTTCAATCTATAATTCATGCTACTATTTTCAGGCACCGGTCGCCTGGTATATGTAGATAAAAATGAGAAGATATATATATCCATCCATTTTTAGCAACTACTGATCCAGCTGGGGTTGCGGCGATAAGGAGCCGATCCCTGGACTGAAGTGCCGGTTCTTTGCTTAAAGTATATCAGAGTTATCAATTAACCACGCTGTTATTCCAGTAAGATCTCACAGGACCCTGTGGAAGATGTGCTGGTCCCCCACAAACAGTGGGGTCTGAATCCCCTACACAGGTAGTTTGGAACGCAGACAGATGTGGCGCGATGCATACAAATACATCAACGTGTTAAGTATGATTGCAGGTTATGAAATGAATCGACAGAAAAGTGAAAATGAGCAACCAAAACAGCTCTTCTGCAGAGTTCCAAGGTAACATTTAGATTTTAGCGGCTTCTTTTTATGTGAAACCAGCCTTACGTCAGCTGAAAAATGCGGTTCTGGGAGAGCCACCTACTTCTAAATTCAGCCCGGCTGAACTATCGGGTGCAGCCTGAGCGGAGAAACGGCACGTGTGATTGTATATTGGAAAATAGCTCAAATTATTTATACATTTGGTGTAAAATCTCAAACACGTTAGGAGTGCGCGGAACGGGCCTCCAAATGGACAGCGCAAAAAACTAAATTAGAAATAGATGTGCGCCGCGCGCTGAAATTTACAAACCACCTATTCGCTCCCTTTTTTCGGAGATTACCGGCCTCGGCCGCCCACACGCTGAGCATTGCCGACTATTTCTGCTGCGCATCGTTGCCAGTGTATATTTTTGCAGCTACGGCTGTGTTTTCATATAGAAAGATTAACTTAGCATATTTAGTATGTTTCCAAAAAACCCGAAGGCTTTGCATTCTTAGACTGGTGAGACAAATTCAGAATAACAACAATACACACTTGCATGCTGTCAAAAATTAAAATGTGCGTAATAAAGGAACACGAGTGCTTACAGATAGAAAAAAAAGAAAAAGCTGCACAAAAAAAAAGGTTTGATTTGGAAGGAGCCCTTAAAACAACACCCTTGTGGAGAACAATGGGAGGACTTTTGTGGAAGATGGGGGAGATATTTGTCCTGCAGGCATGGGACTTGAGACTGGATAAATATTTAGCTTTCTGCCTATGTGCTTCAGCACCGGCACTGAGCTGTCCAGCGGGCCGCAGATGTCCAGAACCTGTACGGAAGCTGTGGCTGGAGTGTACCTGTCCGCTCCACCTGGACTTTTCTGTGGCGAAGGCATCTCTCCATGCCGGGATCCTCATTTACAGGCTTTGGATGTGCGGTGCACCTTGTCACCTCACGGACAATCCAAATGCACATACACATGTACCTTACCCAGGCCTAATAAAAATGGACAGCCCTTTTGTTCTCGTTCATAAAGTTGGAGAAAAAGATGACTATTAAAAGAATTCGCCAAATCACTGGCTTCGCCTGTTTGCACGTTTATACGGTTTCTGAGAATCTGTTACATTTTATTGCCAGCTGGGCACACTTTGTGCTGCTAAACTGTAGCTTTAAGTGTCTCCTTCTGCCAATTTACCTAATAAAAGGAGGCCTCTGCTATTCTGGGGGCCTCATTGTGAGCTATGTCTCCAGTCTGTCTGAACACTTTTCTGCTGAAAGCTCTCAGAAGCCCTAATCTCCCAGCATTACAGTGGAGCAGCTACTGCCTCAGAGCCCAATGGTGGATCCCTGGCTCTGCTGAGATGTTATCAGACGATAAAAAGTGGTTGGGGTTGTTGCCTCTGTATTTACCTACAGTAGCACTTGGGGTAATTAAAGAGACTGGGTCCTCGCCGCCTCCCGGTCACTAATCACTGTTACAGCTTCAGGCACTTTGAAATGGTCTCGATCGTCACAGATCTGCCATTTTCCTCCATGTGGTTAGCTGAAGGAAAAATAAATATTTGCCACAGACTAGACCTTTCAACAATGGTGGTCTCTGCAGCGATGCTCCCACATCTTTCAGGAAACATCTGCAATCGCTGTTAACAATAAGAGGCTCCCCTCTTGCTCCAGACATCGTCCTGAAGAAAATCTCAGCTTCTTACTTTCCTAGTGTCACTCTCAGCGGGCAAGTTCCCTCGAGCCTCTCCCGATTGTCGCTAAGAGCTGCAGCGGATGTGCGACACAACATGGTGACGTGAGACGAAGAGCCGACTGAGCCAATATCTCATAATAAACGGTGCGCAGTATCAGCGCTTGTGTCCTTCTTCCAGCCTGCAGTTCATAACTGTTTTAAGCAATTACAGAAAAACATATTATCTATCATTGACGTAATTACTTGTTTCCCTTTCAGAAATGGTCTAGACCCCCCGGGCTAATCAGTCAACGTCAAGGCTTCAGTTTCTACAAATCAATACCAGCCATGATACAGTTCTCCATCCATATATCTTAAATACTGCTTATTCATGCAAGTAGCATTTTTTTGGATCAACTAACTAATCTTTTACAGTTTTGAGAGCATCCTCTTCTTAAAATGTCATCCACGTAGCATGTAGCATTTTCCCAGTTTATTTCTGCAGGTACAACAGGTTAATGTCCATATGTCTCAAATGACGGAAATGTCTCACTTGACTTTTGCTTCGCACTGTAAACAATGATAAAATGATGCCTGTTGGCAGGCATTTAGACTTCAAATGTAAGTGAATAAATTACACATCGTTAAAAAGCTTAATGGACTTGTAAAATAATGTCAAATGAGTAAAAGACCAAAAGAAAAGAATAGTTTGCTTCATTACATTAGTTTGAAAAAAAACCCTGAATGTAATTAGTTAAAATGGAAAGACAATTTTGTCTGAGTCCACACTCACTTTGAAATGTGACCCTGTTATATGCGATGTCCTCCCCGCCCCCACTGGAGCTCACTTGTTAAGCCGGACATGTTATTTGGCATTGATGGTCAGGGTGACCAACAGGTATAACATTATAAGCCATCAAAGGTTAATAGGGTCAAGGGCACTGCTGGCATTGAAAGGAAGACCTTCAATAGATGACGCAGACCTTTTAACATGGCTTGAACATACTTTGGCTTCACTATTCCCATGGATTTAGGCAAGGGCCCTTTTTCTATTCATTTTAACATGCAACAGAACTTTAAAACAAATTCTTAGGTGAGAGTTTAGTTACATGTTAGTGTTATTGATTATATTCTGTATTTCTGCTGTGGGTGTGAACACAAAAACATGTTTTTTATAGAAAACATTAAGAGGAATGTGTAAAAAATAAACTAAACCCATTGTCTTTGGCGTGATTTATGGTATCTGGCATGTTGCACTGGAAAAATGGGGGGGGGGGGTCAGCTGACTGTCATGTGAAGTAAACATATGGAATGTAGTTGGTCTAAATCCTTGCTGCCCGTTTGTATTGAGAGGAGCTGCAAGACCAGGGTACATTACCAGAATATCCAAGCTGGTTTTTTGTGGAAGGCTGGACTCTGTGGGTCCATTCGAATAGTTTAAGTTGCACTGTATGCTTCATGCTTTCATATAGCACAGTGACTCAGCAGTCCACCTCCATCTGTTTGTCTTACGGCTAGCAAAGACATTTCCCTGGATCTACTTCAAGGACATTTCAAACCTGGCTGGAGGCGTAAAGTGAGGCAGGTTCCACGGCATCAAAATTCACTCTTTGCCGTTACTGATGGTGCAGAAGTGATTTGCTGCTGCCTTCTTCCACACATGCCTTTGGACTGTTGGTGGGAACCCATGTAATCACAGCAGCTCCGCACAGATTAAGCTGGGCTAAAACCCTGATCTGCTATCGCAGCTCAGCAACTGGCAGGGAGCTGTTTTTCAAACACCACAGGTGACACAGACTGACTCGTGCTATTGATCGTGGAGGTTACTGTGTCTATACCCTGTGTCCGCCCTTGTACGACCCACGGCGCAGCCATCCTGTGTGTGGGTTAGCATGGGCTATAGAGCTACCATATGAATCTCCAAGCCAAATATTTTCCCTCTGTAGGATTCCAGTGTGAGCCTGTGGGAAAAACCTGGGCTCAAAGCACTAGGAATGTTCTGTGTGCGCTTTGCTCTCTCCCAATTATTGTCTTAACCTGAGCTTTCAACGACATGTTCTCCTCTCTCCATTGGATTCGCTCTTGTATCAATATTCATATCCCATCATCCCTTCTCATCAACAACCAGCCAGAATCAACATGCAAGAAAGAGGATTTTTTTATGAGCAAAACCGTTTCTTGCAAACTATGTGTAGGTGGTCAGTAGATAGATGAACCCCAGATCACTTGAGCTCTAACTTGACGATTATCTGACCAAACAGTTTTGTCTTCTCAGATTCTTCACCAGTGAAAGCGGTACCATCGCTGCAAAGTCATGGTGTTGGATTTCTTTGGACCGTTTCTGAGGCATGACAGCAGGTCATGAATTTTTTCACCATCAAATAAACTATATGTGCAACTAGATTGTGAAATGCACTAATTTCTGCAGATCCTGACATTAATAAAAGGATGTTCTCACGACAGCATATCTGCATTAGCCACATCCATATTAGAAGGTATTCTTGCCATCTTCTCACTTACTTTGCCCCTTTTAGAATTTTATATTCATTCTAGAGTCCAGATGATGTGGACCTTTCACAGTTTAAAAGATTCTTTGGGATTTTGAACAAAACCAAAACATTTCAGATGGAGCCTTTTTTGATAGAGGATTTTGGTCTTTTCAATTTGGACAATGAAACTTCATCAGACAATGGAAATGCCCCCTTCCACCAATAGAGAGAACAATTATTTTAAATAAATTCTGGTGTTCAATACAAAAATACACCCATGTAGAAAGCCAACGTGTCACAAAAGCTACAGGAAGCTCCTACCGATCTTTTCATTGCCTTCACATCATAGCTGCATTAAGGGTAGAAACACAGTTGTGAGACGTGCTGTTGCAAGGTGGTGTGTCCACTGTCCACTCCGCACTGCCTAGACAGACCATTTAAAGTTTTCACAAATTTTTCTTGACATGTTTCTGACAAGCTTCTCCAATAAGTTTAAACATTACCTGAAAACAGCCTCAAACACCTCAAATTAAGACCCCTCCCCCAGTTTCTTCTACATGTTTTTGGGACAAAAATCCAAGTGCACTTATTTGAAAATGAAGATGAATCCAAACTCCAAAAGATAATTAGTTTACAACAACTCGGCCTTCAAATTTCCTGCTTTCATCCAGATTGTCACTATGGCTTCCATGTATCTTCCTCCTGTAATTTTCTTCATCTTTCTCCAAAAGGTAAATTCTTTGAAGTTGAATGAGTGAGTAGCGACATGCCCAGCATACTTTGTAGCTAGATTAGATTTTTTTCTACTCCCATCTGTCAAAATAATTAACCATTTACAGATTATACTTCTAGAAGCCAAATAAATTGGATCCAAATAGATTTTCATTGTCGAAACTGAAATCTGCATGAAAAATAAAATCCACAGCATAAAAAAACGCCATAAAATTGAAAGTAAAAGATTTGTGAAAGTTTCAGGTTTTATTTTATTGTGTCGACATAGAGTAAATTGCAGTGCTCAACATACTGGGGAAAATTGTTGTCACAATCCGCATGTTTCTAAACAGATCGTACTGATAATGAAATTGCTCTGTGTGACCAGAATGCCTTTGTTCTTATTAAAAGCCAATAAAATACTTTATGTAACATTCTGATCTCAGCCTTTTTAATGAGGGGTGAGTTTCTCTTGTTTTAGCCCAACTTATTTTATCTCGATTTTGAACAATAACAATGTCTTTTGACTTATTCTTTATACACTAAGGGTCTAAACAAAGGTCATTATATTCAAGTTTCCAGACCTTGACATTTAGCCGAGGCACTTACAAAACAAATAATGAATCACGTTGTCGACAGTGAATCACGCTGTCAATGTCTGGCCAAGATCAGTCACAAGATCAATGATCCATGTTGCAATCATTTAACAATTTCTCGTTTCCAAAACATTAAAAAAAAAAATTATAACGTGACATAGCACACATTCTAAAGCTACTGCAGGATTACAGTCATTGCAAATAACCTTAATCTTTGAAATATTCCAGTCTTGACAATTGTCTGCGCTCTGTTTACTGTGTCCTGTGGCAAAATCGCTTGTANTTATAACGTGACATAGCACACATTCTAAAGCTACTGCAGGATTACAGTCATTGCAAATAATCTTAATCTTTGAAATATTCCAGTCTTGACAATTGTCTGCGCTCTGTTTACTGTGTCCTGTGGCAAAATCGCTTGTAGGTGCAGTAAAACTGTTCATTGTATCCACACCTGAAGCAAGTCATAGCTCATCTTCAGTAAACTCTGTTTGATGTTTGCTGTGATGTATTCAGCTTTTATGCCCCCCCACGTCCGACCTCCTGACTCACCTTTTAAGAGTAATTATCTTGAAATAAGGAACCAACTGTAGTTCACTGGCCTATAAGTACAAACACCTGAAGATTCTTGACTCAGGTAGTCCACTTAAACAATGTTGCTAACTTTAGTCTACCTCCATAATCAATCAATCAATAAGTCCATCAATGATTCAATCGCTCACCCACCCAGACCCCAGCGGGAATCAAGTTGAGCTCTTGCAGGTTTCCATCAGAATCTTTTCACACCCCATATATGAAGCAGTCTGGACAAATTCATTTTTTATTTATTTCAGATTTCATTTCATCCACTGTCATCAGTCTAGGGGGAAAACAAATTTAACCTGAATCAGATATTTTACAAATTACACACAAGCATTTTTTAAACCATTCCCTTTTCATAACCAAACATTCCACCACAACGGAGCAGAACAGGAAGTACTTTTATTTCCTTTCAGCCCAATAACAGAATGTGTTTTGAGGTTTATCTAAACTATCTTTTATCAAAACTACATTTTCTTCCTTTTTTTGGTAGTGAGAAGGAAAAGTTCCGGATTGACTGACACATCATGCTGCAAAGAGTAATGGAACTGATAGCTCAGTAAAATACACACTAAGATCTTAAATAAATGGCATCTTTCTTCTTGGGTATCAAGCAAAGCGTGAGGAGGACTGGAGCAATACTTTGGAAGCTCAATCACTGCATCTGTTTCCAAGAAATGATACAAACAAAAAAGGTTGTTCAGTAGTTACTGACCTTAAGGCACAATGGTTCAAGACATCGCAAAACCTGTAGCTTTTATAGATTCTCAATTCATGTTCTGCCCTGTTCTCTTTATCTGTTTTATATAACATACTTATCTTTGTCATGAGGGCCCCAAAGCTTGGGGGGGATATTTGACTGCAATTCCTTTGATCATAAACTACAAGGGATCGAAGTTTTGTAGCTCAGAAAACACTATCGAAATCCCAACATTTTTTTGTTCTAACTTCAGAAGAAAGACAGCACAAAATGGTGGCTTTGGAAGTTCTATAAAGTTCAGTGCCCTTCCACTTACTGTGTTTTGCACTGTGGCCACATTTAACACAGTTAACACTTATATGAATGCGATCATTTATTTGGGGAGGTTAGACCCTGGGGGGGTGGGGGGGGCAGCCGTGACATCGTAGGGAACCTGAGCAAAACCCCTGGTTGGGTTAAAGCGATAATGTGAGAGTCACCGCTTTGTTCCAAGATAATACCTTTCATTTTGTCCTGCAACATCCTCTCTGTCTCTTCATGGGCTGATTGTCTTTAATCCCTGGTTTTATTATTATTTAGATGCTAAAGGGGGGGAAAAATGCCCACGGAATTTCAACCCCACCACCACCCACTCGAATTGGACACGCTTTAAAGGGGCTGCACCAGGAGCGTAACCTGAAACCGAATTAAGCACATAATTACATGTGTCTACAACCAACTTGAGAAGAAAAAGAGGACAGAGGAACGGGTGTTGGTGGGGGGACGTGTTTTTGTAGCCCACCAAAGTAGAGGCTGAACCAAAATAACGAGACATTTCTACTCCGATATGGAGGCTCTTGTGCGGCATTTTTCCCACTTCTAGTTCCTTAACTGCCAACTCCCCCCCCCCCCAGTTTCAGCTAAAAAAAATGAGGTCTAATAATGACTATTGTCTAAGACCAGTCTCCTAAAACTAAACATTTTCTCATGTTCCTCTTCACATCAAAAGCAACGGCCAGGGAGTCCCTATTAGAATTCAGTGTCTTTCAAATTTTTTAAAAAGCCAAACATACTTACAGGGTTAATTTGTAACATCGTCCACCTCAATCTGTTTTTTTTTTCACATTTTCACTTTGGTTTTTGTTACCACTCATATTGGAATGCTGTAGGTTTTTTATTCCGCCTAGCAATAAGGAGAAATGATTCTCCTTTTAACTGAGCTGCTCTTGCTCAACCACTGACTGGGTCATGAATGATGTGCACCAGGAGAGTGAATAAAGTACCACTTAAACTGGGGGGGGGGGGATTTCTGTGGAAGAGGATTCCAGTAGACACTATGTCTTCACTCTTTTCTTGTGTCATAGTGGGGGCTTCCTGGTGCTCCCAGCGGGCCACTGATTGTAAATCCAGTTCATAGCCACATAATGGGCTTCAAAATTAGGCCAATGAGCTGAAGACGGGCCGTCTGGATGGGGGATTTATAGTCATCAAATTCTCCTATCTCAGAGGCAACTGAGCCATTGAAAATCATGACCAAACTGAGGGGAACTTACCTGTCACAGAGACCATACTGTTGCCTTGGAAAACCGTGACAGGCTCTTCAGGTTACTGACACTGTAACAGGCGGTGAGGGAAGAAATCCATCTCACAAGTTCTTGCTGTATCAGTGTGGAACATGTGGGAGGAAGTGATTGGTTGAGTGCTGAAGGTGGGAGAAATAGTGGATAAATAAAAGTGAAAGGACACTGTGCAGGTGTGGTGTTGGGCAGAGTGAAGGGGAAGGGGGGTATTTTATGAATATGTACAAATTGTGGAATTGCACACATACCTATTATTTTGTCAAATTGTGGAAAAGTGAAGTTTTTGTTTGTATTGGTGGTGTTAGGCATGTGCCTTGATCTGAGTTTAGTTGTGAAGGTCATTTTTTGTGAGCTGGATGTGTACGATGTTTTGACAGATATACTGAATGACTTCTGTTAAGATATTGCATTTGATGAAGAATCATTGAGCATTTTGGGTTTCAAGTGTAACGTTTAGTAAATTGATGGGAGAATGTTGGATGTATAATGGTTTTAGGCATGTTGTGTGTGTTTTGATATGTACTTGGAAATGCTTCTGCCACTTTTTGTGATTTTTCTTGGAGTTTAACAAAGGAAGAAAAAATCAGCGTAGAGCATGATACTGATGATGAAGATACTACACATTGAGCTGAAACAAAATGCTAGATCCTGGAAGCCAAGGGAACTGGGCTATGAAGCCACCACTGGATGGGATGCCAGTCCATCACAATGTGGCCACACACACACACACACACACACACATGCACGCACGCACGCACTATTCAGAATGACCAGACAACATGAAGATGGGAGGTCGACATGGGAAGGAGCTTTTTTCCATGCGTGTATTAATCACCATTGACTAGTCACTCAAAGTAGTGCAAGAAAGGGGATGGAGTTTTTACTGTCAAGCAAACATTTCAGGGGTCTAATATGTGAGCTAGAGGGTTTACTGCCTTGACTTAATCCACACTGATATTATCAGCAGCAGAAAGGAAGATGAAGAGGAAAGACTGGTGAAGGTACTCTACCTGGACTGTTCAGAATACCTCTGGCATTTGGAGGGCATCTCATTAGGACTAAAGGTTAATTTAAACCTTTCCATTTGTTGCATTCCATTCTTCTTCCCTGTGTTGCTCTGAAACACACTTGTACTGAGGGAAGTGTCATTGTGAGGGCTGTTAGACCCACCTTGACAAAGGAGCTTGCGGGCCCATTATCAGATTAGTGACATCTGGCATAAAAGTGCTCCTGTTCTTCATGCACTTAACAAGCTGTTTTATGGAGTATCAGAAGCAGTGGGCTTCTCACTGACGGACTCAGTTAAGCTCCACCTGGGACATGACTAACTCTATGTGAAGTTGTTTGTGTCTGCAGTTTCCCAATTTGTAACGCTGGCTTTGTAGATGTTTCTCCTAGAATCGCTTGGGTTCAGATGTACTGCAGCGATATTCAATGATTGCAAATAATGGACCCTTATGGTGAGGATCTCTTCTATCAGGAATCTCCACTCCTTCCTGGCGGAACAAAGTCTAAGTGCACTGACTGTAAATTGTGATGCTGCTCATATAAACCACAGAGACAAATAAGAAAAGAAGGTTGCATGGATTTGGAGTTCTTCTCCACATCGCTAATAAATGTCAGCAAGTCTAGTTCTTTTAAAAGGTCACACAAAGGTCAGGTTTATATATCTGAGGAACACTTATGTTTTGCTTGTAAAAACCAGTCCATCTGTAGACCCAATAAGAATTTTATCTGAAAGCTCTGTTTACACCATGGGAGTTTTTCTTCAGCCTTTAGCCAAATGTTCCAAAAGTTTGGTTGTTTGCTTCCAGTGAGACAAAAACTTCACTTGTCCAGATAAATTATACACACAGTTCTGGCCCACTAAGGTGTGTAAGTAATGTAATGTGAGCGCAAAAAATGGCCAAAAGTGTAAAGTTTTTCACTTGATATACTTGGGAAGAAGTAAGAACAGAAGGGAGGCAGCGTTTCAGATTTAAATTTCAACCAGGAACTTATCTTTAAATAGAATTTTGTTATTAAGTAGATAAGTTCCATGTACTGCAGGCCAAGCCAAATGTCGCTTTTTTTTTCACTCACATCCAAAAAATTGGAAATCAGCAAACATTAAAAACATTACTTGAGGTGTTGGGTTTAATAAAGACAAATACTTTGACGTGAATGTTATATGTGTGACTGGTGCTTGTGTTCAAAAATGAAAAAAATTAAACTCACAGGGAGGGAATTACTTTAAAAATGTTGTGAAGACATTTCTCTTCTGCATCACTGAATTCCTCGAGACAAACAAAAATCTGGTTGGGAATCATTTCAAAGGGGAGGGGTCCTCTGGGGAACTTACACACAGACAATGATGGTTTAACTGAACTATGAAATAAAATCTTCAGTTTACTTTGCTTTTGCTCTAACTTAAGCACCTTTTGCAACCTTGACCAACTTGCCTCAGGAACAACCTGGAATTTTATTTCATTAAAATCAAGTTTCATCGTATTTTGTCATATTCTGTCGCACCTATCAGTCTGTCAGTGGTTCTACTCCTACTTTTTTTCAAATATCACAACCCTTCTTCTCTTATGCATTGTGTAATGTGATGAAGATTGTGAGGTGGTGCTGGGGGAGTCTTCACAGGGTTGTGGGTGTGGATTAGAGAAGAATCACAGGTGTTGTTATGGTCTATGAAAAATCCCAAGATATCCATTCATCCATTCATTCATTCATCATCACTAACTACTTCACCCCGGTCAGGGTCACGGTGGTCCAGAGCCTATCCAGGAATCAGAATGAAACAATACCCTGGATGAGAATATGATCCCAAAATTGTGAAAAAACTGCCCTTGTATCTCAATTCCAGATATTAAGTGTATGAGGCACAGTGTTAAGATTCACTTAATAAACACAAGTAAACACATGATTGAGCGCAGTAAGTTTGAGAAAAAAGGTTCGCTTCAGTCCTCACCTGCCCTCTCCATCTGCGGGTCAGGAATTTCGAGGCCAGGTATTTCCCGTCGTTTTGTTCCTCCGGCTTCTTAGCTAAGCTCCAGCACTCAGGCCTCTCAGCTCCTGAAGGCATAACCTGAGGCTTTTTTCATCTCTTTTATGTAAATAATTGCTGCTAAAGACTCTCCTCCAGTTGATGCAGAGACAGCATCAGGCTGGTATTCAGATTATAATGAGAGAGGGGAAAAAAACTGTTAGACTCGTCTGATGAGCAGAAGCACTATTGCTGTGTAGGTTACAATTACACTGGTAACTGAGGTAACGGTGGGGGAAGTGTCAGAAAAATTATGATTTCTAACCACTAGCTCCACTCAGGTATTAGTGTTAAACAAGTAAGTGACTTTTCTTCCTTCCTTTGCCTCCAATTTGTGGCACATCCCTCACCAAAAAGGTGGATCTGTAAGTCCACGGTGGACTTCTGGCTCGAACCTGATGGGATGTCTCACTGTCTCAGTCATCTGCCCCAGAACTGGACAGCTGATGTCACCTTGAGGGAAGCGAACGGCAACACGGAGACTTTGTGCACCCACGTGGAGAATTTGCCAGAATGCATGAGCTCTCAAGCACCTTTCAGCAGAAAAAAAAAATTTTCAGCCCGTGTATCAGTGGTTAATCTATGAAAGCACAGCTAATGTGAGCGCCTGACAATGAAGCTTTGACCAATAGGTAAACAGAGATGTGGGTTTTGTACCACTGTGGGCCCAGGGCGAAAACGCACACGCGGCAAGGCAGCCTGCAAAAACATTCCATGCTGTTGATTCATGAGCTGCGGAAAAGACAATTGTCCCTTCTTTCAGAGAAACTGTGAGGCCTGGCACCTAAAAACTCCAAAATGGGCCCGTTTGGCCTGTTCCTCTCGTAAACTTCACACAACACACGGTTTATATGAGCAGCACAACATAGTTTGGCTGCATGGGCAGTTTGATGCCACGCTGCCTTTCTGATGACACACCGAAGCATTTGTGCCGCTACCAGGCAACTTGAAACCCGATTGCAAATTTGCAGCACGTTTTCTCCCGTTACTTTTATTTACAGAGCGCAGATGGAAGGTCTGCTTCACACTGAGATGCCAGATGCCCAAATGAAAGGTGGCACAGAGATGAGGCAAGAATACAAGCAAACGCATTGCTGACTGTTATATATAATCAAAGTGGCAGAACAACATTCCTGATATTGTTGTCCCATTTTGGAAATCATCATGTGAAGGACAAACCTCTGCATTCCCAGGACTGTCCATTTTGTCATCATTTATTTCAACATAGTACCTACAACATTAATTGATCACCTGCGGTGATCAACAAGATGCTTTCACCTGTATCCTGTCCCTCTCTTTGCTGTGTTATCTCCTTCCCATGGCCTCGGACCCCCATTGCAGGTAGACAATACCTGCGAATGACTGGGTGGCCTTCTGGGTGGCCCATGGTGATGACGCTGGCTCTGCACTGCACATTCCCTGCCATTGTCTACACCTGCTAAGCTTCTGCTCTTGGATTCTTTTGCTGAATGAGAGTTGGAGGCATCCTAGAGTGTTCGGTTTCTTAAGTGTCTTAACTTGCTGCGTTGCGTGCAGGGGACCCCATCCTCTAGCTGAGCCGTTTGCGAGGTGCATTCCAGCAGGGTGCTTACATTTATAATGTTTCAGCCAAAGTACAGGTGAAATGACCCAATGTCTCCCACATTATAAGAAATTCAAAATAAAAAAAAACTGAACAAAAAACAGTCGTCAAAGAAGGAGCATTTTGCTGGAACAAAGTTCGTGATGTTTCAAGCATTCATAACCACAGCATCCAATGTGCTTAAGTTCACATTCACAGTATAATAGTTATTTCGCCTCCACATTTTTAACAAATTCTTCTGTTGGTTTTAGGGGAACCAACCTTGTTTTTTTAACCAGTTTACTATTTAATTTCACCAGCGTGCACCAATTCCACCAGGTGATTTGAAATAAAGTGATGGATGTATCATGCAGAAGAGCAAGGGAAGAAAGCACCATTTAGGAAAGGGGAAATTTTCTGCTGAGATGTGAGGAAACCCTGATATCTGCAAGACTGCACACCTCTGCCTGGAACGACACCCTTCGCGTCACTCACTTTCCCAGGAAAACGATTAAAGGGTAATAAATCACTTACGGCTGATTACAAGGAAGCCTTCAAGCAGGTATTAGTTATCAGAATTTTTTTTCTTTTTTTCACTTTAATATTTTTTTCTGTTTGGCTCTTTCGTAACTTTGGACTGCAGACAACCTACAAGGGCTAATTGATGTGCTCAAGGGTTGGCGATAAGGCTGCAGCTGCAGAAGCCAGCAGTGCTGCTGTGACTCCAGGGTGCCCAGGTTGGGCCAAGGAGCAAATTCTGTGTCCCTTACACCTACGCACACGTAGGTCCTGTTGCGTGCCAGCTTGTCTTTGCTGGTGACCCCTGCGTTACCTCCAGAACAACTTTGGGACCTTTCACCAGTCCCTTGAAGTGACCACGGCAGCACTTACTACATAAATATATATAAAAAGCACCAAATACATAAATAAATTCCCCCACAATGTCATGAAACGTCATTAATATCAATGGACAATTTGGTCACCCTTGTGGATCAAGGTTTGGCAGGGTTGCACAAAGGATGTTGACAGTTTAATAAAACCAGCTTTTACCATAGTGCAGGATTTAGTTTCGGGAGGTTATAAAGGCAGTCGGGGGGGGGGGGGGGGAAAGCGAAAAGGGGNGGGGGGGGGGGGGGGGGGGGGGGGGGGGGGGGGGGGGGGGGGGGGGGGGGGGGGGATAGCTGAAAAGGTGTGCGAGGTTTTACTGCAGCATGGGGAAATATTAACTCAGTCAGAGAAAGCAGAGTGTACGCTCGTGACGTGTGAGGTGACATGTGAAGGTGCTCCCTGCTGGCGTCAGCTGCGGGTTGCGAGCTGAACGGAGCCTCCGTTGCTTCCCTGTTACTGTGAGAAAGCGCACGGCCACCATCATCTATCGCCCCCCCCGTTCCCTTGCGACCTTTCGACCTCGTGAGACGACGGGGCGGAGGAGGCCTAGCAGTGGCGGGTCTGCTGTCTGAACCTCACGTGCTCCTACTGTGTTTGTCTTGCAGTGCAGCACCCGGATCAGCGGTGCCTGGACTAAAAATCCTGCTCAGTGTCCTGCTCGGAGCAGCGCTCTTAGCCGCTGTCACAATGAGTCCAGTGCAAACAGGTACCCACAATGCCAGTGACTCACTGTGCAAACACAGCGCGCTGTGTCTCTCTGTTTCTCTGTGAATGGTTCCCATCCAGGTACTGAAGTGAGTTTGTTTTGAATGATGAATTGAATATCTTTCTTTAGATGCCACACAGGCTGTTTGTTCTCCGTCTTTGTCAACTCTTCAGATCAGACGAAAATCACCTGGGAAAGGAGCAGCAAGTTTCCATACCTGTTTGACTGGTGTGGTGCCCCTGTAGTCTTTACTGCACGCTGTTTTACTAGTAGGCTTTTTCTAATGGCCCGCAGAAATTCCTGGAACATGTTTTGTCATATGAACCCACTTTTTCCAAATTATGCAAGTGCAAAAAGCCATTTGTTCAAAAAGTGCATCATTTCCAAAGCTGCTGGTTGAACGGTTCATATCAGGTTGGCAGCTTGTGAGCCACAAGTCAGGGTAGATGCTCAAAAATAAGGATTGCCAGCCACTGTCGCTCATTCACACCCGGGTGGTATCACAGTGGGTAACATACTCAGCTTGGGTGTGCGTCGTGCCGATGAGTCCAGTAATCTTAGCAGGCCTGATGGGACCTTACTGTCAACAAAATATTTTCATATTGTATAATTTGTGGTGTGGTGGATATCGGCTATACTGCTGGCAAACCGCAAGCACCGATCCATCAGGCCTTCAAAAATTACGATTGAGTGTGCAGTCACCAGGACTATTTAATGTTGCGTCCAGCACTGTGAAAAAGCATTGCACACCGATGGAATTGCCCACATTTTTAATCAACACAATTCATGTAGTGCTAGAACTGACAAAAACACTGGACTGAGTTTAATGTCAAAAAGCTGCCAGACAGGAAATAATTAATGTGACTGGTGTCTAGAGGAAAGGGGACAAATACTTTTTTTCACAGCACTGTGTGTTTGTTTTTTATATCGATACCACAGGTTTCCATAGCACAGCTTCAAGGAAAACACGAAGATGATCAGACAGACCAGACTATCAATCCACAAAGGTCTTAAAGCAACATTAGAAAGAAAAATCACATTTCCAAAAAAGCAACGGCTCTACAGTGCAGTCAGAGAAAACAATCTTTGATTTGGGAATTTTGAATTTGACAGCATTGGTTACTAGTGACTTAAAGATGTTTTTGGCTTTTTAGTAGGACGATTCGCCTTATTGCACCTTCTAGATAGCCATCCATTACCAGTCACTGCTGTGTCCTGGTCTCACAGAAGTCCTCAGCTTGTCCCAAAGTCACTGACCACCAAGCTACACTTTGGATGGGAAATCTGCCAGTCCATCACAGACCTTCTAAAAATAATGCTAATAAAATATGTATTCAGAGCAGAGTGCCTTCTGTTCATTTCCATGTTTACACATGTAGGCCGTCAAGTTCTGTATGACACTGTTTAGTAACATACATGCAGTATGAAGAGCTACAGTCTGATTTTCTTCAGGGTGTAAATGCTAGTACAGCATACAACAACCCCGACTAGTTCTTTTTTCCCCTCGGCTCTGCGTCAAGGAATCCATGGTGGAGCTTAGCCAGATTTCTAGGTTCCTAGCCAAGAAGGCCAAGGCTACTGAAGTCAAAACCTTAGAGCTCAAGAAATGCCTTTGGTGGCATGTGGACACCTGTCACGTAAATCATTGTGTTTGCTGTGTAGATAAGAGACAACAATCCAAAGTGCTATAAATCAATTTCTGCTCCTCGAACTCCAGTCTTCTGTCTGCTGATAAAACCATTTGCGTTCCAAGGCACAATCTCCTTGGCGTGATGCTGCTCCGGAAGGACTGCCCTTTTCGGCTCTGCAGGCCACAGAGAACCTTCTCAAGGTCTTCACTAACTCAGGGATAACCTCTGGTGCCCTGACCATGCTCAGACCTATAGGGAAGTGGGAGCAATTTCGCATTACTTTTCTATTATGGTCTCTTGAACAGGTCAAGGCTCGTCCTTCATTCTTTCCATTTTGGACCGTCTCCCCCCCCCCCCCCCCCCC